>CM033695.1:4225000-4605981 GCA_019514585.1 Dendrobium officinale
TTAATAGAACTTAAATGATGCATTGAGTAGAGATCACAAAAAAAAAAAAAGAAAATGAGGCTTTGACCGGGCGTAGAACGTAGCAATTATAAACCATCTTAGGTAGGCAGAATTTACAACTTACATGTTTAGTGCTAAACACTTCTCTACCATTGACCGAGCATCCATGATGGCCCATTTTTGTCATCTTTACAATGACGTCACTGGCTCACTGCTGGATCCCCTCTGAAGCGTCAATGGGCATATTTTTTCATACTACTTGTTCGTGATGTTTTGTCTGTGCTTTCATGGATTTGTAGGCCATATATGGCTCATAGTTACTTCAACTGCGCCATCCTTTTTTTCCCTCTAAATCTCAAGCATACTGGTTTCAATACTCTAATTTTCTTCCCTATATTTATTCAATTTATCTTAACAGTTGTTTTCTTTAATGTTCGATTGTAGCACATGAATTCCTTCTTATGCTCAGTTGTCCTAATTTTCTATTGTAGGGTATATCCTTGAAATCAGGTCTAATGAACTTTATTTTAGATGCATGTATCCTTTCAATCTAGCTCTGAAGTGTAATATAAAACTTTGTATACAATGCCTCTCATTTGAATTGAGACAGCTTAACAAGTAAAGACAGAGTGTCACTTTTAATTCGAAGTAAAGGTAGTCGGGACTCATCAAGGAGCAGTTTGGAGTTCACCTGGACATGCTTAAAGGTATAGTTTAATGAAATGAAGAAGGTTCTTCTTCTTGTATGTTTATTCCCCCATGAATTAGCGACATCTTATATTTAATCTGGATATTCTGTTGCGATGTTCAACATTGCAGGTATTTCTGAACGTTCTAATTGGAAATCTTATCTTTGTAACTGTTTTGTGGATTGGTATTAGGGTTCTACTCAGATTGAATTATCATATATGCAGGTATAGCTGTAGTTTTTAGCATAAAAAAGTTTTTTCTATGACTCTGAAGTTGCCGATGTTATTGTTACCATCATCATGACCTACTATTTTGGCTGGCTATGGTGTTTGTGATTGCCTTTCATTTATGTTGGCGACCTTTGTGGTGATTTAGTTAAGCAAACTCTTATTGAAGTAACTCCTAATTTTTATATGTACGCAACCACTTGCATTGTAACATTAATCCCGTTTCCCACTTTACTCTGTTTCTTCACTTCTTTATGCATGCCCCATCTGCAACCTAGTTTGTACTTCTTTTCTTTTATAATTGCATCCTTAACTATTTCATCCAAAAATCGACTTTCTTTCAAGGAAAATTAAAAGTCATTTAACTATGTGCAAGTATGGTAGCTTTGCCCGCCAAACTTGTACATGCTGATGGGGAGGGAGGGGGACATGGATATCTCTTTAGCAATTAAATGTCGTATTGGCTTAACATTATTTCTGGTATTTGTTTAAATTTTCACTCATAAATTACTATGAGTAAGCTTATTTTTGTCATTGAAGTGATTCATTTTTATATTTTTTTATATTTTATTAGGTACAGAGAAATCTTGTTGGCTGTCCTTGTTTCAAGCTACTTTAAGATGTTCTTCTTAGCCATGATGGTACATGCAATCCTTTATTTAAGTATTACTTAACTCGAGAATGGTAGAGGTAGACCTAAAAAGACTTCATTTGAAAGTATTAGAAATTTAATTTCTTTATTAGATTCAAATGAGAATTTGACTCTTAGCAAGACACAATGGAGAAAATAATTTATATAGTTGATCCCACATTGTATGATAAAAGCTTGATGATGATGATGATGATGATGTTGTTGTTGTTATTAACTCGAGAAGACAACATTTGGTCATTCCTCATATTTCAGAAGCTATCAATCATCGCCTCTTGAGTTTGTCTCATCTCTTCCTAGTGCAGGTCTGGGATTTTCCTTTTGCTTCTATCTTCATTGTGGATGTCTTTGTTCTAACATCGAACACGGTAGCTTTAAGAGGTTTGAGCTCGGTTCTTATGGATTCTGAATTGTTAAATGCATTTGTCTAGAATCTCCATTACGCTGTCATATCCTTTATGGAATCTTAAAAAATTACTATATCCCATTATTAAACCTCCGTCAACAGATAGTCTTATGTTCATGGAGCTGAAATCCTGTTTCCAAATTTTGTTTCACAGTATTAACGCAATTGAGGACCTCTGCATGCACTGTATTGTGCTTATGTGCCCATAGTGCCAAATTTTTAGCTTCACACTGGCTGCTCAATCTTCTGTAGTTCTTTTTGGTACTCGATTTATTTTTCCTTCCATTTGTATTCCGTATTTTTTTTTTAATTCATTTTCTATGACATTGCTTCAAAATACTTGCCTCGTTATGTCTCAGCGCTGTGATCAAGCTCAAGTTTACTGCTCTGCAAATTTAGCTGAGGACATGAGCTCTATGGTTATGACAGCCTTGATAGATACGTAACTGGTAAGTTGGTTGCCATAAATTTAATACAATTATAACATTGGAGACAAAGTTCTGTTTCATCTTCACCTTTCGGATGAATTTAAAAGCATTTTTCTGTCACTCAATTTCTTGCCATTTTTTGATTTGGTCATGAACAATTTTCTTTCTTAGAATGATCTGCAAAGCTTATAATGGCCTTATTTACTAGGTACAAAAACTGTAATGTTATAATTTTGTGAGCCTTGAAACTACCATGCAAAAAAAATTGCTTGATAAGTATAACAAGAAAGTAAGGAATTAAGGAATTGGAGCTAAGGAGTGATCATAAGAATGTATCCAGTGTTTCTTCAATGTTATTGGGGCCATACAAAAAAAAACTCCTGCTAGCTTCAGAGAATTGATTATTCAGTTCTTAGAGATGCATATTGTTAAATAAATCTACATTATAATAATTTTAGTTTGTTATTTTTTCACTTCTCCGTATTGACCGTTGCCGAGATTTAAATATAGTTCTTATATTTAGAACTTCAATTTTAACAATATTGCAAAATCGTGTTACTTCTTCCATTAAAGTATCTCATCCATCAAAATTTATGAAAACTTGAAACTCATGGTCATATAATAATAATGTCGATGCACATCATTTAATTTCTCATCGAAGAAAATGATTAGTTAACCCTCTCACATGAGGAAACTTTAATGCTAACTCAAGAGGGATTGTAGGTTACCTCAAACATCTTGTTGAAATATGGTAACTTTAACACTTAATGAATGCATCATAAACTCCTTAATCTTGAAAAAAGCATTAGAAGCTGCCTATGCCAATTGCCAAACAAATTTCACCCTTTTTGAGATATTGGGTGATTGAAGTCATGATAGGGCTAAATTCACATATGAACCTTAAAGGAAGGTGTCTAGTCCATTAAAATTGTAAATAGGTATTCTTGAATGTCTATGTTTTCTCGGTGTCTGTAAAGATGTTTTCATAGGAAATAAAAAATCCTAAGATTATTGAAGTCAGAATATTTCTTTTTTTTGGGTATCATACCTAGTTTAATGAAAAATAATAATGTCATTAAAATTATGCAACTAAAATTCTCTTAATAAAGATGTGCAAGATGTGATTTATCACTCATATGAATATACTAGGAGTGTTGATTAGGCCAAATGGCATCACGAGCTACTCGAATAAATTACACTTCATTTTGAAGTTATTTTTTCATTCATCTCCTTTACTCATGTAGATTTTTTATAATACTTGCTTCTTAAATCAATTTTAGTGTATACCGTATCAGATAATATAGATAACATCTATCAAGTCACGGTATGAGAAATTTAATCTTGATTATCTTGTTGATGGCACGACTATCCGCGTATTAATGCGAAGTGCCATTCCTTTTTTAGGTAAGAATAGCAAAGGGTGTGAAAAATTTATTTTGTGCGGACACTCGACGTCGTTCGTAGGAGAATCAGAGCACGCCACATCACCCTTTTGTTGTGTACCGTGGCTGTGTACCAGATGACATGACGCGCTCTGATTTGCCTCCGGACGGTCCTATGTCCGCACAGAAATAATAATTTCTCGAATGTGTGGGGATAAACTATCCTGAACAAATCCTTTAAACAACAAGTAATTATATTGTCATTGAAGTTCTACATGCTCATATGGGCTCAGTCTTTAGTGAGAAAATTGGGGATTGAAGATTCAGAACTAAATCTATGTTATGTTAAATGTTTTCCAATGGGAGAAGAAGCTCATATGGGAGTTTTTAGGACAGAAATCCTAAGCTGCCCGCTTATGTTGGAAGGGACTTGATGGGTTGACTTGTGGTGGTCAAGACAACTAAGACAAAGGTGAATATTCCTAGTAACTTTCTGCTCAAATTCACATATGTTCATGACATAGATTTGACGCCATCAAATATTTTGCCTGAATAACATAAAAAATAAAGCTAAACATTGTGGCAACGGTTGATAGATTTGCCATTGATGGAGGGAGCATTGCAAAATCTTCGTGAACTCTCATAACTGATTTTCTATCTCAGGAAAACACATCATAAACAAATCTCAAAATGTGAGATTGGAGCTCATTTTCTCCACTGTGTTCTAAATTTTATTTTGATTTTCAATTTTGATGTCTTTCATAAAATTTGCTTTGTGAAATATATAATAGTGAAGAAAAAAAGAGATTCATATAGTCAACTTCACATAGTAGGATCAGGGCTTGTTGTTGTTGTTGATGATATATATGTAATATAAATTATTTTGTTTTATATTTATTTGAAAATAAAATTATTTATTTTTATTTATTTTGATCATCTTTTGTAATAATTTTTTTCCCTTACCAACCTTACATTATAGGAATAAACCTGTGCAATTGATTTTCCTAAGCAAAAAATATTTGCTTGGTTGTATTAAAAAAATCAGAAATTTCATGATACTTTTTTTTCTATTTTATTTGAAAGATGTATTGCACTGTATAATTACTTGTATTTTTTATGAAGATGTAGCTGAATAACATCATTATGATAAGCTAAAACAAATAAATTTTGTTTGTAGTCATTATATCTATGTTATGGCTTAGAATATTGGTCATTAAAAGAGAAGCATAAAATTAAGTTGTGTTGCAGAGATAAGAATGCTTATGTGGATGAAAGTGAAAATGAGCATATACGTGAAAAGGTTAGAGTAGCTCTAATGGCATATAAGATTATAGAGAGTCGTCTTAGATGGTTTGGTCACATAAAACGTAGGTCTTCCAATAATCCAGTTAGGAGATTAGATATATTAGATCATAGTACTTATGTTAAGAAAGGTGGAGATCGACCTAAAAAGGCTCGGTTAGAAAGTATTAGAAATATTTTTTTTAAAAAAATTTGATTTAAAGGAGAATTTTACTCTTAATAGAACATAATGGAGAAAAAATATTCATACAATTGACCCCACGTAATTGGATAAAGACTTGATGTTGTTATTATTATCCTCATGAGTCAAAAAAAGCCTATGATAGTGCTCCTAATGAGACAAAATAAATGTTCCATAATAATTTTGAATGGTTAAACTAACTTGCATTTAAGATATTAACTAAAGATAGGGACATAAAACCTACTAAAATGAGTGTGCAATGGGATCCCCTTTATAACTAAACAAACCCAATCACCTTATAATGCAATAATAACTCGGGCAATTTTTTAAACTAAGCATTATATTAATTATAATTAAGCGATTAACCAACGGAAAAAAAAAATTTTAAACTCGCCAAAGTCGCCCGTTCAACGGGCGACTTATATTTTAAGTAAGTCGCCCGTTAAACGGGCGACTTACTCTTCACTTATATCAGCCGCGCAAACTCCTTTTCTTACCCTAAAAAGCTCGTTTCTGCAAACACCATCGGCGTCTCTCGGCAAATCCGGGCGAATCCGCGAGGTAAGTTCGTTTTTGGAGTTTTTTTTTTTTTTTTTGCTTTTTTTGTGTTAAATTTCTTTCCTTTAGTGGTTTTTTTCATTTGAATGACTTATTTTAGAAGTTTAGGATTCCTTTAGTGCTTAGATTTAGGTTTTGTGTGTGCAAAGTGGTATTTTATTTAGGATAAGCTTGAGAAATTTTTTGATTTGTGGAAATAAGTTAATTTTTACTAGGATTCTTTTGGACAAATGTAGATTTATATTATTTTGAGATATTTTTTCTTTAATAAATTATATTCTTTTGGATTCTTTTGACAAGTCAAGCATCATACTAAATGTTTCAAGTAGACTAAAGATACAAAGCTCGAAACATAGAACTCAAACTCCTCCTTTGCTACAAGATCTACATTTAGAGTTATAAAAGTCCCTTCTAAATAGTGAATCTAGATAACTCTCATGAAGATAAGAACTCCAACGTAAGCTGAGTCAATCTAATGCAGTTATTTATTTAAATGTCACATCGTGGAATTAGACAAACTAAAACTTTTTAATTAGTGAGATAATAACAAATTTTCTCAATGTTTATGAGATTTTATTAGACATTTTAAATTATTCTATACTTAACAATATTCTTGTATATATCTCTACTCACCACATTCTTGGATTTATCTCTATTGAATAAGTTATTATAACTATTATGACTTGATAGATTCATAGATATTTCTACTCAAAAAGTTTTTGGACATTAATTCAGAAAAATTAATTTTTAGGATATTAATTTTCTATCTCTTTCGACTAAATAAAAAAAGACATGGAAATAAAAAATCAATGTACATCCATGATCAACTAGAGTAAGTTGATTAATTCATAACGCAATCCTGAACTTAGCTCATATTTCATGTTGTTTGCAAACTTGAATGTATCCCGAGCATGATGTTATTAGATGCTCCAAACTCATTTCAAACTTGAATTTTTCAGAGAACTTAAACTTATCCCTGAGTTGAAGTTGTAGGGGATAGTTTAACTTATCAATGCATTGAAGCTATTCAACGGTAAGTTCTATTCATCCAAAAATTAAAGTCATCCACTAGAGAGTTTAAGTCATCCAAAAATTGAAATCAAATTAAATTAACATAATTATTGACCGACATGCTTACAAAAATTTTTAAAAATTAATAAATAACAGAGACAATTAAAATTTCGAGATTCAATTCTTATTTTATATTTCAACTAAAATTAATATAAGGATATTTTTTGTTAAATTCCTTTTGTTTCTTAGACAGCATGAATTTTTTTGACAAATATGACTACGAAAGTCATATGTTCGTGTTAGGATTAGATTATATAAATTAATATAAATACGAACGTTATATGCAAATTTCTTTAGTTAATCTTTATGTGAATACAAAAATATCTATTTAAATATATTTAGTTAAATTCCTATGTGTGAATTTATTTGTTCAAGTATAGTAAGATTGTGTATGGGTAATTGTAGGTAATCATAAACTATATTTAATAGTGCAACAATGTCTGGACGAGGAGCATCCTTTATTCTTATGTATGGTGGGCACTTGTCTTTAGATGATAAATATTCACCAACATATGTTGGGGGTAGTTATCGGCCGTTGCAAGTATCTGCAAATATGAACTTAGAGCAACTGAAAGATTAGAATTCTGAAATCCCTAAAATATGATACGTCGAAGTACTCAGTAAACTTAGTTTGTCGTTTACCCTTGGGGAATGAGTTCATAGCTCCGGTTGTGGACGATGATGAGGTGTGTCAGATGGTGTTATCACATGCAGTTGGGCAAATACTTCTACTTTATGTAGAGGTCAAAGAAATTTCTACAGAAAATATAGCTGTTGAGCAACTAGCAGCTCACATGCACGAGCCATACACTTTCGACGGGGTGACTGAATACAGTCCGACCAATCCAAGTTTCATGCCGCAAAATGTTAAGTAAGTTTTCATATATGTTTATTTTAATGCATTTTAAATTAAAATTTATCGGCTGAGAAAGTTTTAATTGTTTTAAAATATTTTTTGTACGTGATGAAGTGACCGGCATAGAAGTTTTTTGCCATGACATTCCAGAATCTTCTGAGAGACCATCGGTTGATGTTGATGATGGTTATGAAACAATGAGTAGTGGATCAAGTGATCCAGGTCCTGATGATTATGAAAATAACTCACAATATTATTTAGATGAAGTTAATGTTGATATGAATCCTGAAATCCATAGCATGGTCCAACGTTATTGTTTCACGAATGTTGGCACTACAGAAGGAATAACTGTAAATAATGATTTCGTGAAGGCATATTCTTCAACTCGAGAATGGGATGAGGACGTAGCAAATGATAGGGCTTATGTTGGTAGCCAAGTCGAGGAAGAATTTTCAATTCCAGTAGAACTGATGGAGGGTATGTGTTTTACCAAGAAAGAGGATCTTCAGTTTTGCATTACAGGGTTGGTCAATAATAAATAATGTGGAGTATGTCATTGTAGCTTCAAATAGACAGAAATTTACAGTGGTTTGTGCTCAGAGTGGTAGGTCAGACAGACCATGTATATGGCGTTTGCATGCGGGGGTGAGCAAACGTCTGGGGGGGCATATGGAAAATATCTTCCATGAAAAAAACCAACATACTTGCGCAACCCCGATTCTAACGACTGGACATAGACAATGTAATTCACAATTCATAAGCTACTTCATATTGCCCAGTATCAGAAGGCATATGGATCTCAAGCCGCGAGAGATTATCGGTCAAATTGAAGCAAAGTTCAACATAAAAAGTTTCATATATGAAAGCTTGGGATGCTAGAAGAAAAGCTGTGAAAATAGTTTTTGGTAGCTGGGAGGAGTCGTACCGAACCATAAATTTGTTCATGGACGCTGTTGTGTTTTCAATGCCCGAAACCGTTTATAAGATACAAACGTCTGAGAATCATAGATTCGAGAGATTATTTTTCTCCTTTGGGCCTTCGATAAAAGGTTGGAGCTACTGTCGCCCTGTACTTTGCCTTGACGGCACATTCCTGTTAGGCAAATATCGAGGCACTTTACTAACCGCTGTGGGAATTGATGCTAACAATGGATTGTACCCGCTCGCCTTCGCAATTGTAGAATCAGAATGTGTTGATTCATGGGTGTGGTTTTTGAGCCAGTTGCATATACTACTTCCAATTGTTAGCACCCGACCTGATTTATGTATTATTTCTGATAGGCACGCTGGTTTGGTGCGAGGTTGTCGTGAAATTTTTTCACATGCTGCACATCGTCACTGTCTTCGTCACCTACGGGAAAATTTTAAAAAAGCAGTACGTCGAATGGGTGTTGGTGACATTGAGTTTCTATGCCAGAAGATGTACATGGCCGGGAACACTGATGACCCATTGGTATTTGATAGGTGCATGAAAGATATGATAAATGTGAAGGCTGATATTCACCAGTGGTTGGTAGAGCGTGATGTCACATCATGGGCTCTGACCTATGATGGTGGATTTCGTTATGGAGTTATGACGACAAATGCATCAGAGTCATTTAATGGAGTTCTTAAAAGAGCCAGGGGTTTGCCTATTCAAGCGTTGATTACAGCAATATACTATAATGTTGTGGCTTTGCACTTGAGAAGAAACGAGATGCTAGAGGGTTCCGAAATTGATGCAACCAGGCCCTTTGCACCAAGAGTACAAGCAACACTGCAAAAGATCGAGCAAGAAGCACGTAGGTTACCACAACCCATTCGAATAAATATGCGTGAGTTTCAAGTGGTTGACATGTCATCTCGGTCTTTCAGGGTTGATTTAGTTGACAATATAAATTGCATTTGTACTTGTGGGAAGACTATTACATATCATATCCCGTGCCCACACGTAGTTAGTTGCATATCAATGCTAAGGCAAAGTCACTACAATTATGTCTCACAATACTACAGTTTGGACAATTACAAGATGACTTATACTGATCCATTTCATAATATTCCAGACCGATCTACTTGGGCACAACATAATCCAGCAAGTGGCATACATCCACTCCTACCGCCAAATTTTAGAAGACGTTCTGGGAGACCAAGAACAAATCGTTTTAGAAATACAATGGATGAGGGAATTGGTCAAAGTAATAGAAAATGTGGTGCATGTGGCATAGTAGGACATAACAAAGCAACTTGTCCTACTAGGTTAGTTTTAAGCTTTAAATTTTTCATATCAAGAATGCTTTACATAAATGTGCTTTTCATTATTCGTAGAATATTTTTGCATTACCTGTAGAAAAAAAATTAACCTTTGCTAATGTCATTAAAATTTTATATTATTTATACTTGCCTAACATTTCCTTTTCCTACCAGGTTTTATGGCAGCCGCAGAAGATAGGGGGGACGCGGGCGCCGCAGGCGCCCTTCTAGTGTGGAGGCATCCACACAGCCATCTGTACATACCATCCAACCTAGCATTTCTTCACTAGCAGACAGCCACCGAGCAGCCCATCCTGAGCGGGTAAATTTATATATATTAGTTATTGCTTTATTGTTCAAATAAATAATCTCAAATATGTCAACAATTTTATTATTTACAGGGCACTATATTGGAGGCTGCTTCACACTTATTGATGGTCCATGAGTGGCCCATTAATTGTCCTAGGTTTATGGAGGCCTTAGTTTTTGTGGGTTTGGACAGTGTCAGTCAGATGAGGTATAGGAGGATGGATCATCACTTGCTTACAGCTCTGGTTGAGAGGTGGTCGCCACAGACGAATACATTTCACCTCCCAGTTGGTGAAATGAGTATTACGCTGCAGGATGTTTCCATGATATTGGGGATACAGATTGATGGACCTGCTTTTGTTGGACACCCAGTTGTTGGTACAGGCAGACGATGGTTGAGTTGGCCAGATTGTTGTGATGATTTACTAGGCCAGCATCCGGACCCAGATGTTTTGTATCATGACCCATTCAATCCACGGATTACAGCAAAGTTTAAGATGGGTCAGGCGCATGCGCAGACATGTATTCCACTGAGGTGGTTGAGGTGGATTTTTTGGAGGGACTCCTACATTGATCTATCTGAGATGGATTTTTGGAGGCATGTGCGAGCTTACATTTTTATTTCTACTTGGATGTCACCTGCTCCCAGACACTTCAGGCTCTGAAATTCATTTACAGTACTTGCCGTTGATGGAGGATATAGCGATATTCAGGACATACTCACTTGGAGGTGCAGTACTAGCTCATTTGTATAGGGAGCTATCTGAAGCAACTAGACCAAAACGCGCAAACATTGCAGGGTGCATCCACTTATTACAGATATGGTCTTGGGAGCATCTGCATGTTGGAAGACCTCAGCTTCATGTACCATTTCCTGTTCAGCTTGATGGTTTGAGTGTTGGAATAAGGTAATATGTTATATTTTTGTTTCTTAATTTTAATTTTATTGCTAAAGTATTAATAAATATTAAATAGGTGGAATGAGGAACGACTTCGGGAGGTACCTGTAGGAAATGTTATGACATACAGGGATGAGCTGGATGGCTTACTGGAGAGTCAGGTATGTTAAGTATAATTATATTGATACATTTTAATCATTTTTGTTCCATATAATGACGATTAATTTATTATATAAAAATGATACAGGTAATATGGGAACCATACACTGCAGAGATTCGTGCTCAGGTTCCAGAGATATGCACTTCAGGTCAGGACACTTGGCTCTCTAGAGTTCCTTTGATCAGTTGGAAAAGGGTTGAGTGGCATCTCCCTGATCGAGTACTACGACAATTTGGATACTGTCCTTCTACTGATATCATGACAATGGATCCTAGTTTTGTAAGAGTTGATGGACGTGGTAAGTCAGATACTGATTGGGCATTGTATCACCAGACAAGTATTGCACTATGGGAGAGCAGGAGAGCATACATTGTTATTGGAGAGATTCCTGGGTTGGACTATGATTATAAGGTGAAGCAGTACTTAGCATGGTTTCATTCTTGGGCTACACTATACATGCTAAAGCCCCCAGTGGATCCTCCGAGTACATACTATCCAAGATCACCAGCTGAACGTCACATGGTAAGTTTAAGTTATTTAAATTTCATTATATGAAAAATTTTAACTTAATTACTTAACCTGGCAGCGAGATTTCTTTGTGAGCATGGAGAGAAGATTGCAACCACACTTTGGCGGTACTGAGGGGACACCTTTACAGATGGATGTGAATATTGTTGGAGATATGTGCCAAAGATTGCGACAATAGATGTACATTGACGATGCTCATTATTTTGATGAGGCAGATACTCAGGTGTTTAGTCCAGCCATTCCGACTGCAGATCCATATGATGCTGGGCCATCCTCCTATCCTGATCTTGGTCCCTCACAGAGCCACTTCACAGCTGAGTTTGACGTCGCCTCCACACCTCAGTTTGTACCTTCCACCTTGGGAGAGCCCCCAGTTACTCAGCAAGATGTTAGTGATCAGGACCAGCGCCATCTACGTACCAGGCCACTACGAGCACCTCAGCATTTTACTCCAAGCACTGATGCGATTCCACATCGACATAAAAGGAGGCATTAGTTTTTTGTATCATGTATCTTTTAGTTGCTTTAGTTATATTTTATTGTTTATGTTTCTTATTCTGCTACTATGGAACTACTATTTCGTATTATGGAATTATATTTATTATGCTCTTCTATATAACATGTTGTTTAATTGTTTCGTATTTGCAATGAAGAACTCTTGTTTGCTTAATTGTTTCGTAATGATTTAAACATGATAACATAACATATTATAAAAAAAAAAAAAAGACACTCTTCCTGCTAAATAAAAAGTACGACAGGCATGAAAATATAAAAGATGGCATCGAATAAGCGATGCTACAAGTGTACTAATTCCTAAGCAGCATATGCATATGTGATTGGAGCTGTGACTGTGTTGGGCAACACCTCATCTTGCACTCAAACTCATACTGTAGGTCCTGCCAATCCTCAAGTTTGAAGAACTCTCTTAGCTGACCATCAACTGTTACCTCCTTCATCCGATCTTTATAAAATTTTTTAATGAATTTCTCATGACTCGTACACCAACTACGATAAAAAATGACATGCTCATGATCAAGGTGACTACAGTCGAGATCTGGTGGTGAATAACCCTCGTCTCGGTGGCGTTTCAGCTCGTGGTATTGCATCTGTAAGAAGTGAGGGCTAACAAAATGACTGTTACACTCTCTGAACCTAATTTCAAGTGATTTCCAACCTGCAGCATTCAAAAAATTTTTAGTGCTGAAAAGTTTTACCACGATCAACTCAGCATGTATAGCCCATAGCCTATCATCCTCTTCTTCTGACCATTTGTGGAGACAGCACCGAAAAAACTCATTTGCATTCGCCTTTCGCTCTAATGGAGTATCACCGGCTCGTGCTATAGAAGCATGAATCCTACGACTTTCTTCATCAAATCTTTCTTTGTTGGGTACTCCTTTGAGTATCTCCATATATGTCCAACTCATTTTGAGTGACTTAACAAAAATGCTTCATATGCTATGTATGTATTCTTTAAATAGGAGAGTGCAAACATATGCAGCCAAAATATACATTAACATATTACTGGACCTTTCAACTTTATAGTCTATCTGTTAGGACTAGATATAGCCAGCTATATGATTTGTCCAATCATGTACAACTAGATGACATAAGAATCCAATGCTTTCAATGACATCTCCTAACAGAGGAATCCAATGTTCTCATTAAGTAATTCAAACAGCATGTGCATCTATTATTTTTTTAACAGATAAATCCAATGTCTACTTAAAACATTTCTATTAAAACTTTAATAATTCATTTAAATATTTATTAATTCAAAAAAAAAATATTTAATTACAGATAAACAAGTTCTTTCTACAAATTCTTCCAAACAAACTAATTTTTAAGCTTTCTTTTAAAAAAAAAATAATAGGCAAATCTTGAAAAATAAATTAAGCCTCTTATTATATATATATATATATATATATATATATATATATAAAAGCCAACTTTTATTTATAAAACAGAATATATAGTAATTGATCATAATCCTATTTAATTGCAATTTTTTTTTTTTTATTAAGAGTAAGAGTTCAACGGGCGATACTACACTTACATAATTCAGTTACTTCAAGAAATAACGGTTGACTTATAAAGGAAGTAAGTCGCCCGTTAAACGGGCGACTTTGGCGAGTTTAAAATTTTTTTTTTTCGTTGGTTAATCGCTTAATTAAATTTTAAACGGTACTTAGTTTTAAAAAATTGCCCTAATAAACTCACTAATGAAAAATTTATAAAATGTGAATATATATATATATATATATATATATATATATAATTTTCACTTCATATAAATTTGAACTTTTTGTTGTTCTTACAAAAGAAGAAAATTATTATGATTTTGGTTCAAAGTGGGAAAAAAATTCAAGAAAGAGGACCACTAAAAAAGGAGCATTGAATTAGCTCTCCACGCCCTCATATTTGTACCAAATCTTGCACTTTAATTCAAACCCTAGAAAAGCATTCACCAACCGACATAAAAAAAACAGTCACATACCAAAAAGTTCAAACCATTGAAGCCTGAAAAGTACATAATATAGTTTTAGGTTCATGTCCTTTTTATTTATTTATTTATTTATTTATTTATTTTTATTTTTTTTTTTAGGTTCATGTCCTTTTATGAATATAGTTTGAATAGTTGAGCAAACAAATCACCAAAAATACCATTAAAATTATAGTTTAGAATTGATAGGGTCTATCAAAATCCGCTCAAGACTATGACTTCGTTTGGGACTTCTTAATACAGAGTTTACAAAAATTTAAATTTTTGCATTAAAACTCTGTTTAAAAAAATAATAAAAAACTCATCCCAAACGAAACCTATATTGACCTGTTATAATTATCTATTGAAATTTTGGTTGAATTTTTATGAATAGATATGGATTAACTCTATAAACAACGAGAATCATTCGACTTCTGGTTGATATTGTTTCAGCTCGAGTCTAATAGTTACTTGACTTGAAATCAGCTCAAGGTTCAAATCAATTCGATTTCGAGTATATTCGAATTTGAATTGAACTTGAAATTTGTGTTATTTTGTTTTAGTAATTATTCAAATGAGCTTAAATTATTTCTTATTTCATAAAATTTAAATTTGATCATTGCTAACAATTACTTACTTTTTTCAATTAGGGAAATAACATTTTATTTGATTTTACAATTAGAAAGAATTTTTTTTTATTATTCACTTTATTTATTATCATGCCAGTCTTGTTTTTGTTCCTTGATTAAGATTCATAAATATTTATTTTTATATATCTAATCATCTTACAATATATATATATATATATATATATATATATATATATATATATATATATATATATATATATATATATATATATATATATATATATATATATATATATATATATATATATATATATATATATATATATATAATAACCAAACATAGCTAGCTTGGTCCCTAAGATTCATTAATTTTTTAATTTTTACAATTAAAAGGTATTGTTTGAAGTATAATTCTTTTTTTTCAAAAATAAATATTTTGACGGAAATAATAAATGAAATAAATAAAAGTCATCATCAAAATCAAAATTATTTTTTGTTGACTATTTTTATCACAAAAATAACTAAAAACCTATTTCAAATGACATCAAATGGTGGACAAAAAATTATTTTATGTAGACGTCGAACACCGTTCGTAGACCAATCAAAATGCACAATGTCACCCTTTTATTATACCGCGTCTCGGTACCGCTCAGTAGCGTAGCATCCGGACGTAGAGCTACGTCCGGCGTTCACATATAATAATTTCTCCTAATGGACATCATTGGGACATTCATGAAATGGCTTCCATTTTGTTAAGCTAGATTTGATAAAAAGTAGTAGTTTTCATTCATTAATTGTTTGAGCTAACTTAGTTATAATCCTATTAATCCACACATTGAAGCAATATTGGTTAGCTAAAAATGTACTTGACAATCTAAAGGAGCTTGTGTGCCTTGTGATGGCTATGGGACCATTTCTTTAACATTTATGATGAAAAATTAATATCATTAACTTATGCAAAACAAAAGTTAATGTAGACAAAGCTTTCCATTTCATTGAGTATTTATGAGGAGAGTTTAAGGGGATGGTTGAGGTGTCCCAAAGAGTGGGCCATGCCTTAAGCTTTGGTAAATAACCTTTATGAATATATGTACTACAATATTATTAGCAAAGTACCATTAATTGATAAGGCCTTTATTTTCTCTTTGGGATGTCTCACTTAAACCAAAAGCCTTTTTTTTTTCTTATAGTTCTTATACTCTATTGAAAGTAAAAAAAAAAAAAGAAATTTGTGTAAATTTTTTTAATATTTTAAGATAAAATAAAATTATTCATTAAATTTTTAATTAAGATTTGATAAATAATTTTATTTTCTCTCATTTTCACTCATTTTAGGAAAATAATTAAATCGTAATTATAAGGAAAACTTCCCTTTTATTCTTTTCACTCCAAACAATTGAGCTCAAGGAAAAGATAAATTTAAGATATCTTAAGCTGAATTTTCTAATAAAAGAAAATATTTTTAAATGATCATAAGACAAATTTTGTTAAGAAGATGTGTATTTTTTAATTTTATAAGTAATAATTATCCAAAATTGTTTTAATTATTGTTTTACAATCCAATTGAAATATCTTGCAAGGAAAAAACAAAGGCAAACATAAATTAGATTCAACAATACTCAACTATCTTTCTCTTTTTAGGGTCATGATTTTTTTTAATAAATATTTTCTTAGGTGTTTGTTAACTTAGTTGTTAAATATCTTAAAATGTATTATTAAGATTCTAAAATTAAGAGGAGGCCAACCAAAGCCAAACAATATTTCAGGCTTGCATCCAAGAGATAATAACACACACAAGCTGACTAGCTATTTATTATTTTCTAAAGCCAAAAATAATATCGAAAAATGAAGAATTTAGCAAGAAAACAGACTAAAAGGCTAAATCAACACAAAAAAATGCAACCAAAATTATCTCTAATAAATTAGAATCAAAAGAAGCAATCAAAAATTTCCAATATATTCCAAATCCCAATAAAAGAATTACCATTCAAGAAAATTGTTAGAGATCCATATAAAGCTAAAATATTTAAAAATATGATTTAATTTATTTTTTTCATGAAATAGCATCACCATCGAGTACAACAACAATAATATCAAGCCTTTGTCCCACTATGTGGGGTCAGCTATATGATTTTTTTATCCATTTTATCAAATTCTCATTTAAATCTAATAAAAAAAAATGTCATTTCTAATATTTTCTAACCAAGTCTTTTTAGGTCTGCCTCTACCTTTCTTAACATAAGTCAAATATAATACATCTACTCTCCTATCCAGCTCATCGAAAGGCCGCCGTTTTATGTGATCAAACCATCTAAGACGACTCTCTCTAATCTTATCTTCCACGGGAGTGATATAACAATATGAATTGGGATCATGTAGATGACAATAAAGATGACTGATATTTGATATTCCAAATTGAGCATGAAATTATAGCATTTAGAGTAGTATTATTTTGCAATGAGATATTAATGAGAAAAATTCAACCAAAAAATTCCATTGAATATTTATCATGATATAACTTAAGGTCATCATCTAACATCCTTAAAAAAACAAGGATAGATCAAGAAATAAGATTGTCAAGTGAAGTTGCCAAATAATCCAAAACAAAAAACAAAAAAACAAAGAAAGAGGGCATCTTTCCTTAATACAAATGGTTCAAGCAAGAGAAACTTCAAGATTACCATTTATAATAATAAAAAAGTTAGTATATCTTAAATTTATCTCTTGTTGATAAATCCAATCTATGTACCATATATAATTTCAACCATAATGATTTTGAGATGATAAATATCCCTACAACAACAACCAGCCTTTATCGCTAAATTTATTAAAATATAAAAATAGGTACGAAATTACTAATGTCATTAACTTAGGCACTTTTAGAGATTAAGGCTTCGTTTGGGACAGCATTCTTACTGCTTTATTTCGTTCGCAACCACAATTTCTGTTTGGCAATTATTTTTTGTTACTTTTTTATAACAATTAGAAAAAAAAATTATTTTCAAATAAGAATTTTTAAAATGTATGAAGGCTAAAATAGGTAGGTGGCAAATGTAAAAGGATTCCAACCAAAAACAAAGAAAAAAAAAGATAGAAGCATCTCTCTCCTCGTTATTCCAAAGAGATTTTTGGGTAAAGCAACATAAATTAATTCTGATTGCTAACTACAAAATAAAAAATAAATAAATAAATAAAAGTGGAGAGAGAATCCATCCTTGATGTCCCTTCCTCTACAACATGGTTTTGCTTTCTCTCTGCTCTCAAGTAAGCAAATTTTATGATGATTTTGTAAATATTATGATTAGTATAAGTCAATAAATAACGTAATACAGTTGAATTTATGAAAAATTAAATATCAAGTGGTACTTAAATGAAGGCTTATGTTCTTATTATGAAGGGAAAGTAAGGATTATTTGGAATAGTTTTTATATTATTTTTTAAAATAAATTTTTAATATAAAAATTTTTATACTAAAAAATAGTAAGAAAAATATTCCAAATGGACTCGATTTGAATGACTTTCTTACTACTTCTCCAAACAGTTTTTTAATAACAAATTTTTAATTTTAACAAATCGATGCAGAAGCAGTAATAAAGCTGTCCCAAACGAAACAAAAGTCATACATACTAACTTTCGAGTCATTATGTAAAATGTAAATAACATTATTATTATTATCCACTAATTAAAATGATAAGCATGTTTGAACAATAACGCAACACTTGAAAATTCTAATGAGTTTAGGATTGGCATAAAGAAAAATTCTACTAATTTTTATTTAGGGATGATAATTATGTCTTATTGATAAATCATCCAATTCAATAGAATTAATTGTTTGATTATTTGCTTTGATAGAATAATTATTTAAAAAAAAAAATTTGTTAAGATATTTTGATATGTTCATCATGACAGCCTTCACGCAAAATAATATATAAAACATAAAATAATGACATAAATTATCAAAATAAACCTTCACGACACAAAAAATCTAAAAAAATAGCCTGATTTTTTAATTATTTTTGAGATCAGCCTTTTGGTTACCAAATATCTGAAACTGAATATAATATTCTCAAAACTTAGAGATTCTCTAATTCCCAGTTTAAAAAATGATATATTTTTGTCCTTTAAAAAAATTCGCTAAAAATCAACTTCGTCACACGCAAATTTATTCGCCATTAAATAACGCATTCACACCCTGTTGCGACCCGTGTGATTAAATACGCGCCAACCGCCCCAAAAACTAATCCAGTGAACAAACATCGAGATATGTCACATGCCCGGATTAATTTCCCACGTGGCGCGCCAAGCGCGGGTTCGTGAGCAGAAACCACACGTGCGAGCAGGCCACCCCAATAGCTCAAAGGCCCGAAACTCGCAAACTCAAAACAGCTTCCCTCTCTCCCCGCGAGGACAGCCCAATGCGGTCGTACGATGGGCCGTAGTGGACCCCACGAAGAGACCGTCGCCGCGAGTTTCGGCAGACACCGGCCCAAGCCTTTTTTCATGGCCCACACTGTTATAGCCCATCAGGGAGTAATTTTTTTGGTGGCTCTGTCCTCAGCCGTTATTTAAAGCAATGGCACAGAGAATCTTTATTAGCTAACTAATTACGGCCATAATTGCTACACGACAGCATCTTCCAGCTTTACCTAAACGAGTTATTCAACTTTTTAACTAACAATCCACTCTCAAACTACCTTCCCGCTCAGCACAGCACTTTTCCGGGAAATCAGGAGAAAATTAGAAGATGAGGAAATCAACATAGGTTGGTTCCGTGTTATCGTGTTACGAGTGTGAGCTATTGGGTCGGGGAGAACCCGATAAGGTGGTGCTGGTGATGGTTGTGGCAGACGATGTTCTCGGAGTCATTATCTGCTTGATGAACACAGTGGGAATTCGAGATTTCTTTCTGTTATCGTGTTCTTCAATCAGTTCTGCTGCGAACCGCTCAAGCTTCTCTGCATTGGTTTCTTCTGAAAGTTTCCTCCCCTGAAAGAGCACGGATTCTACATTCCTCTGCCCTAATATTGCCTCTGCTGTTTCCATTATCTGCTTTGCATCTCGATTTGAGCCTTTGAAGGTGTCAATTCCCAGGCCATGAGCCTGTATTTTTTTTTTTTAATTTAAGGAAAAATATATAATTAATTGATACATAATTATCATTAAATTATGACAGAAAATTGTTAGAAAAAAATGGAAATTGAGGCTAAACCTGAAGACGGATGTAGTTGGAATTGTTTGTCCTGTTCTGTGAAAAGGCCATCGCGATCACTTGATCTACCTGAGCAACGAACAAAGACAGTGGAGGGGTCTTTTAGTCAATTCAGAATCACTTGGCAAGTTCTGAGGGCGAAACTGCAATGTTGAAAAACACTGGCGGGAGAAGAATGGGTTAGACGTACCGTGTCAGCCATCCCATTCCCGGCAATCCGTAAAGCCTGCGCCGTAGACTGGGATGATCTGCCTGCGAGTTCGGGTGCTACGCCGGCGATCGATAGAACGAGGAGATCTTCGATGCGGGAGGCAAAGGGGAACTCCTGCTTGTTGTGAAGCACATGCGTGATGGCCGCCGCTGTGGGGTTCGCCATTGCGACCTCGCCACCAACGGCAGCGATTCTCGTCCGGCCGTCGATGGATTTCATCTCCATAGCCTTCGAGACGCCGCAAGTTGCAGCACAGATCTCTCTGATGCGGAAATCGTACCCGTCAGTTTCCACGGCGTCCGCTCTCGAGAAAAGAAACGGCGCGCCGGTGGAGAAGTCAAAGCAAGGAATGAGCAATGGCTTCACAGTGTCACGCAGTGTTGCTTCTCCAAATATTTTACGGAATGATCCGTTGATGGGCCGCCGCATCATCGCACGGAAAAGCCCCTTTCGCGTGGATGGGAGGCCATTTTTGGCAAGGAAGCAGAGGGTCTCTTCCGCGGAGAATAGAGGGCGGCCGTTGACGCCACGTGTGAAGAGCATAGCGGAAATGACGCCTCCGGCACCTGAACCTGCCGCAATGTCGAAGAAATCGGCGATCGCAGCGGCGGGGTCTCCGGATTGGATGCGGAGAGAGGATTCAATGTGGGCGAGGAAGGCTGCAGCTAGTACGCAATCGCTAATTGCATCTATGGAGAGGATGCGTACCTTGCCGGATGATATTTTCGGTGAGGCATGATTCTTCGCTGGGGTTTCAGGAGAGGATTCGTTGAGGAAGAGTTTTGGATCATCGTAGCCAAAAAGAAACTTAGATTCCAGTATTGTGAATATCTCATAGCTGAGCTTGTCTACGTCGAAGCATGGATCACCAATCGCCGGCATTGAAGCCATTTTTTCCGGTGAGGGATGGATAAGACGGCGAGAGCTTAATTAAGAGCAGAGTGCGGCGAGAGCGACAGATGGGAGAAGACGCTGGACTGTGTGGGCGGTTAAATAGTTGGAAAGCGTAGGTTAACTAGGACTGTGGGCGCACTTTAGTGGTGGTGCGGAATTTACTTAAATAGCCCCGGGTTATTACGAGCTAGGTGTTGTCGAGAACGGACGGCGGTGATGCGATCTAGCCGTCCTGTTGGGCGCGAGATCCCAGGAGGGAGATAAGCGTGGTAAATGCTTTGCGGCTTCCCTTCATTTGATTTCGATTTTGGGTCGCCTCGTTAAATGCTTTTAAAATATAAATTTTTAGAAATAGTAATTGCAATTTTACTAATGTATATGTTTTCAAAATATAAAAAATCGTTTAGATTAATTAAATTATTATTACTTATTTCATTTGATTTATTTAAAATAAATTTTAAATATAAATTATTATGTGCTAGAATTTTTTATGATGTTAGAAAAAGAAGGATTTAACAACTTAAATTGTATTCGAAACAGCTTTTTTAGTCTTTTGAAAGAACTTTTTAGTACAATTTTTTTTCATTCAAGTTATTTTTATACTAGAAAATAGTAAGAAAGCTCTCTCAAATGAAGCCTCAATTGATGCTTCGTTTGGGACAGCTTTCATACTGCTTTGTAAAGATATTGTTTAATAAAAATTCTTTAAAAATAGGAAAAAAATAATGGTTTAAAGCTGCCCCAAATGAAGCTTTTGAGTAAGATATAACACATATATAGATATAACAAGTCGCGAGAGATATTTGTACATGAAAAACATTAAAAAAAAACACATTTTTAAAGAGACATAACCTAGTTTAAATGATTTCACTAACGTACGTTGTTGATTACAAGTAGTGCGCATCTTTTTAATCGGAGGATTCATTAATAATAGTAAACATATTCATAGCAAAAGAATTTCTATCAACAAACTTTAAATTATATGAAATAATTTATTGAACTTATCAAATAGCTTCATTTAACATTTTCATAATAATAACAATCTTTAAGGCCTTATTTGGGATATCTTTTTTATTTCTTTCTTAAGCAACTTTCTTGTACAAAAATTTTTTAATTCAATAAATTATTGTGCGAGAAAGCCGCTTTATAAAACAATAAGAAAACGGTACCAAACGAAGCCTAAATTTTACTCTAAACACAGTTTGTTGTGCAAGCATTTGAACATGATTATCATAAAGCTCACCTTCAAAAGTAATTTTTAGTTTAATTGTTAGATTCAATATTATGTACAAAGGATCTTTAGTTTTTATATATCACCAAAAATTGATTTTATCAGACATGAATCTTGATGCATATTTGAATTAAAATTTTTAGAATCAAAATAAGGATAATACGAACCCCAATTTTAGCAATTTTTTTATTGAATTGAAAATTTAGATGAAAAAGTGGTTCGATCCAAATCCAAATAAGCTCAAATCAGACAATTAAAGTGTAATTGAAAACTTCATATCATTAATGGGAATACAAAAATATCTTTAAATATTGCATAATTATAATAAAATCAAGTGTAGAAAAATCTAACGAGGCAAAGATCACTCGATTATGAAATTATTAAGGCAATTAAATATGAAAAATATAGTCCATGATCAAATAAATCAATACATATATACCAATCAATGGAGTGTTCCGGATTATAATCCAACTTGATTAACCTAACCTAGTCAATTAGGCGGGACGGGGTGCGTACTGAGTCAAACTTTATTTATTGCATTATTTTGATTTTGGTAGATCAAATTTATAGAAAAAAAAAATAAAGCGGTTGGATTTGAGGCAATTCAAAAGTAATTCATTTTATATTGATTTTATTTGATTTCAATTATAATTTAACTCAGATCCAATTTAAAATTTAAATAAATAAATAAAATTTACCTTCTACTTAACTTGTCAGGCATCAGCACCTAATAACTTCTCCTAATAGGAAGCTCAATAATCGTTTTTTTTTTTTTTTTAACAAAAACATTTTATTGATAAAAAAGGGGTTACAATAGAGATAGCCAAACATATAATAAAATGCAGAAATACAATGAAAGAAGGAAACTGATAGTAGATAATTGGTAGTTGGGCTCAGTAGTTGACCGAGACATCCAGTGCCCCACCAGCACGCACGGGCCATCCCAGTCAACTATTCTCAACGAAAAGCACCAAAGGTTGCCGCTAGCAAAAAGATAGGGCACTCGTCCCGGCCACATCATAGCCCCATATAAAACGAAAGAATCTGCGAGGACACCGAAACCCATAATCGGAAAACCAAACAGATTAACCAAAAAAACAACAAAATCATTAACGCCTATGACGACCCTTGCCACGGCCCCTACCACGTGAAACCTTCGAACGACCAACATTAGCACGAACCAACGAGCTCAATAATCGTTGATTTGGCTGAAGGCTGTAAAACTTAATGGAGTTCTTATTTTCTTGTGAGCACCTAATAACTTCTCTCTTTTCAGTATCTCATCTACAGTTTCTTCAAACGTTGAAAAGTCAATCTTGCTTAAAATCTCTTGCTAGAACAACTTCAATGATCTCAGGAGATTTCTTTGCTGACTTGTTATTATTCTTTCAATTTCTAGGTGGGTGTGTCCTGCTAGTTTGGCCTCAGCTTCCTCTTTTAGTGCTTTTGCTGGTTGGTGGTGTGGCCTGTTGATTTTGGTAGTTGGGTGGTGTTGGCATTGTTGTGTAGGTGATTGTGGTGGTTGCAGCCTGCTGGTTTTAGTAGCTGGGTGGTGTTGGCTTTGTTGTATTTTTTTTTTTTTAGGGTTTCTTTCTGGCTTTATGCTTTGGCACTGTGTTTTTGGATCTCTATGCTGATTGGCTTGGGTTTTGTTGGAGTTTTGGGCTTCAAGCTGTCTTTGTTTTGAAGGCGAGCTCTAGTGGCTGTTGTTGTTCTCCCTAATTTTTTCTGTATGATGGGTTGCCTTTCTTTTGCTTTGTAAATTCGAAGTTGTTGGACCATGTTGAATGTTGTGCATCTTATTTTTTAGCTTTGTCCCTTGTGTGGCCTTCATGGCTACCAGTCTTGTCTCTATTCGTGGAAGGCCTTTGGGTTGTCAGGGTAACCGTTGCCAATTTTGTTTATTGGGTATGCCCAACTTTGGAACATTATGAGTATATTTTAGCTTGGCAACCTTCAGGCTTAGCCTTTTTTTGTCGTGCTCTTTGTAGTTCTTTTTTACTTTGCCATGCATATTGTTGCGTCCTGGAATATTCGCGACGTTAGAGAAATATAAAATGTAATGTCATAGCTTTATACAAAGATCCAGAACACAAGCAGAAAGAGGAGAGGGTGTAACGTTCATAAGAGACACCAAAGTTTTTACGTGGAAACCCATGAAAAGGGGGAAAAACCACGGGGTCTGGCCCAGTTTGAATAAATCCATTAGTGTTTGCAGTCTATTACAATTGAGGCCCTTCCTTAAGAGGAAGGTCTTGGCTCGATGTAGCAAATATATATCATACATAGTATATTACATGGTGCGAGTTGGATGAATCAATGTTGACATGTTTATTTGGGGCGGCAAAAACCATAGTAGGCAAGCTATGTAGATCGGAAGAACATATTTGGCTGCTGACGGGGGTCGGAAGAATTGTAGTTGGCGAGCGATGTAGATCAGAAGAACCATATTCGACGGGTGACGAGGGTTGGAAGAATCATAGTCGGCAGTCGACGGGGGGTTGCAAGGACCATAATCGGCGAACGACGGAGGTCAGGATGACCGTAATCAGATGACAGTTATTGGGAGGATTGGTGGAAGTCCGGCGATGGTCGGCGGACAGGCAAAAGTTTGATGGCGGTCGACGGACTGGCAGAAGTCCGGCGGTGGTCGGCGAACTAGAAGAAGTATGGCGGCGGTCGGCGAATTGGTGGAAGTCTGTCGGTGGTTGGGAAGAACTCCGCTGATGATCGGAGGACGAGCAAAAGTTCGATGATGGTCGACGAACTGGCGAAAGTCCGGTGGCGGTCGGTGAATTGGTGGAAGTCCGTCGATGGTTGGGAAGAACTCCAACGGTGATCAGCGGACGAGCAAAAGTCCTGCGATGGTCGGCGGACTGGCGGAAGTCCGGTGGTGGTCGACGAACTGGCAGAAGTCCGGCGGGGGTCGGGGAACTGATAGAAGTCTGGTGGCGGTCGACAGACTGGCTGAAGTCCGTCGATGGTCGGGAAGAACTCCGGCAGTGGTTGTGAAGAACTCCGGCGGTGGTCGACGCCAAGAGAGCTCTCAAACTCCTCCCTTCCTTTCCTTCTTATTCATCCCCCTTCATGTGAAAATTGAGCGTCTATTTATAGTTTTTTTAGAGTGGCATAGCTTGTAAATATGGGGAGGATTAAGGTAAAAATAGGAGTGGTTTGAATGGACGGCTAATATTGGTCCCTTTGAGCGTGGACCGTTTAATGGTCATTTGAATGCCTTAATGATATCGGAATTCAATGATATTGAGCTCGTTGGATTTGTCTCGCCGAGCCGCTCGATTTGATTATAAGCATGTCACATTTGGAAACCTTTTGGTAATTCATATTATGATTTGAACCTTCCGAATGCGCTTTGGGTCTTTGATTTGGACTTGTTTTGTCGTTAAGTGAATTTCTAAGATATTCAGTTTTAATATAAGTTTGCTGAAGTCAGAATTTGGATGGTATCAATTTTAATTTTGAAAGTTTTCAATTACTATTTGCATCAAGATTCAAGCCGGATCAAGACGATTTTTAGTGATATGTCCAATGCTTTAAAAACCGGACCGGACCGGCCGGTCCGACCGGTTCAACCGTGAACCGGTCCAAAGGCCGGTTCGGTTCAACCCGAAAACCGGCTTATCTTCAGACCGGCCGGTTTTGCCCAAAACCACCGGTTCAACCGGTGAACCGGTCACGGTTCTCTTGAACCGGCCGATTCAATTTTGTATTTTTTAATATTTAAATTTTAAATAACTTATTTTTAAATATTAAAAAATATTTATAATTAAATTTCAAATTTGAGATGCTTAATTTTAAATTAAAAAATTCCAAACAAGCATTTCATGAAGGGAAAGTGTAGTACTACTTTTTAGCTTAAAAGCCAATATATACTAAAAGCTTCACCAAGGGAAAGTCTCCCAAGTGATGTGGGACTAAAAAATTTAAAGCTCATGTCTTTTTTCTTAACTTTTAAGTTTACAACATACACTATTTATTTTAAAATAATTTTTTTAAATAACATTTTTATGATGAAATAATATTTTTTTTAATTAATAATATTAAATAAATTATATTCATCATTTTTTTATGTACCATAAATATTAATTAATTTATTTATTATTTATAATAAATGATTTAATTTAACCTCAATAAATAAATAAATGTAAGATAATAATATGAATCTAATATATAAATTATAAATATATAACATAAATTAAGGATTATTTATATTAAACTTATTAATTCATTTATAAGTTAATTTATTGTTAAATTTAAATTAAATTTAAAAATTTTGAATATGTTTAAATTTAAAATTATATAAGATATTAATAATGTTTGAATTCAATTTATTTTTTAATAAAAAAAATATATTATTATTATATGATTTTTATATCATCTAAATTGTATTTATTACGTCATCCGGTTCGACCCCGGTTCGACCGGTTCAACCGGTCGAACCTTGAACCGCTCGCTCTACCGGTTCGTTGCCCGGTCCGGTTTTCACAACCTTGGATATGTCACATATAGATATACTATCTTTTTTTCTTTTTTTGTATACAATTGAGTATACTTATTGTATTTCTTGTATTCATAATTTATAATTATTTTACATAGTCGAATAAATTTGTACTTCACTCTCATTTTAACCAAAAAAAAAGGCTGTGCACAGCGCACGTGCGAACGGGTCCAGTTTAATATGGGACTGCCAGTTGCCGACGAAACACGTTAGGGCCGTGAAGAATGGTACGAACGGTTGAGATCTTGCAGCAGAGATGTGTCGGGAAATAGGTGACACCGTTGGATTTGGCAGCGGAGCGAGCGGATCGGTGGATCGGGTCCAGCCAAAGCGGCTCAGGCCCAAAATGTTGTTCTGTATTGTCCTTCATCTGATTTTTTGATAATTTAACTGTTTGTATTAGCTGTCAATTTTTATGTTTTTGTTATGAGTATCAGCCAAAAATTAATATTAATAATAAAAACTTCGGTCATAAAATAAGAAAATTTTAAGGTCAAAATATTACAAATAAATCTAAATTATAATGGATATTAATATTTTTGGATTTTCTTTGAAAAACAAATAATGCAAGATGCCGAAGTATTCGCAATGATATATATATATATATATATATATATATATATATATATATATATATATATATATATATATATATATATATATATATATATATATATATATATATATATATATATATATATATATATATATATATATATATATACATCCTTTGATCTATCTACAAGAAAATTATGGTTCCTTCAACCTCCATTACCCATCAACTACGGCCCTTTGACATCGTCAGACTACAATCCTCAAACTATCGTCATCCAACTAAATATTGTCAATATTTGTTACCTACCAATTTCAGTCCTTTCGATATCTGTCTCCCACCAACTACAGTCCTTCAACATCTGTTGTCTGCAGACAATAGTCCTCTAATCTCCATCCCTCGCTGACTATGATCCCTTAACTATCGTCGCCTCCCCAATTATAATCCATCAACCTACAACCTACAACCTCCTAGTTAGTGTCGATTGGCGACATCAATGTCTAGGTGCTATCATTTACAGGGTTGATGCATACCATCAGCATCAAACTTTGACGCCCAACTTCATTTATGTTGGATTATTGCTAAAGGGCTCTCACAAACTTCAACAATGTAATATATACTTTATCAATGCCTTCCTTGAGAAAGGATTTTAATTGTAATCAAATACAAATATTAGTTGAATCATTTCAACTATGCCTCTTTTTTCTGGATTTTTCATATAAATTTTTAGTGTCTTGTTTAACTCCTGTACTCGATCCTCTCTTTTATCTATGTATTGGATCTTTGTACGAAGCTAGAATATTAAACTCTCAATCTTTTTATCACCTCAAATATTCTAACATGCAACAATACCAATAATATCATAGAGAAAAAAATAATTTTTTTGACTCTTAACTCTAAACCCTATATAAAATGGTTGTTTGGGAAATAATGGCTGTATAGTCTATGATGATAACAAATATAGAAGACAATCACGGTTTAAATAATTATTATCTATTTTTATGGGTGTTTAAATGATAATTTTATTTCCAATATACAAATAATGTAGCCCTAAAACTCCAAACAAAGCCAAGCATTATAGATAAAAGAAAGATGAATTGGACAGAATATTTATAGTTCAAAATAATGGTTCACGGGCATCTCCTTATTTTATGCAGATTTTTAATTGTCATACGGATGCATTTATTTCTTATGTTCTCCTCATATATATATATATATATATATATATATATATATATATATATATATATATATATATATATATATATATATATTTATATTAGGGGTATAAATATTGGGCACCACCCGAAAATTCAACTAAAAAAATTCGGCTTAAGATCAACATGTTTGTCATATGGGTTGAATTCGGGTTTAATAAATCAACCCATTTCAAAAAATTGGGTCTGGTTCAAACTGACCTGGAAACCCGAAACTGACCCAGACCCTAACTCCAGCAGTCCCACTATGCCTCCATGCTAGCAAGATCCCGCAGCCCAGTCGTCCGCCTATCCGGCAATGTTACATCTCTCATGCTCGAGTCCGCATCGGTCGGTCCAAACCGAATGGTCTGAACCCTAGGGCTTAGCTCCGTTCCACCGCTCTTGCATGACCCGCACCGCTGACCGCACAGTCGCACCCCACCCTGGCAGCCTGGCTCGGTGGTTCCCCTGTGCCCGCTCCACTCCACCCGCCAGCACATATATATATATCCCTTATTATTAATGATGAAAAATAATCAAATTCACTCCCATTAAACTTCACTTATTATTAAAAAAAATAAAATATCATAAAAGAATTATCCTAAACAAAGTGTGAGGCTTTATTTGGAACAATTTCAAACATCCAATTACCTTTTAAAAAACAAAACCTACAACCTCACATTTCACACGGACTTGCTAAAATAAATGCAAAATTGCTTTTTTTTTTGGACCAATTTAAACCTATTAAGGCAAATTCATTCGAACTCAAGGCCTCTTATTAATGACCTGCGTCAAAATTGCTAAAGTTGATGCAGTTTGATTTTTTTTTTTTTTGGGATAATTGAGGATTTTTTTAAAAAAAATTTACAAAATATATTATGCAATCAACAGGTACAACTTGCACTGGTCATTCTATGGACCACTGTTTTCATGTGGACCAAATAATGAATTAATTTAATTAAATTCATTGTTTCCTTTCCTTACCAATACCATCACAATCAAATTTCTTCGACATTGCCATGGCCCATTCCATTCCGTGTACTTTGGCCATAGTAATTCCAATTATGTTAGGTTTAGTTCATTAAATTATTTTCTTGGAAGGCTCTTATAAGTTCTCATCTAATCAAACCTCCCAAGGTAATAGCACATTTACGATCATTTTTCTCATTGTTTTATTTTTCAAATCACAACCACGGCTCTATTTGATAACTATATTCTCATTAATTTTAATAATTTTTTTGAAAGCTGCTTTTTATAGCAGCTTTAAAAAAAGTAATTTATCCACAAAAATCTTTATAACCACATTTATAAAAGAATTAGAGCCATTGAAAATAGATTATTAGTTCTCAGGTGCTGAACCAGTCTTAGTTCTCAGGAGGGGCAAGTGACAAACTTATAAAAAATATATAAATGTGCAAAAATAATTTATTTTACCCATAATCGCTTTTCACTGACTTGTTTGTTAGTGTTAGAAAAATTCAACATAATCGAATGAACGTAGAAGAAGGCCAAGAGGCTTTCTGATTTTTGGAGGGGCAAATTATGTGAAAAAGAGGTAGGTTGGGGGCAAAAAATAAAATTCAGTGGGCAGATTACAAATAACCCTTACTATATTAATAGTTTAAATTTTTTTTTAGGAGGAGCAATTTCCCTCCTCAGTATTACACAGTTCTACCCTTGGAGGCACGTAAGAGATGTACCATCCCTAGTTTATAATATATTTTTTTTATAATTAAGTATTGTTGCGGGCTAGAAATTACGCGGCGATAGAGATTTGATTCTACGTCTTAGCGTTGTACGTATAACTAGCACACACAGAGAACACAGGATTTTTTACGTGGAAAACCCTAAAAAGGGAAAAAACCACGAGGCCTAGCCCAGTTGAAAATGATTCCACTAGATTTTGAGTCGGTTACAAAAGACTGAATCACCTCCAGGGGTGAACAGATTACAATCAACTACTTAAGTAAGGCGTCGGGCCCTCGGCAGGACGTAGGGACTGAATGTCGGGCCCTGAGTAGGACGTAGGGACTTAGTGCCGGGTCTTGAACAAGACGTCGGGTCTTTGGCAGGAAGTAAGGACTGAATATTGGGTCTTGAACGAGACGTCGGGTCTTTGGCAGGACGTAGGGACTGAACGTCGGACCTTAAAGTGGTGGTCCGGCGAGGTTCCTGCGGTGGTCCGGCGGTGGTCCGACGAGGTTTTCTGCGGTGGTCCGGCGGTGGTCCGACGAGATTCCTGCGGTGGTCCAGCGGTGGTCCGGCGAGGTTCTGCGGTGGTCCGGCGGTGGTCCGGCGGCTGTCGAGGAGGAACTCCTTCCTTCTTCTCTCTCTCCTTCTCTTCTCTTCTTCTCTCTCTTGCTTGGATCCTCTCTTGTGAAGAATGAGGGCTCTATTTATAGATTTTCTGGAGTGGCATGGCCCGTAAATAGGCGTGAGATCAGGGGCGAATAGGGAGTGGTCAAATGGACGGCCGATATTGAATCCTATGACCGTGCACCGTTCGTTGGCCATTTGGAGGCCTTAGTGATGTCGAAATTCTGTGATCTTGGGCTCGTTGGATTCGTCTCGTCGAGCCCTTCGATTCGAGTATAAGCTCTTCAAAATCGGAGTTCGTTTGGTAACTCAAATTGCTGTTTGAACCTTCCAACAGCACTTTGAGCCCTTGATTCAGACTCATTTGGGCTCGTATTGGGTCGATCTTGGTGTCGTTAGGTTCGTATTTCCGAGACGCTCAGTTTGACTGTAAGCTCGCTGAAATCAGAGTTCAGATGCTTCCGGATTTAATTTTTGAAGTTTCCAACTTGATTTTTGCCTCGAGATTCGTGCCCGATCAAGTTAATTTTTTCGCATGATGTATCAGTTGCCCCCCCTATTTTCGGACGTCGAAGCTCTAGGAGTCCGAAAATACTTGTTCCGAAATTTTACACTGACCGAATCGCAAAAAATTGCGTTCCAAAAATTAATGGCTTGCTCGAACTTGATCGTAGAGGCCCCGTTGAGTCCCGAAAGTGTCAAAATTGAGTCCGGAACGTCGAAAAAACGTGTCCGGGGACCCCAAAAAAAAATGTCAAATTTGGTCCATCGGGCCAAAAATCGGAGCCCGAAAACACTTGACGGCCGAACTGGCCGGCCGGCCGGCCGGCCGGCCGCCGCTTGCTGCCGGCGGCGCCGGCGAGCGCGCCGCGCGCGAACGGGCGCGCCTCTTCTGGGGGCGCGCGGTTTGGCCGGCAGTTGCTGGCCGAAATTCAAATTTTTTTTTTTTTTTTTTTTTTTTTTTTTTTTTTAATTGGGCGTGTGGGGCCCAATAAATTCCAAAAAAATATCAAAAAATTCCTAAAAAAATCCGAAAAAAATTCGAAAAAAAATTTGAAAGATTTAAAAATTCTAGAGAACTCTAGAAACTTCTCATTCTATCTCCAAAAAAGTATAAATAGGCCTCTTAGGCCTTTAGAAAATTTGTCCTTTCTTCTTCTTCTCCTCTCTTCTTTTCTTCTTCTCCTTTATTCTTCTTCTCTTCTTCTCTTCTTCTTTTTTTTTTCTTTTTCTTCTTCTGCTCTCCCTCTGTCCTTTCTATTGAGGCCTTCCCTCGATTTTTCGAGGCCCCTCTCTTGGCAAGGAAGTTCGGAGATTTCCCCTCCTCCTTCTCTTCTCCCTCTGTCCTTTCTATTGAGGCCTTCCCTCGATTTTTCGAGGCCCCTCTCTTGGCAAGGAAGTTCGGAGATTTCCCTTCCTTCTCTTCTCCCTCTGTCCTTTCTATTGAGGCCTTCCCTCGATTTTTCGAGGCCCCTCTCTTGGCAAGGAAGTTCGGAGATTTCCCCTCCTTCTCTTCTCCCTCTGTCCTTTCTATTGAGGCCTTCCCTCGATTTTTCGAGGCCCCTCTCTTGGCAAGGAAGTTCGGAGATTTCTCCTCTTTCTCTTCTCCCTCTGTCCTTTCTATTGAGGCCTTCCCTCGATTTTTTGAGGCCCCTCTCTTGGCAAGGAAGTTCAGAGATTTCCCCTCCTTCTCTTCTCCCTCTGTCCTTTCTATTGAGGCCTTCCCTCGATTTTTCGAGGCCCCTCTCTTGGCAAGGAAGTCCGGAGATTTCCCCATTCTCCCTCTATTCTTCGAGAGATATTGCGGAGTTCTGATGTTAGTTGGTTGGAGATGGAGGTCAGAGAGACCGTTGTAAGGAGGGAGGTTGACAACGAACAGAAGTCCAACGAAGGTTGGAGAAGTACGACGACGAGTAGACATTCAACGACATGTAAAAGCCCGATGAATGTCCGTCGATATGCAAGAGTTCGACGTCGAGTAGAAGACCGATGAAAGTCCCGTAATGAGTATAAGTCCAGCGTCGGGGAGAAGTATGATGACAGGTAGGAATTTAACGTCGCGTAGACATACAACGTCAGGCAGAAGACCGGCGAAAGTCTAATAACTGGCAGAAGTCCGACATCCGGTAGAAGTACGAAGTCGGGTAGAGGTGCAGCGTCGGGTAGAAGACCGACAAAGGTTCGTCGACGGGCAGAAGTCCGGTGACGAGTAGAAGTCCGCTGACGAGCAGAAGTCCGACGACAGGGAGAAGTCCGACGTCGTGTAGAAGTATGGCCTCTGGCAGAAGACCGATGAAAGTTCATCGACAGGCAGAAGTCTGACGACGAGTAGAAGTCCGCTGATGAGCAGAAGTTCGACGACAAAGTGAAATCCGACGTCGTGTAGAAGTACAGCCTCTGGCAGAAGACCGATGAAAGTTCATCGACGGGCAGAAGTCCGACGACGAGTAGAAGTCCGCTGACGACAGGGAGAAGTCCAACGTCGTGTAGAAGTACAGCCTCGGGCAGAAGTCTGATGAAAGTTTATCGACGGGCAGAAGTCCGCTGACGTCGAGTAGAAGTCCGCTGACAAGCAGAAGTTTGATGACAAGGTGAAGTCCGACGTCGTGTAGAAGTCCTCTGACTAGCAGAAGTCCTACGTCAGGTAGAAGTCTGCTGACGAGCAGAAGTCCGACGTCAAGGAGAAGTCCATTGAGGAGCAAAAGTCCAACGTCGGGTATTAGTCCGACAATAGGAAGAATTTCGGTGCCAAGTATTAGTCCGTCGAAAGTCCTGCAAGGCAAAAGTTCAGCGATAGGAGAAAATTCAAAATCGTGTAGAATTTTAACATTGTGGAGAAGTCAGATAGAAGTCCATTGACGACATTCTGGCGACGTTAACCAATGATGTGAGACTTTTCCGAGGTTGTATGCCGGAGCCCTGCTCGACGACGTTAACCTGTGTGGAAGAGGTCGGGAGAATCCACTAAGGATGTGAGACCTTTCCGAGGTTATATGTCGGAGCCCTGCTCGACGACGTTAACCTGTGTGGAAGAGGTCGGGAGAATCCACCAAGGATGTGAGACCTTTCCGAGGTTGTATGTCGGAGCCTTTGCTCGACGACGTTAACCTGTGTGGAAGAGGTCAGGAGAATCCACCAAGGATGTGAGACCTTTCCGAGGTTGTATGCCGGAGCCATGCTCGACGACGTTAACCTGTGTGGAAGAGGCCGGGAGAATCCATTAAGGATGTGAGACCTTTCCGAGGTTGTATGCCGGAGCCCTGCTCGACGACGTTAACCTGTGTGGAAGAGGTCGGGAGAATCCACTAAGGATGTGAGACCTTTCCGAGGTTGTATGCCGGAGCCATGCTCGACGACGTTAACCTGTGTGGAAGAGGTCGGGAGAATCCACTAAGGATGTGAGACCTTTCCGAGGTTATATGTCGGAGCCCTGCTCGACGACGTTAACCTGTGTGGAAGAGGTCGGGAGAATCCACCAAGGATGTGAGACCTTTCCGAGGTTGTATGTCGGAGCCTTTGCTCGACGACGTTAACCTGTGTGGAAGAGGTCAGGAGAATCCACCAAGGATGTGAGACCTTTCCGAGGTTGTATGCCGGAGCCATGCTCGACGACGTTAACCTGTGTGGAAGAGGCCGGGAGAATCCATTAAGGATGTGAGACCTTTCCGAGGTTGTATGCCGGAGCCCTGCTCGACGACGTTAACCTGTGTGGAAGAGGTCGGGAGAATCCACTAAGGATGTGAGACCTTTCCGAGGTTGTATGCCGGAGCCATGCTCGACGACGTTAACCTGTGTGGAAGAGGCCGGGAGAATCTATTAAGGATGTGAGACCTTTCCGAGGTTGTATGCCGGAGCCCTGCTCGACGACGTTGACCTGTGTGGAAGAGGTCGGGAGAATCCACCAAGGATGTGAGACCTTTCCGAGGTTGTATGTCGGAGCCTTTGCTCGACGACGTTAACCTGTGTGGAAGAGGTCAGGAGAATCCACCAAGGATGTGAGACCTTTCCGAGGTTGTATGCCGGAGCCATGCTCGACGACGTTAACCTGTGTGGAAGAGGCCGGGAGAATCCATTAAGGATGTGAGACCTTTCCGAGGTTGTATGCCGGAGCCCTGCTCGACGACGTTAACCTGTGTGGAAGAGGTCGGGAGAATCCACCAAGGATGTGAGACCTTTCCGAGGTTGTATGTCGGAGCCTTTGCTCGACGACGTTAACCTGTGTGGAAGAGGTCAGGAGAATCCACCAAGGATGTGAGACCTTTCCGAGGTTGTATGCCGGAGCCATGCTCGACGACGTTAACCTGTGTGGAAGAGGCCGGGAGAATCCATTAAGGATGTGAGACCTTTCCGAGGTTGTATGCCGGAGCCCTGCTCGACGACGTTAACCTGTGTGGAAGAGGCCGGGAGAATCCACCAAGGATGTGAGACCTTTCCGAGGTTGTATGTCGGAGCCCTGCTCGACGACGTTAACCTGTGTGGAAGAGGCCGGGAGAATCCACCAAGGATGTAGGACCTTTCCGAGGTTGTATGTCGGAGTCTTTGCTCGACGACGTTAACCTGTGTGGAAGAGGTTGGAGAATCCACCAAGGATGTAGGACCTTTCCAAGGTTGTATGTCGGAGCCTTTACTCGACGACGTTAACCTGTGTGGAAGAGGCCGGGAGAATCCACCAAAGATGTAGGACCTTTCCGAGGTTGTATGTCGGAGCCTTTGCTCGACGACGTTAACCTGTGTGGAAGAGGCCGGGAGAATCCACCAAGGATGTAGGACCTATCCGAAGTTGTATGTCGGAGCCTTTGCTCGACGACGTTAACCTGTGTGGAAGAGGCCGAGAGAATCCACCAAGGATGTGAGACCTTTCTGAGGTTGTATGTCGGAGCCTTTGCTCGACGACGTTAACCTGTGTAGAAGAGGTCGAATCGAATCCCCCTGGGATCGATTTTACCTTGATTGGGAGGGGGCGAATGCCGCGTGTATCCCGAATCAAAGGTGAAGAATGGTCTATTTTTAGACCGTTACTGTCTTTTTGAGGTCGAGGTTAAGACCTTGCCCAAAGAGTAGAAGCCCAACATGGGACTGTTTAAAGCTTGCAATTGATTTGAAGTATCCTCGCATTTGCTCGAATATTCCTGAAATATCATCCTGATATATAAAGCATTAGAGGATCTTTTTTACCAGAATTGTGGTCAAAGTTGCCCCCCAGTCCGCATTTGATGCAACAATGACTGATGTCAGGAAGTTGATAAGAGCGATCTTTTGAGATTGGAGCAAAAGTTGCCCCCCAGTCGGGAATCACTTTCCCACAGACGGCGCCAATCTGTTGCGGGCTAGAAATTACGCGGCGATAGAGATTTGATTCTACGTCTTAGCGTTGTACGTATAACTAGCACACACAGAGAACACAGGATTTTTTACGTGGAAAACCCTAAAAAGGGAAAAAACCACGAGGCCTAGCCCAGTTGAAAATGATTCCACTAGATTTTGAGTCGGTTACAAAAGACTGAATCACCTCCAGGGGTGAACAGATTACAATCAACTACTTAAGTAAGGCGTCGGGCCCTCGGCAGGACGTAGGGACTGAATGTCGGGCCCTGAGTAGGACGTAGGGACTTAGTGCCGGGTCTTGAACAAGACGTCGGGTCTTTGGCAGGAAGTAAGGACTGAATATTGGGTCTTGAACGAGACGTCGGGTCTTTGGCAGGACGTAGGGACTGAACGTCGGACCTTAAAGTGGTGGTCCGGCGAGGTTCCTGCGGTGGTCCGGCGGTGGTCCGACGAGGTTTCTGCGGTGGTCCGGCGGTGGTCCGACGAGATTCCTGCGGTGGTCCAGCGGTGGTCCGGCGAGGTTCTGCGGTGGTCCGGCGGTGGTCCGGCGGCTGTCGAGGAGGAACTCCTTCCTTCTCTCTCTCCTTCTCTTCTCTTCTTCTCTCTCTTGCTTGGATCCTCTCTTGTGAAGAATGAGGGCTCTATTTATAGATTTTCTGGAGTGGCATGGCCCGTAAATAGGCGTGAGATCAGGGGCGAATAGGGAGTGGTCAAATGGACGGCCGATATTGAATCCTATGACCGTGCACCGTTCGTTGGCCATTTGGAGGCCTTAGTGATGTCGAAATTCTGTGATCTTGGGCTCGTTGGATTCGTCTCGTCGAGCCCTTCGATTCGAGTATAAGCTCTTCAAAATCGGAGTTCGTTTGGTAACTCAAATTGCTGTTTGAACCTTCCAACAGCACTTTGAGCCCTTGATTCAGACTCATTTGGGCTCGTATTGGGTCGATCTTGGTGTCGTTAGGTTCGTATTTCCGAGACGCTCAGTTTGACTGTAAGCTCGCTGAAATCAGAGTTCAGATGCTTCCGGATTTAATTTTTGAAGTTTCCAACTTGATTTTTGCCTCGAGATTCGTGCCCGATCAAGTTAATTTTCGCATGATGTATCAAGTATATATTAATATGCACAATTATTTGATATTTTTAATAAAAAATATTATCAAAATATATTAATATGCACAATTACTTGCAAGAAAAAAAAAAATCTGATATTCTACGAAGCTAGCTAGGTAACTTGGCTATCTGACAATGCCAACCAATTGATTCTCAAATATTTGTATTTTCCTTCGTTTGGATTCATAGATGGTTAAGCCCCTTAATTATTAAAGACCTATGTACGTGTTAACTATTATGTCCTCCAATGTCCTTTCCTTAAGTTTTCTATTGTTTTGTCCTACACTATTTCATGATATAAATATTTATAATGATGGACCATTCATAAATCTTCTCACATGATTCTATTAGTAGCCATGACTGCTAAATTTGTTTAGCTAGGATGACCTATGCAATCATTTGGACCAAAACTAAGCTTGCAAGCTAAGTTTGGATGAAGTCATAAGAGAAATTATAGATATTTATATTTTAGTTTAGTTATTTTATGATGATATTTAGAGGTGTCAAAATGAGTCGATGGGTCAAATTTGGATCGACATGAAATTGACCTGCTTTGAACTCATTCATTTCGAACCTGATCTGCCGACAACTCGTTAAACCCGACTAGACCAGCTAATATGTTTATATTAAAAAAAATTTAAGCAAACTGGGTATAGCAAAAAAATAGAAGAAACATCAATCGGGCATTTTCAATAGTATCATATAAACAACTTTAATTATAAAAGACAAATTTGATGTTACAGAAAGCACCCATTGGATTAAAAAAGGGTCAATTTCGAGTTGCCTGGTCAAATCGAACCCAACCTGATTATGAAATGAGTCGGAAAACTAAATTCAAATGTGACCATTTTATTAAACGGGTTGATCTAAACCCAAAAAAATTAGGGTTTATTCTAAGTCAAATTTTTTTCGGCTAGGTCATTTATTAACGAACTCAATCATATTAGTTGAAAATTGAATATTTTTATTTAGGCAGAAATCAATGATAATAATTTATATACGATCTAAGATTGGTCAATTATTATTATTTTTTTATGAATTATCTCTCTCTTTCCTTAAGTTTCCTTTTACGTTGCTTTGTTTGGAAATTTAGATTATAAGGGTTGAAATTAACGAAAAAAATGATGACTAAGCACTAATGTTTTGAGTTGCGTGTGGAAATAGCAAAGAAAGGTTTTGATGGTAAGGGTAATTAAGATATATAATTTAATATTGCGTCTATAAATATTGTTAGGGTTGATAAGAAGTATGAAACTTTATGAAAAAAACAAAAATAAATATGACAATTAATTAATTTATTTATTTTATCAAATTTCTAAATTATTTAATTCGGGCAATCAAATTCGTCTGATAGAAGATAGGGATCTCAAGATCAAAAATAATAACAAATGATGTCAATCATAATTATAAGGGAAAAAAGAAAATCAAGGCGGAAATCTTTTAAATGGAACGAATAAAATATTTCATGGAAAAATTTGCGATTTAGTATTTATAATCAAGCCGGTTAGAGAGTCACTAAGTTGAGTCTCATCATGCTCAAACTCTAACTCATTTAATATAAGAAATATATTTTGAGCTAAAGCTTGAGCTTGCAGCTCATTAATGAGCCTATTTTGAGCCCACTCGCAAACAGACTAGCTATTATAGTCAGTATGTCTTCTCATGCTCCTAATGCGATTGCTGTTGTAAATTATTATGTTTTTTTTCTTTCCATGAGGCTAGTGAGGATATAATTATGGGGGCTGATAATAATGTTCCTTTAATGGATGTTGATGGTGTTAAATCTATTGTTTCTTCTGATATTATGGAGTTGGGTCATAAAGGTTTTGACACTGAAAATTGTCTCAAGAATATGCAAATGGAGAAATTGTGTTTGTGTGATGCTAACAATGCGGTTGATGCCGGTTTAGATCTATCTCCTATTGCATCTCCTATTGTTGTTGAGAAGGTTATGTTGGATTTTGATAATGTTTTGTCTCATAATATCTTGATGGACGGCTCTTATGGCGTGGCTGTTATCTCTAGTGGAGAGGCTTCTTTGGGAACGGTTTGTCTCCTAATATTTTGGGAGCAAATAAAGGTTTGCCTTTGGTTGATATTCATGTTTCTCTTAAATCTAATGATGTTTTGAAAGCTCAACTGGAGTTAAAAATGAAGGAGTCCTGTGTCGCCCAATGTGAATGTCTTGATGAGTTTGTTTCTTCGGCCCCTTGCGGTGGTGATGGGGAGGAGTTTGCCGGGTCTGAAGAAGAGTTAGGCAATATATATAATATTCAATATTTTTAATTAAGAAAAAAAGCCACGTGGCAAAACATGAGTTACACTCATCTCAATTATTTTATTTTATTTTTGGAGGATACTCATTCAAATTTACTTAAATTTTTTTTTTTCATATTTATGCACCAAGCAAATTAGTGCTCGGATGAAACAAAAGGACCGAAAAGGACGCGCAAGCAAGCACATGGTATCCTTACATTGAGTTCAACTTGTACAATTATGAGCCGTTTGATTTGTTGGAAAAAAAAAAAAGAGAGTGAAACAAAAAAGAGGGTAAAAGAAGTACAACATATTTTAAATTATTTAGATGAGGGTAAAACAAATATAATTAATTAATTTTTTTAATTTAAAGTAAACAAATATAGTGTAAAACTTGCTGATAATGGTGGTTGGCGATGGCAGCATGGCCTAGCCGCCAGTGACAAGCGGTGTCGAATAGTAGCTGACGGTGACAACAATGACATAAAATTTATAATATATTTGAATAAGTCAAATCTAAAGATTTTCAAAGACACCAATATTGAATTAGTTGGCGAATTTCACATACCTAAAAATTTTACTTTGCATTCATTACACCTTAAATCAAACACCGATATTTTTCAAAACTCTAATATTTTAAGTACTTTAGACCTCTTATACTTCAAATCAATTAGCTATTTAGCAAAGCCCTACATGGGGTCCTGGTTGGGTACCCATTGGGTACCCATGCTTTACTTGGATGAGCTTCGCCCACCCACACCTACCCATGGTGACTTTCGGGATGCCATACCCACTTATATCCACCCACTTTTCATGTTTTTTGAACGTAGTCTGCCACAGATTAATGGCCTTGAGGCTTGCTGCCCTTTTCTATGATTGCAAACTTTCAAAATGCATATCATAATTTATGATTGCATTAATATAAGATATACGGTAATTAGCAATGTAAATCGATTTATCATCTAATGTTGAGTACCACCCATACCCACCCACAATGTCATGGGCGTACCCATACCCATTGAGTATGGGTAGGTGTGGGTATGGGTACCCAATGCATGGCTCTGCTATTTAGACTTCGTGTGGGACTATTTTTTTACTCTTTTTTTTTTAAAAAAATTAATACATTTTTTTTTTTTTAGCAAAAAACAGTCATACATATGGGCAAAGGACACCATGTCTAATCCATGCAATAAAGTTTTATTTCCCTTATTTCTAATCACTCTGCCAATGTTTCCAACTTTTGTTTTTTTGGGGGGGAAAGTTACACTATTTCCATCTTGATGTAGCAAAGTTATTAATGCCACCACCATATCTTCAAACTTTATAATCGACTCATAAATTCAAATAATTCAAAATTATCAATGACAAATAATTCATAGGGGATTGGACTTTAATATATTCATAACAAATTACAAACCAGAATAAACAAAAAAGCTGTTTTTTTTTTGTCATTTTAGTTTCATTTATGATAATTAATTTCCTTACTATTTTTTATATAATTTTTTTAGTTTTGAAATTTTTGTACTAACAAATTATCTTAGAAAGTATTAAGAAAGCTATTCCAAGTCTTTTAATTTGTGATAGCTTTCTTACTGTTTTCTAAAACAATTTATTATTATTTTTTTAATTTAAAATTTTTGTACAAAAATTTTTAATTTATAAAATAATAAAAAAATAATCCCAAATGAAACCTAAATCTTTGTAGGCATGCGTGGTTACATAAGGAAACAACTTCAATTAAAAGCTAGTGCTTCATTTAAAAATACTTTTCAAATATATTATTTCTAGAGATAATATTATTAATATTGAATTATTTAATTTTTGTTAATGAGGATAAAATATTTATATTTTCATAACAAGCTATAAATTATCATGAAAATAGTAATGATTTTTATGGCATGTCTGTGAACATTTGTAAAGGGCATCAAACAAAGAACAGCTTGCATATTAATATTGAGATTAGATTAGGGTTTATTGTCATGATTAACTTGGAGGTATTAGATGGTTAAAAAGGAAGAATCCAAAGAAATATATATATTTTTTTTAATGTAATATTGATGATAGTATGATCTACGGAATATTTGGCTCTTATTTGATAAGAATTAGATTCAAAATCATATGCTTCTGATTTACCTTAATTGACATTTTAAGAAAAAAATAGAGAGGAGAGTGAATTATTGTATGTTTTCAATTTTTTTTATAATTTTATTTTTTTATTTTTAATTTGTATGGTGGAGATACGCGGCAAAGATGGGAGGAAAAAATATGTTAGATCCAGCTCATATTGGTCTATTGGTTGGAGCATTTGGCTAATAATTAAGAGGTTTTGAATAATATAATTAAAATTATTAATTACTTATTGTTACTAAATTTTCAATATAAATAATATAATTAAAATTTAAATTATTAATTAATTATATAATATTTTTATTTAATTTTATTTAATTAAATTAATTTATTCCTATACTATATTTAAATTTTTTATGAAACTCTTTTTACTAAATCTTTCACTATTTTATTTTCATATTTTTTGATTGACTTGACTCCTCAGTTTTGCTAAGTTTGATTTTCCCCTTCTGTCTGTTTGTTTCTCTTCGACTTGACCTTTTTCACGTGACAGGTAGGTAGAGTTTTCAACAGGTGGCTAATAAACTTCTTGGCCTCATTTGACGACGTTCCTTCCTCTCGGATCCGAAATCACACATTGTCGTTCGTTTGTTCGATTGGAAGTAATGAGAACGACTGGAGCTTGCTCATTGTGAAGTTAGCAAATCCACCAAACTCCCAATTTCAGTAAATCCGGGATTTACGACAAAAAGAGCGGAACGGAGGATTTGACTCGCTTTGAGCTTTAACGTTTCAAATCCAATATAAATCTTGTTGCCAAACAACCCCTAAGGGTCTATTTGGGAGGTTGCTTTGCTTTTTAGAAAGCAATTACAATTTGATATGACTATTATTTTTGTATTGCTTTCTTATTATTTTTTCAATTTTTTTTTTTCATAAGAAGTTGTTTTCTGCACCAAAATAGTTAAAATTACTTTCCTCACAACAATCTCGCACCCAATTTGATAATTGAGTGATTGAAACTCTAATCGCTATCAATCAACGACCCTTTTTTCCCTTGCGCTAACACATATGATAGCCAAATGAAGTGGATTGTAGTTGCATATTACTATTTTTTTCTACTATGATAGTGAGGGCTTTAATTTGTTTTTACTCAATTCCAAAATAAATGTTATAATCAAGTTTATTTAAATTTTATTTTATAATTAATGGTTGGGCATTTCATTTGATCATTTTTATTTTATTTTTAAATGCATATTTTATATGATCATGATTATGTGTTGGTATTTAATAATTATAATATTATATGACTTATATATTTGTTAGTCACATTTAATCATATAACTTGTCTAAACAAGTGAATGGATGATATGTGATTTAACCAATTTGAATATTATTCAACTCTTATCTAATACATGTTAGACATTGTTGTAGGCTAGAATATTCGCGACAGTAAAGCAGGAAAAATTGTGCGTCTTAGCATTATATGAGTATTTAGCTCACAAACATAAATAATAAAAACACCAAAACTTTTACGTGGAAAATCTTGTAAAAGTGAAAAATCACGGGGCCACGCCAAGTCGAAATGATTATACAATTGTTTGAATAGGTTACAAAGATTGACCCATCTAGAAACTTGAGGACGGTAAAATTACAATAGTTTGGAGAGTTGGGCAAAAGTCCGATGTCGATAGATAGTCGGTGGAAGTCCAGTGTTGATTGGTGGCTGAACAGAAGTCTGACGATAACTAGTGATCTAGTGATGGTTCGACGTCAGTCAGTGGTTCTATGATGATCGATGTTCCGACGGTGGTTCGGCGGTGGTCAAGGAGGAATTTGGTGACAAGATAACTATATTTTCTCTCTCTTCATTATCTTTCTTCTCTTTTGAGGGGTCTATTTATAAATTTTTTTGGAGTAACATGACTAGTAAATATGAAGAAGATCAATTGCAGGCTAAGAGTGTTATGAATGAACGGTTAATATTGATTCCCATGATCGTTGACCGTTTATCGAGCATTTGAGTATCTTAATGATATCAAAATTTGACGATTTTGAGCACGTTGGATTCGTTTTGTCGAGCTGCTTGTTTCGACTATAATCATCTCTCATTGGAAATCAATTAATAATCCAATTTATGATTCAAACTTTCCGAATGCACTTCAGTTCTTCGATTTGGACCGCTTGGATTGGGTTGAATTTGGTGTGATTGGTTCGTCTTTTTCAGACTTTTAGTTTTATTATTGAAATCAAAGCTCTAACGGTCCTAGATTTAACGTCCAAAGTTTTTAAGTTGGTTTTTCCTCGATTTTTGTGTCCAATCATGATTAATTTTTGATGATATATCATACATGATTTCAAAAACGACGAAGCCAAATATTGAGTGTTTATCGTAGAATTAACCCAATTGAGTGTACATGATCACACAAATTATTCAAAATTAATCATCAAATTCATAATAAGCGAACAAAAATAATGAAAAGAGATTCATAATTTATCATATGAGAAGAAAAAAATAATATATCCTAAGTTAAGATTTGTGAATATTTCATATCACATACAAATAACTGCAAAATAATTTTGGTTACATTTTTTATTTTAGAAATAGTCACAAGAGGATTTGTTCTGAAGTCAGTAGTCTTAACTCATAATAAAAAATGATAAACAATCCTAATTTTTCTCTACTAATAATTGAAAAGTTGTTAATATATTGACAACTAAGTTAATCTAAAATAATTAAAAATAATAAAATGCCAATTTAGTTAATAAACTTTTTATTTTTGTCGCTTTCTCTTTCTCAGTCATATCTCATTACAGTCACGCTGACAGGTTAATTTGTGCTGGCAAGAGGATCACCAACCCTTCCTAGTTATTTATCTTTGCAAATTTTTTTATTGTTTTTTAAAATAATTTATTAAATTTTTTACTAAAAAAATATTTTAAAAAATATTTAAAAATATATTATTTATTTATTATGATATGTTTTAAATGAATTGAAATGTATATATGGATGAGTGGTAGGTTAGCACGACCGGGACGATGGGAGGAAGTGGAAAGAGACTGCGAGGAAAACAGAAGTGTCGTTATTGATTTTTTGTGATAGTTGAAGGTAGGGATGCAAATGAGTCGAGTAGAACTCAAGTCAGGGGTGTTCGAGCCGAGCTCAACTATCAAATATCGAGCTCGAGCTCGTCACACTATAAATGAGCTTGAGCTGGCTCGCTAGCCGCGAGGAATATTTGAAATATTTAATTATATTTAAATATTTAATTATATTTAAATATTTAAATTTTAATTAAATATTTTAAACATTTATTATTAATTTAAACATTAAATAGTAAATAGTAATTTATTTTTATATTATTAAATATTTAAACATTTATTATTATTATTATTTAAATATTTAAATTTAATAAATAAAATGAGTTTTTTTAAAAAAATAGTAATAATTATTTGAGCAGGCTCGCGAGCTCACTAGCCAAACCTCATCAAGCTCGAACTCGATCCATAAACTTGTCAAGCTCGTGCCGGCTCGCCACTCACTTACACCCCGAGTTGCACCCCTAGTGCACGCAGTAGCAACAAACATCAACATGTGATAGTTCGTGACAGCTGCTGATAGGCGACGATCGGACGCCATTAGTGGGGAAGGTGAGGTCATGGAGTATGAGTTTTATTTTCTTTTCTTAATATTATTGATCAAAATTCATATCAACTGTGATTATATAAATGGTCAAGCCTACGGCCATAGATACAATCAGGGGTTGATCACGTCGGGTTAGACCCGCAAGTTTGAAAATAACTTATTTGAGATGAAATTCTTTCGTTCTTTTTTAATTTGTTTTAAATGTCTTCGTAGGTAATGGCTTCCGCGTTCCGATGGATTCAGACGGGTCGGGAGACTGAAAACGAAACCCATTGGGCCACGGCTTCTTCGTTTCTCTGCCCTCCGCTTGGAATTTCAAGTAAATTTCAAAGGCAGACGTCGTCAAACTTTTCACTCTCTATAAACAGTTCGATGCTGAGTTTTCTAACTTCGGAGACGTGTGGGATAACTTCGTTTCTGTGGCCGGTGAGAGTAAGTTCTTGATTGGGCATATTTTCCCCAAATGAAAAGTTGTTCTATTTTTGTGTTTGATGTTCTATAAATTTTCAGGTGATGTTAGTTAATTGCCATTTTTTCTTATGGATTATCTTCTTTGATTGCAGTAAAAGTGTCATGTTCCAAAATTAATTTGTGATTGAATGCAACTGATCATGTGCTTTCTATTTCCTTTTCAAATTCTATAGAAAAAAACCCTAATCTTGAGCTTGTTGGCGGGCGACTTATCTTAGTAATAGGAAATTATGGAAATTGCTTAATATAGATTCAGTCCTTACTCCTTTCAGTTTTTCCGAAGATAGTTATGTTGTGAAATTCTTAGGATATCTTTGTTCTAGCAATCATGTAGGGAATTTATTGCTAGGTTAGGTTTGCTGTTGATTTTTTAAGAAGTCTAGGTTTCGCAGAGTTCTTTTTGGGTAAAGATATTATTGGTAGACTTTAACTTCGCCCTTTATGGGAAGAATGGGCTTTGAAGTGGCAAGACAGTCACCAGGGACATGGAGTAAATGGAATTTATTGTTTAGGGATTAAAAGCCTACTTGGTTGAGGCTTCAATTAAGCTAGGCTAAGCCTTTAAACATGGTTAAGATGTTTGTTTGCTAAAAAGATAAGCTTCTTTAAACTGAAATAAGTTAAGAAAACAATTTGATTGGTTTCAGGCTTAAACTCATGTTATTAGAATCATCAAATGCAACAGGATAACCATTAAAAGATAAGCTATGATAAGGTAGGTTGAAGGTCAATTTGGCTTAGTCATGCTTAAGCAAATGGAACATGATAAGCAGCACTAATCTTCCACACTTAAGATAAAAAAAAATAAAAAAACTATTTCTCTTTTTGGTTCTTAAGTGGTATTAAGAGTCGTTTAAAAGCCAACCAAATGGACCCTAACATATCACGTCTTCCTAAATGAAACCTTTCAGGGTTGATTCTAAGTTCATTATTGAGCATTCACAATTTTGTGGCGATCCGAATTGGAAGCTAATGTATATTTTACATTTTAACATTAACATGAATGACTTGGTTTACATGAAATTCTATGCAATCATGAAGGCAAATCTAGTTGCATGAAATTCTTATAATTTTTCTGTTGATTTTTTAGAATAAAGTTATTAGCAGGTGATTGTAAATGTAGTGTTGATAAGTTCACTTTGAAAAGGGCATAATTTATAAGCAAAATTATAAATGCTTATCAGCCAATGATGTGATTTACAACACAAATCTGAAATGCAAATTTGGGAACTCAAAACGGACCTTAGAATTGCCCTGAATATTACACTAAGGGCTACTTTGTTTTGGTTTAAGCGAGTGGGAGTGATTGAAACTCAATCACGTGGAAGTGAGTTCAAATATGTATTTGATAGGAGGTGAATGAAAGTGAATTCTTATTTTTGGAGCACATTTTCATAAACGTGATGAGTGGGTTTCAGTTTTGAAGGCTAGGAAGTCACTTTTAGTTTTAATTTTTTAGATCTAATAACAATGTAATAATAGAAAATTGATGGGATGATGGTTCATAATACTCAAATAGTATAAATTAATGTAAGGATAAATTAGAATAAAGACTAATGCACCCCATACGAACACAAGAATTGAGTTCTAAAGAAGTGACTTCTAAAAAACAGATAGAGAGAATGGACACTCACTTCAAAGAAATTTGCCTCCATAACTCAGCTCTAATCACTTTAAAAAACTTATTATGAAATTAACAAGCCTTGTTTGTGTATCAAATATGGACAGAACTACCTTAAGAAAGCTAGTTCTAGATCACTAAGTTCTAATTAGTTTCATAAGCGTCAAGGTAGTATTATTGCTTTAAAACCTAAATCATGCAATCACCATCATCTTTTTTAAACTTAGCTTGACTAGTTTGGATTGGTTGAAACCTTCACACTCCTCTGCTAGTCTGAATATTGCTTTTGTTGGCTATTGTTCATGGACATTTTGTTTTAATAATTTCTTGCTTATCTTTTTTTGGCTATCCTTTGCTTTATGTTGTGCATTTTTAAATCATCTAGCTTTGCTTTTAATAAATTTATTTCAAATCGGTGTCACATCCCTTTTAGTTTTATCAAATGTCTATTTTAACACACTCATTTATACCAAATCTAACTTTTTTTCAACTTCTATATTGCTTAATACTCAAAATTTATCTATTCAGCAAAATTTGTCTATTCAAGCACAGATCTTGACTTAATATTTAGATCTTAAATCATCCAAAATTTTGAATAAAAAATTTTCTGAATAGACTTTAGGATCATCCAAATTATAATTTTAACAAATTTATAATGAAAACAGCCGGTTTGGTAAGGCCGACCTAATTATACAAAGAGCAACTTGATCTAAGTTCAAATTAAAGTCAAACACTCGGAAATATAATTGAAATTTTCTCAAAGCTATTTGAATAAACATCCTTCACAGTTTGGGTGAAAAATATGAATTCAACTAGCACAAGATCATTTAGTTCCATTATTATTAAGGCATCGGTGCCCGGGTGCAGTGTTAAATAGGCAAAAATTCTTATATCATGGACGAATGTGGGCAAAGAAACTAATCCATGAAATTAAAATTAGGATAAGATCTTGAAATATAGGATTCCTTACAGACAAATTAATGAAATTAATAAATATTATGATTAATAGGAAGATAAATATTCTATGCATTTAGGAAACTAAATGGGTTGGAGAGAATACTATGTAGATTAATAGTTTAAAATTTAAACTATGATATTATGATAAGATTTGTACTAAAAATGATGTATATGTGATTATAGATAAGAGTTTAAAGGATAATGTAGAAAAAATTAATATAAATGGAGATATAATTTTAGCCGTTAAGATTGTTATTGATGCTATGATTATTAATATTATAAGTGCTTATGCTCCTCAAGCAGGTTTGGATATGAATTCAAAATTAAAATTTTGGAATGACTTAAAAAATTACTACAAAAGATATCTTTTTTAATTTTTTTTTATTTGAGGAGATTTAAATGGACATGTTGATAGAAAGTTAGATGATTTTAAAAGCATTCATGGTGGCTATGAGTTTGGAGTGATTAATGAAGAGGATAAAATCATACTATATTTTTCTATAGCTTATGACTTGACAATTGCTAATACCTTATTTAAGAAAAAAGATGAACATCTAAAACTCAAATTGATTACTTTCTTATAAGAAAAAGAGACCGTTTAGATTGTAATGATTTTAAAGTTATTCCAAGTGGAAGTTTATATATCTAATATCGCTTATCAGTTTTGAACGTTAAGATAAAGGGGTATAACATAAAAAATAAAGTAAAACATTGTTCTAAAATTAGATGGGGACTTTTAAAAAATATTAACAAAAATATTTTTTTAGTAAGATTTTAGATCTTAAGATTTTGTCTGTGCATGACAAAGCTAATGCTATGTGGGAAAAAGTAATTAGTGATATTTAGAATGTTGCAAAAGTTACAAAAGATGTGTTTGGAGTATCAAAGAAAAAATCTCCAAATAGTAAAAATAGTTGGTGGTGGAATTAAAATGTGCAAGATAAGATAAAAATTAAGAAGATTTGTTATAAATATGTAAAAATTTGATAATTAGGAAATATATAAAGATGTCTGTAAGGAGTCTAAGAAAGTAATATACGATACAAAGATTTTAGCTTTTAATAATTTATATAATAAATCTAAGAAAAGTGAAAGATATATGTATAAGTTTGCCAAACAATGAGATAAGAATAGTAAGGATTTAGTGTAAATGAAGTATATTAAGGATGAAAATAAAAAAAATACTTTTATTTGAAGAAGATATTCAACAAAGGTGGATGAAATATTTTGCTAAACTTTTCAATGAAGATTGTGAGAATATGATTGACTTTAGTGACCTTAACATCCTAAATAAAAATAAATTTTTTTTTATTTTTATCGACGTATTAGTAAAATCAAAGTGAAAAAGACTTTAATAAAAATGAATTGTGGAAAAACTATTGGACTTGATGATATTCCAATAGAGGTGTGAAAATGCTTAGGAGATGAAGGAATTTCTCGACTTACTAAACTTTTTAATGAAGACTAAAAAGATGTCAAATGAGTGGAGAATTAGTGTGTTGGTTCGTATGTTTAAGAATAAAGGTGATGCACAAGATTGTGCGAATTATAGAGGAATTAAGTTAATGAGTCATACTTTAAAACTTTGGGAGAGAGTTATGGAGAATAGGTTACGACGTGATACTAATGTTTCTCAAAATCAATTTTGATTCATGCCGTATAGGTCTTCTATAGAAGCTATTCATTTATTGGGAGGTTTGATAGAGAAGCGTAGAGAGAATAAGGAGGTTCATATGATTTTTATTGATTAAAGAAGGCATATGATAAAGTTTCAAGAGAAGTGCTTTGGAAAGTTTTAGAAAAGAAAGGAGTTGATAATGCTTATATTCAAGTTATTAGGGATATGTATGCAGGTGTTGTTACTTGTGTTCAAACTCAAGGTGGTTTGATCAAGTATTTTCCTATTTCAGTTGGATTACATCAAGGATCATCCTTAAGTCCATATCTTTTTGCTATAGTCATGGATGTTCTCGGTAGACATTTACAAGAGGTTGTACCCTGGTGTATGATTTTTGCTATGATATTCTTCTTATTGATAAGACTAGAGATCGAGTTGAAGGTAAACTTGAATTATGGAAGTCAACCTTAGAGCCTAAAGGTTTTTATTTGAGTAGATCTAAAATTGAATATATGAAGTGTAATTTTAGTTGTAATAGATATACTGAAGGGTTTGCGACATTGGGCGATCAGGTCATTAATAAGGGTACACGTTTTAGATATTTTGGGACTATTATTCAGAGTGATGGTGAAATATATGGGGGTATTATTAGCAAAATTCAAGTTAGATGGTTGAAGTGGATGAATGCATTGGGCTTGTTGTGTGATAGAAAATGTTTCCTTCAAACTTAAGGGAAACAATGCTTTATGGTGCAAAATGTTAGCCATTAAAAGAGAAGCACAATATTAAGCTAAGTGTTGCATAGATGAGGATTCTTAGGTGGATGAGTAGCTTTACTCTTACAAACATGATACAAAAATGAGCATATATGTGAAAAGGTTGGAGCAGCTCCAATGGAAGATACGATTAGAGAGGGTGGCCTTAGATGATTTGGTCACATAAAACAGCGGTCTTCCAATGACCTGGTTAGGAGAGTAGATGTATTAGATTTGACTTATATTAAGAAAGGTAGATGTAGACCTAAAAAGACTTGTTTAGAAAATATTGGAAATGACATTTCTTTTTTAGATTTAAATGACAATTTGACTCTTAATTGAACATGATGGAGAAAAATGATTCATTAGCCGATCCCATTTAGTAGGATAAAGGCTTGATGTTGTTATTATATTACTAAGGCACCAAGATGTTTAGAAAATGTCATACAATTAATGGGGATCGACTTCTACTGTCAAATGGAATGCTTTGGAGTTGAAATAATCCGAATGCCCCTAAAGAAATTTATAAATATCATATACTTTTACACAAGGGGGATGTGATTGTAGGGAAGACTTGATAGAAATAATTCATGTACTTGGAGAATTCACGAGCTCTGACCATCAACACTTAACGCCCTTTGTTGAACAACATAGAAACCTACTAATTCTCGACATTAACGAATAAAAATGCTTGATGTTTCCCACCCCCAACTATTTCCATCAACCAACGTCATTGTTTGACGTAGATCAACCATGACACCCAACTCTCTCCATTGTCATTATTGTCGATACTGGATGTCACCATTGCCATAGTGTCCACCACAGACTCATATTGTTGCTAATGACGTTGATGCTGACAATGCAAATTCCCTTCATCGCCAATTAAACTGATGTTCATCATTGTCGCCAACGATGACATTCGTTGTAGCCACTAATGTTGGCATCAGTCTTTGCCAACAAGACAGACGTCAGCTATCTCCAATATGGATGATGTCCATTGTTATAAGAACCAGCTGTATTGGACCGGTCCCCTTACTAAACGAATGAAGTAGCAGAGCGTGGGGGAGCATGAGAGCACAAAAACGCTTTTAACGATTAGACCAACGCGATCGAAAGGGTATAAATACGACTCCTCATGTGAAATATCAACTTTTGCTCTATCCAATAAAGTTGAATGATAAAAAGGGAAATTTAGGAGCTGAGATTGAGAGGAATTTGTGTGAAAAAGAAAAATTGGAGGAGGACAAATTTTTTTTTTTAAGGTAGTCAAAATTTTGGTGTTAAGCGAGAAGAAGAAGAAATGAGCCTTCATTTCTGACGACGGTGAAGGAGAAGAAATCAAATTAGTAGAAGTTTCGATCCAACAAAGAAGGAAGAAAATTTATGACACAGTTCAACCTTTTTGAATGGAAAGCAGTTCAAGATGACACGACAAACATAATTGGCCTTTTTGAATGGCAAGCAGTTTCAGCCTCTTTGATTAAAAATCAAGAATTAAAAATTAATGAATAAAATTTGGTTCTTTCTGGCTCCGCCACTGTCAGCTTCCGGCTAGTAAAATGTTGTATTAATCGGGCAAGGCATTCCAAATGAGAACCACCAAAGAATCATGGACAACTATTTTAATGTATTCTAACAAGATGACACGACAAGCATAACTATTTTAATTTAGCCCCCCCCCCCCCCCCCCCACACCATCGGCAACCATTGTCGACCATGACAACCGCTAACACTGATGACTCCATAAAAACATAAACATAAGCGAATATATATTTTTAAGATATGAAACAAGTTTTATTTCAAATTAAAATATAAATAAAAAACCAAAGTGATAACATACGGCCGCTAAAAGTTCTATAACTTATTGATGAAATTTGAACTTTGCAACGTTCTTAAGTATTAATTATCAAGGAATAAGAAATAAAATAAGCGGAATTATTATTTTATGCATGCAGATAAACTGAAAAAACATTATTTAGCTAAATTTTTTTTAGAAAAAATTGTCCGAGGTGTCATTTTAGTTCATTTATGTTCTATAACACAAGTTTGAATTAGTAATTCTGGTCTATGCACTATTTGGGCATATTTCTCTCATATTAATGCATTTTATTTGGCAGGTTGCTACTGTTCATATAAGACAGTCAGTTGTTCTTCATCAACAAGTTTGCGGAGTGATTTAGTTAAGAACTAATGACTTGTTGCTCTTTCATTTTAAAGAAGAGTTCATCGAGGCAGAAAGATAAATCTGATGAAGGTTGGAAAATCTTTTGGCTGGTACTTTTCAGTATTTCATTTCAAAGTTGAATCTTGTTCTTCAGACACAAATTTTCTCTTATCCCTTGGAAATTGTTAATTTATATTTGAATTGAAAAGTAACTGCTGATATTGATCTTCATTATAGAAGTACTACAAAATGTGAAAATATACTCTTACAAAGTATTACGGAAGGCCACTGATAATTTCAGCCCCGCTAATAAGCTTGGAGAGGGAGGTTTTGGTTGTGTGTATAAGGTAATTGTTGTATATTTTAATTCTACTTTAACTTAAGCTGAACCTTCTAAAGTAGTTCTTTTGTTGAATTTCTCAGGGCAGGCTAAAAAATGGTGAAATTGTTGCTATTAAAGTTCTCTCCTCTGAATCAAGACAAGGAGTGCGGGAGTTTTTGAATGAGCTTACTGTGATTTCCAATGTAGTTCACGAGAATCTTGTTAGTCTAATTGGTTGCTGTGTGGATGGAAACCAGAGAATATTGGTTTACAATTACCTTCAGAATAATAGCCTTGCAAAAACACTTCTTGGTAACTTGTTTCTTCCACTTTGATTTTTAATGTTGTAATATTCTCTACAGTGACTGTCATAACCATATGCGTTAGCTTTTGAGAATATTTAAATTTATCCTATTTCTAGGTACGGATTATAGCAATATTCAATTCAGCTGGATAACACGAAGAAAAATTTGCATTGGTATTGCTCGAGGACTTAAATTCCTTCATGAGGAGGTCCGGCCTCACATTGTGCATCGTGATATCAAAGCAAGCAATGTTCTTCTGGATAAAGATTTGACTCCTAAAATTTCAGATTTTGGTATAGCAAAGCTTCTTCCTGCTGATATGTCCCATATTAGCACCAAGGTAGCTGGAACAATGTGAGTGAAACTCTTTAGCTTGTCCTCGATCCTTTCATCCTTCACATATTTAATTGATACAGTATTCTCGGCATCCTCGATTTTTGATATGCTTGTTCAACTATAGACCCATACTGACTTTGTGGTCTTACATACTCCAATTCAATGGATTAAGTTGGAGACTGTTGGGATTGTATCATACTCGGAGGTCTGTGCTTGGAAGTAGCGGACTAATTTATATATATCCTAATTTTGAGATGCTCCAATGAAGGCGTGTAACCGAGCTAAGCTGAATCATGAGTTGTATTGGTTTGTCTTGATAAATAGCTCATAAGTTTTTTACGATGAGCTATGATGCACCGACACTTATCCTCAGAGGTGTGTAGTGTCCGAAACGACACGCGTCTGACACGCCTCCGATACGTACCGTATATGCCGAAAACGTGTTCGATTAGAAAATATTAATACAATTTGGGCATGCATGTCCTACACACGTCTTATATATTTAATGATATTTTTTTAAAATATTATTTCTTGTATTTAAAATTTTTATTTATTTAAATATGATAATTAAATTTCTTATTTTCTATCCACAACACCAAATCAATCGCCCACACTCAATATCTCATTCATCGAACATTCTCATTTTCATTTCTGTTTGGCGGGTCGCCACTTTGGTTTCACAACAAAGCTTGATGTTTGCTAGACCGATCCAGCCGGTCTATACAGGACTGGCTCGCGTGTAACAGAGGCGGAAAAGTTCCGCCTCCCGCTCGTGCCACTCAAACCGTAAAGTCCAAAAGCTTTGATTAGGAAAGATTTAGGAGTTTAGGAGGGAAATTTGAACGTATGGGCTATTTAGAGATTTCCTTTTGGATTGTATGCATTAAATAGATTGTTTTCCTATGATTGGGGCATCTTGAATTTGGTTGAAATTTGAGATCTCTCTTAGATACTTGGGCTCGAGCCGCCGTTTAGGTATTGGGAGAGTCGGATCTTCCTCTTGAATTGAAGTTCCATTGTATCTTATTTACTTTTGTTCATCTTTCATCAAATAAAATTTGTTTCATTGTTGTTCGTCTTCCTTCTCAAAAATTGTTTGCAAGTGGCAGATTTTCTCGGATTTTAGCAAGGGTTTTCTAGGTGTATACAAGTATTTTCTATCAAATTGGTATCAGAGCAATTTTCTGGGCTGAAATAGAAGTCTTCCTCACTGAATTTTGTTGTGTTTCGTATCCGATCTTGTTGTTTTTGCTGATTAGAGGCCATAATGCATGTCAAACTTGTTTCTTTTTTCTATTGGAGCCTAAATTCAGGTTCCTATGGCAGGAAAAAAGGTAGAAGTGTTGGAAGGGGAGATCAGACAATTGAAAACTGAAATTTCAGACCTCCACACTCAACTTTCAGATGTCAAAAGATAAATTTCAGCCATCCACGAGAAGATGGATGGAATTTTTTCCAACCTGGGGGAGATGTTGAAGAAGTTGCTCGAGGGCCAATCCAAAACAACGTCGTTAGAGGCGAGCGAAGCCTCCGACAACCCAGGAAGAGGGGAAAACTCTTATCCAATAAGCCAAAGGGAAGATCAGGAGGTGGAGACTCGAAAGAAAAAAGAGAGAATACCTCCCTTAGAGTCTATTCCTAAAGAGGAGCCGTGTAGAGGGTATGGGGAGAAGTGTGAGGAGGTGGAGCATGAACAAGGGGGTGCTGAATTTGAGGGAGAGGGGCTGGATTTGAAAAGGAAATGGGTAATTATGATCGTAGGGAAGCTGAAATTGAAAGGAGAGGGATTTATTATGATCTAAGGGGTGCTAAATTTGAAAGGAGAATGTGAGAATTTGATGAAAGGTTTGGGTATGAGCGTAGAAGGGATGATTGGGACACTTGGGGGGAACCGCCTCCTTGGGTAATGGGAGGGAACCGCCTCCTTGGGTAATGGGAAATTATGGAGTAAACAGGGGGAATGGAGGAGATCTGAGGGTGAAGAAGCTAAAGATGCCTATTTTTTATGGAGATGATGCCCATGGGTGGATCTAGAAGGTGTAAAAGGTACTTTATTGTCAATATGCTGATGGAGAAGGAGAGTCTGACGACAGCTTGGATGTGCTTGGAAGGGAAATATTTAGCATGGTACCAGTGGAGGGAAACAAGACGACCCAAATGGACCGAAAGGGAGTTTAAAGATTGCTTGTTGGAACGTTTCCGAATCAGCAAGGGAGGGGACTTCTATGATCAATTCTTTGCCTTGACGCATGAGGGGACGGTGGTGGAATATTTTGAGAAGTTTGAGCACCTGGCCAGCCGACTGGACTGGCTTCCGAAGGCTGTACTGGAGGGGAATTGATTTTGGCCTAGATGCGGACCACTGCAATTTGATTTTGGCCCATCGATCAAGCTTCATGATTTGGGAACAAATTTGAGTTGACTGAAAACTCAATTTTTGTTTATTTTCTCGCAATTGGGTTAACATTCAAACATTGGAGTGAAATTGGGTTCGAATCGAACATAGTTTGACTTGACTCGAGTCAACTTGGGTCCAATTTCATATGCTTATGTTAATTTGATGAAATTAAACTCAAGTCGACGTCGATTCAATCCAAAGTGGGATCGCGGAGCTCAATCGAGTCAATCACGCATGCTCGAGGAGAAATCACGATAAAAATTGAGGTCAACAGTTGTCTGGACTTTTGATGCGGTAGGCTCTTAAGACAAAAATAAGTTTTCTACACGTTGAAATGTAAGCAATCTAAAATCAACTGTAAGCTCAATGATTTTCAAATATAAGAAAAATTGCATGACTTCTTTTAAGGAGCTATTTTTTAAAAAATTTAAAATGATTATGCATAGCCCAATGAATCTCATGTCGAAAAGTCTTCACGTAAAGATCAAATAACAAAAAAAATCTGCATTTGTGAATCAACATTCTGCATACTATTATTCATGGTCAGACATCTTGGCCTCAAAGCTAAGTTGTAATCACTATTCTCTAAACAAAATAACATTCCTACTCTTCATATGCATTGAAATTGGATGTCATGGTTTTAAAAGTGACTAGGTGAGTTAGCTTGTAGCTCTTTCTAGACAGAGTAATAAATTCAGAGGTCGGGCTGGCTATGCCTCATGTGAGGTGTAGTTTGTAAGTCCCTTGCACTCCATTAGACTTAGGTTTGAGGTTCTACCTCTTAGTAGTCCTCACCTTAGTTCTAGTGTCTGAGGCAGTTGTTGACTTGAATCACTTCATTAGCCCTCAACTTTCATGCATTTTCTCCAACTTGTGTTGTTGGAATGTAAGCCCCAACACTCTAAATTAAAATTGTTAATTTAAAAAAAAAAATTGGATTCTAAAATATAAAGCCCAACATAAGATAGTTTGAGTATTTTTGAGTTTCTCTCAGAATCAAGTATTTTACTCTTTCTCTCTTTGGCTCTCATTCCAAGAATTCTAATCAAAGTTGATTCCCCTCTTTCTTTGAAATTTCTAAATATTAAAAATCTTTAAACAATAATTTCATGAATTTTAAAATGAAAGCCTTTAGCCAATATTTTGATGATTTTCAAAAGAAAGGAAATCACTAGTTTAATAAAAAAATTATCAAGTACTAAATACTTGAGATGTAATTAACCATAGGGGCAAGCCCCTATGTGACATTCATACCCCATAATAAAATAAACCTCATTCAACTAAATATTGAGTGTTGAAAAATCTTTGTTAAAATACAAATTGTAAATTTATCATTGAGTCCATAAGAGAATGATATTTTTTGACATTTGGGATAATATATCATTTTCTATGCCGTGTTCGATCACAAAATATGCAATCCGTTGAGGATGATAAAATATCTCTAACAAACCCAGTTTATTCGGAAAATGATTTGGGCTTGAACTAACATGGCTTATTAGCCATGAGCCAGCTCATTTAATAAACTTACGTAAGATAATTTTGTAAAATACTGGAATCCAAAGATTTTTTAATTCAAAGTTATTAAAGAAAATTAGAAATCTTGATTCCCCTCTCTCGTTTTTTATCTCTTGTTCTTTCTATGGTTCCATCACCTTGATGCCTGGGTTCAACTTCATTTTCTCAATTTTTTGAGAAGACAGCTAACCTAAGCTTTCTGGAGCTCATCCAACCTGGGCTTCAAAGACAGCTTGCGCTCAATTAATTGTCTAGCTAAACTTGAGCGATTGGTGGCTTGTGCTTACTCAGTTCCTTTTACAACCCTAGTTAGAAGTCTTCAATAAGCTTGCAGTATCCTATGTATATGGCTATAATCAGAATAAAGCTTATTTATAAGAAAGGACAAATTTTTCTTCTAACTTCAGTTTCTGATTGTGTAGAGGTTATTTAGCCCCAGAATACGCTGTACGTGGGCAATTGACAAGGAAGGCCGACATATACAGCTTTGGTGTTCTTCTAATGGAGATAATTAGTGGACGAAATCACACAAACACAAGATTACCATATGAAGATCAGATTCTGCTTGAAAGAGTAAGAAAATTGTATATTTTCTGCCAGCAGGCGTTATTTTCATTTTTTTATTAAATTAATATCTTCCGTGTCATATCTAGCTCACAATCTATTTTTATGTATATTCTATCGAGTTAGCAATTGTTATTTCAATTAAGCTTGCAAGCTTATAATTCTGTTCTTTTAATGTATTCTGGAAATTGGAGGAAGTGTGAATGCATCGACAAATAAATTTATATAAAATGATGAATTCTATGAATATTTCTGTTTGGATAAATTTCTTAGCAACCTGGTACGCACATCATGCTCTGTGTATTTGTTAATCGGATTTATTCTCGTAGAAGTTTGGATGAAGTAATGTCATGGGAATTTGGTAGGAAACACTTGAAGATGTCAAGTAATTCCTATCGATCGTTAGAAAAACAGCGAAAATCCTCCACAAGAATCCACACAAAACCAAGAAGACAGTGGAAAATTTGTATTTTTTGATGAAATAGAAACGGAAAATAGCAAGATACAGTTGATCTTCAATTCGGGAGGAGGATCGATCTCTCCCAAATCTCTAGACGCCGCTAGAGCCCAAAAGAAAACATAAATCTTAGAGATCTCCAATTTCAGCCAAATTCAAGATGCTCTAACCCTAGGAAAACAAACTATTTAATGCATACAATTCAAAAGGAAATCTCTAAACAGTCCCTACAATCACTTTCCGTCCTAAACTTCCTCAAAAAACCTTCCAAAGATGCTCCGTTAGCTCCTGCGGTCGGATAGGCCTCCAGGAGAGGCGGAAGATTTCCACCTCTGTTTCGCAGGGGCCAGTCCCGCACGACCAACTGAATAGGTCCAATGGACCGGTCTAACAGAATCCTTTTGAAATTTCAACTTAAACCCGTTTCTGGATATTTATTTTCTTATATTTCTATGATTTTTATACATGGGATTTCTTAAATTTCAACAAATACTATTTAGACTTCAGAGTTCTATGAAAGTTGAAAATTTTACTAAGATAATTAACCAAGTCAAAAAATACTTTTCTTGGTGATTTATATGGTTGAGTAGGTACTAATGACGGAGAAAAGGAAATATATTACATAGCTAAGGTGAGATAAGTGAGATAGACAGCAATCAATTTAGATGTATTTTGAGTGGAGATAAGATGCTAGTAATTAAACATCAAAGATTAGATTGAAATGCTGTTTGAATAAATTGAAGTTTTTTATGAGAAAACTTTTCTAGATGAGCAGAGTAAATAGAATCATCAAGCATAGCATAGCTTGATTGTATTAGCTTTGGAAAAAATGCATAAAAATTGGAGTGGTCTATTATTAATCAATTCAAGATTAAGGGTAGGGTAATTGATCGGAGAATCATTTCAGCACTTGTTTTAAGAACAAAAGAAACATTAAGGTTTCTAATAACTTTAGAGCAATCATGCTTATTATATGATTGTAGTAGAACACGTTCAGAAAGTTCACTTTAATATGAAATGTCCTATCATGAATTAGATCCTCTTGGGCTCCTCCTGCAGTTAGTCTACTGATAGGAAGTACTTGTAGATCTCAAGTATTTCCAATCAATTTTCGAAAAACAGCAAGCTTTCTCTACCAAAATTCACACAAAACCACAAAAACAATATGATAATTTGTATTATTTGATAAAAGGGAAATGGAAAATAACAAGATACAATTGATCCTCTATTCGAGAGGAGGATCGATCTCTCCCAAATCTCTAGACGCCGCTAGAGCCCAAAAAAAAACATAAATCTAAGTGATCTCAAATTTCAGTCAAATTCAAGATGCTAAGGAAAACAAACTATTTAATGCATACAAATCAAAAGGAAATCCATAAACAGTCCCTACATTCAATCTCCCTCTTAATTCCCCAAAAAAACTTTCCTATTTGGCTCCCACAATGCTTGCGGCTCGCGCGGCATCTGTAGGAGGCGGAACAGCTCCTTTGTTTCGCCCGTAAGCTAGTCCCGGCTGGACCGGTCTGACATCTACTAATACTCACCTTACTGCCTGCACCAAGGGAAGTTTCAACGCAAACTGATTGATTTGTTGACACCATTGGCAATAGTTGCTGAATGCTTTCCCTGAGAAATGAAAAAACCTCATCTCATAAAATTGGTATGTACATATGTAGATGATATCGTTATGGTGTCTGACATCTGTTAATCTTGAATTTATTTTTTGCAGATGTGGACACTCTATAAGAATGGTAAGCTTGAAAGCATCATTGACACATCCTTAGATGGTGATTTTGATGCTGAGGAGGCCTGCAGGTTTCTGAAGGTTGGTCTCCTTTGCACTCAAGAGAACCCAAAGCTTCGGCCTTCCATGTCTACAGTAGTCAAGATCCTTGAAGGTGAGATTCATGTTGATTCCTTTGAAATCACAGAGCCGGGTATGATCACTGACTTTATGGATCTAAAAGTGAGACAGAACAATCAGAATCTTGCCCCACTTGTCTTCTCTGCTATTAACTCACCTCCAGAAGCTTCGCCCAAATCTTCAGGCGACACCACACATGCTTCTATGAGTTTCACTGCAATAATTGATCGTGCATAGCCATTTATGAAGCTTCAATTTATTGACCTAGATGGAAATATTGGGCAATTTAGGGCTCAAATAACAACTTCACTATTTTTTTTTTGTTTCTATTGCAATATTGTATCAATCTAAGAAAAATATAGGTTGTGCATGGGATAGATATGATCCATAATATCTGAAAATATAGAGAAATAATAAGATTAAATTTGGAGCTATGGTGGTCATCATTTGCTGGCTTTGAGAAAGCTTTTAGTTGAAAGGAGATCATTTGGTCTAATTCAAATTTAGTTAAAGCGGGTTTGCAATCATCAAATTTATTTTGAGATAAAATGGATTATCAATTTTGATTGAGTAGTTATGAATTGTACTTATTTAGCAAAGCTAATGACTGTGGCTTTCATCATGATCAGATTTAGTTGAGAATACTCAGATACATATCTTTTTATTTAAATTAAGGACTTTTGGATTTGGGTATGTGGTGGCAAGTATGATGGGTTAGCGGTAAGGATTCCAACTCTCTAAATTTTTTTTATTATTTTGTTTCAAAGGTTTCTGAGATCTATGAGGCTTGCTTTGGCTTTATGGTTGGAGAAATTTGAAGGGCCATCATGTCTTACGGACGATCTACTATTCTGTGTGGACACCAGACGGTTCTCCTGTCCGGTTCGGCGCTCGGTACCGAGCGATATCGAGCGCGGTATATTTTTGGGGTGTCGTGGCGTATTTTTATTAGTCTCCAGACGCTCCGGACTCTGCATGGAATAAAAATTCATCTTACGGGCACTTCTCATTTTATGCTTTCATTGCTTAAAACAGTCTGGATTTTGAGCTAAACATCCGCTGAAGCTCTTCAGATCTTCAGATTCTTCTTACAGGAAGACTGATTTTACCCCTTTTTTTTATTTATTTCATTCTCTGTTCATTCATTTACTGTGTTTTTTCCCAACAGGTCGGTCACTCAGTAATCCAAGGAAATAGCATAAAGCAGTAGTAATGGTATAGTTTTATCTTGCAATTATATAAAGAGTCTTTTACAAAGGCTCTATGTGTTATCGATCTGATGAAAGTAACTCTCTTTTCTCTGTGCTCATATGTGATTACTCACGAATGCTCTTCCCAATGGGAATTTTTTGTGATTGTGACCGGTGGGCGGCAATGGCGGGCAGTCAGCGGTCGGCGACAGCCGTTGGTGGCGGCCGCCGATGGACAGTGGCCGCAGGTGGTGGGCAACAGGTAGCAGCGGAGACGGTGGCCAGCGTGGTTGGTCAAAGAAGCATTTGAGCGGTATAAAAATGAATTAAAATGGAAAGAGGAGAAAGAGAAAGAGAGTGGTGTCAAAGAAAGAAAGAAAATTTTTTAGAGAACCAAAATGCTTGTCATGCTTAATGATATCTTTGGTTTATTGCTCTATCTTAGCAACTAGAATCAAAGCAAGGTTAGAAAAAATTTTTGATAGCCATGAAAGTCAATTTTAAGATGTTTGATGAATCAAAGAGTTTTTAGATAACCAAAATGTTTGTTGTGCTCATCCAATAAAAAAATTATAAAGACATTCGCTTGGCATAGCAAGATGTTTGACATCGCAAGTGTGTAACATAAGACAAAAATGGATGAGAAAGCTCTCTCAGCTATTTAGTTGTTCTTGGCAAACAAGATATTGATAGAGGTCTTAGAAGAAACTACCACAAAAGATTTGTGATTTAAGCGGGAGTCTTTGTATATAATCAAATGTCTCTTTGATAAATTTATTTAGCAGTAGGGACTCCATTTATTTTGTATGTTGGAATGCATGCCTACTAAATAATATTTGAAATGATTTTGATTACATCATTTAAGATTTAAGAAATATTAATGTGATTTATGAATGATGAAGACTAAACTTTATTGTTATTGTGTTATTTGCCTCTCTCTTATGCATTTTTGAGATACATTTACTATCATGATACAATAAGTTTAGAGAATGTTAAAAGATATTATTTTTTAAGTTTGAGGAAAGTGATAAAGTAACTAAAGTATTATTGCATGTTAGAAGGAGATACTATAAGCGGAGATTTTCTAGCTTATGATCATGACAGGAGTAAATCTCATAATAAAATCAATGAAATTATTTGATCTTAATCTCTATAGAGTCGTGACTCTTAAATTTAGGTTCATTTAAGCTCGATTATATAAATTTAAATGTCCACTTTCATAATTTTTATTTTTTTTTATAATTATTTTATGATTCCTTCTACCTTCTCACTCAAATAAAACGTGGAAAAGGAAGGGAGAAGTTATTATGATTATTCTTTTAAGGTGTGCTCATATTTCCCTTTATTGATATCTTTCATTATTGGGTTGGCTTTCGTAGCCTTGGGCCTGCTGCAGCTTCCACTGATAAATTGTAATATAGCTAAAAATATATAATATAATGGTGTACTCTACCCATAAGCTCATCTGCTCTTTTACTAAATTTAAGTATTGGCATCTAAAATACTTATGAGCATTCTTGTCTAAGTTCTGACTGTTATTCAGGCTATCATATTTATACTTTTGCCTTAAATGCTTGACTTTGATTTTTTTTTTTTTTTGATATTTGGGTCATTTAAGATTTTATTTGGGAAGTTTTTCTTACTGTTTCTTAAAGTAGTTTTTAAGAATTTTAGTTCTAGAAAGCTGCTTTAAGAAGCAGTAAGAAAATCATCTCAAATGAAGTCTAAAGCAAACTCATACATGCATAACATATGCAAGAATCAAATTTAAGACATGTTGATTGATAGCCAAAACTCCCAATCAACAGACCAAAATGAGCTGTCAAAAAACTATTACTCTTAAGTCAAGAATATAAGTGGTAACATTAGGAAAATCATATTTCATACACAAAAAGACTTGCATCCTAAAGAAGCAATTTGTATTTCTTTTCATATTTTTTCTTCAAAATTTATGATTTTTTTATGCTCTTGCTCTATTTGCTCGCTTGTAAGTCAATTTTCTCCTGATCTCCGCCCTCAAATTTCCCAAAAAAAGCATATTTCTTACATTTCATGCACGGTTATGCAATTGTTTATCTATTGAACATTTTAAGTAGCTAATGAAGGTTTCGTTACTAACTATTTTCTTTAAAAATTTTATACTAAAAAACTGCTTTAAGAATTAGTAAAAAAATCATTCCAAACTAAGCATAAGATCTGAGAATTATGTGGCAAAATGACTTATCATTAAAAAAGATAACATAATCGAACAACTAAAATAAAATTCACATATCGATCGAGATACTAAAATTAATATGCATGCCACTAATTAGGGTTGTTAAAAATAATTATTAGAGGTAAGAGAAAATCTTAATCATATTCGACACAATTAAATACATAAAATTCATTTTAAATAAAGTATTTTATCAGCATTTATCATTAAGGCTTCATTTGAAATAATTTTTTGATATTTAGGGCAAAGCCCATCCAACAAATAGATGCAAGAACAGCTAAAATAAAACTACAAGACTTTAAAGAGAATAACGTAAGTCCAAAAGACTCAGAAAAATCCTAGAGAAGTGCTGGACCCTTTGGTTGCCATGGATGACCTTCCAAGACAAGATAGCTGGTTGAAAGAAAAGACAACTTGCAAAGGCGGCCACAAAAACCAACTTAACGAAGCCCACCAAAAATCCTGAAGAAGTTCAGAATGCGAAAGGAGAATAAGCAGCAATGGCCGAAGCATCCCAGATGGAGTAAACTCAAATAATAAGATGCTTAGTGTCATCATATGATATCCGCTTAAAAACTTTGGCATGAATAGCATTCTTAAAAGAGAATCATAATATTAAGTTAAGTGTTGCAGAGATGAGGATGATCAGGTGGATGAGTGGCTTTACTCTTAGAGATAGGATACGAAATGAGCATATACGTGAAAATGTTGGAGTAGCTACAGTGGCAGATAAGATTAGAGGGTGTCGCCTTAGATGGTTTGGTCATATAAAACGGCGACCTTCTGATGACCCGATTAGGAGAGTAGATGTATTAGACTTAACCTATATCTAGAAAGGTAGCGGTAGGCCTAAGAAGATCACTTGGTTAGAAAAAATTAGAAATGAACTTTCTTTATTAGATTTAGATGAGAATTTAACTCTTAACATGACACTATGTAGTCTATCCTACATAGTGGGATAAAGGCTTGTTGTTGTTGAATACATTAAACATTTAGATCAGAATCCTCATCGAGCAACCATGCATTGGAGAGATTATTATGTGCGGAGTCCGGACGGAAGAACCGTCCGGATTCTGTGAGTGTGCACAGTAAAAGCGCAGTATGCACATTAACTTCGTTTTTACTGCACACACTTAGAGAATCTAGACGGATCACTGGTCCAGACTTTGCAAGTAATAATCTCTCCATGTATTGAGCAAGCACTAACGGTACTAAATCCATCATCGCCATAAATGGAAAACAGATTTGAGAATTACAATATTTAAAACCATCTACATACCATGGCTCACCGTCGGCAAAGGTCCTGTCTTTTCGTCTCCAACACCGGAGATAGCATCTCTGTCTTTGCAATCTCCAAACAACAACCTCACCTCAACTTCTTTATTGCCTGCAGCAGCTTCGCTGCATGGTCGATCACGCGCTTCCAAACGGGAAAGCTGAAACCAAAAACCATTATAAACCTATAATCCTCATAAACTCTCCTCCCTCTCAGATCCGACAAGCTACGCACACAAAGATCCAAACATCCCGCCGGCGAGCGGCCATGTACCACGAGTTTAATGCCCTTCAAGATCAAAGAAGCTGGGTCCACGTTCCTGATCCACCGCCCTCAGCTCACTCTAATCTTGACAATTCTTTTGAGAGTCCTCCATTACCTAACAATCACTCCTGCGGGAATTTGTTTCGCAGTCAATCTCTTCTGCCAAGACATTTATAATCCTTCCACATCTCACTTTCAAAACCTTAAAGGCCTTCTCAAACACATATCCAATGATTTGTAAATTAAATTATGGATCGACTTCAACAAATTTATAGTTAAACTGAACATCCTCATAAGATAAAACTATAAATGTTAAAAGTAATTTGATACGATTCCAAACAAACTCAAATAAAGTACTTGAAGTTTTGAAATATGATTGAGAACTTTGTGATATTAGTTGATAGACCAAATGACATTTTAAACTTACATTGTTATAGTCAATACAAGTGTCTTAATGAGAGTCTTAATGAGAGGAATCGAGAGCCTAAGATGACACAATTACGATGTCATTAAAGCTCTTAAAAATTGAAAGAAATGTTTATGACTAAAAGAATAAACATGAAAAGTCCTATGAATGTGGAATGTTATTTTTATCTCTGAAGAATCTATGAATAAAAAAAAATGAAATGTCATATGAAGTATTTAAAAAATTTTGGCTAAATTTATCAAAGTGTCACTAAAAAAAAATATAAATAGGCTTATTCTTCACATAAGCGGATCTTGACTTGAAATTGAAGAAAAATCGGACATCTAAAAAACTTTAGAGCTCTACTCAATATTCAATGCCAATGATTATCACATAAGTAATATCATCTTCTCTAATTGAGATATAGAATATATTTGTAATCTCAATTTATGTAATAGATCATTATATTTAAACAAATTATTTAAATATAATAATTACATATTTAAACGTATAATAATAATAATAATAATAATAATAATAATAATAAGAGGAAAAAGAGAGAGAATAAGCACCAGGCCGGCGAATCATGGCTTGAAAAAGTCGTAGGGGAAGGGTATTAATTTGTATTCATTGGAACCGGTAATATATATGTGCACAATGAAGGACAGAAGAAGATTTATTTAAACGCCAAAGACATCTTTCTCATGATAATATTTAAAAAAAAAAAATACTTGTAATAATCAGTCGTATAGAGTCCATTCAGATAACAGGGTTGAACGGTTCGACCGGCCTTCACAATTTAGAATTTACAAATTACAAACGAGGTGTGTCACTAATGTCATTATGCGATTTTCAAATTTATAAAATAGTACCTTATGTGAAATTTGGGGGTGATGGATCCAAAATATAAATTGCAAAGAGAGAATTATATTTTCAAAAGTTTATCTTTTGAGTCATATGTTTTAGAAATAATTGTATCTCCAAAAAAATAATTTTACAATTTGATCTATAAAAATATTTTAAGAAGCAATAAAAAATCGTCTCAATCGAAGCCTTAATCTTTCTTTGTGATAGTGTTTTTCCTGCTTTCTAAAACAACTTTTCAGTACAAATTTTTATACTAAAATAATGTTTTATAAAGTTACAAGAAAGCTATCTCAAACCAAATCTAAATTTTAGCAAAATTAAATATAAGCTACATTGCCCAATTAGTCCTGATAACATCTAATATCCTCTAATCATTTAATGATATGGCTCTCTAGTTTTAAGCTGGTATAAAACATTTTTTGTTTAGTAAGAAAATAATTAAAATAACAAAAACAACCAGACTTTCACTTAGTTTCTGCATAAATCTCAGAGAAAGCTAATGTACATTATATATTTTTTCCAAAAAAAAAAGCTTAGTATATATTATATTACGATGAACATAATAATATTTAAATTTACTTTAAGATTAATATTATACTAATCACAAAATAAATTAAGAATTTTTATAAAATTTGTATAGTGGAATTAGAGTCCATTAATTATTTTTTCCCAAATAATTATGATTAAATCCGCTCAAATAAGAGAGAGAGAGAGAGAGAGAGAGAGAGAGAGAGATTAAGAGAATGCTTGGCTCCTCGCACGCCACCCGCAGTGGCCAGTCTCTGTGCATGGATTGGTCCACACGTGTGGCATACAGGGAGCCAGGCATTGCCTGTTCACTTCACCTCTTCATCCTTTCTTCCTCCTCCTAGACTGAGAAAGATATCGAGCTCCTCCATAATCTTCTTGCTCTTTTGAACCCTGCAAAAACAACAGAGAGAGAGAGAGAGAGAGAGAGAGAGAGAGAGAGAGAGCTCCTTCTCCCAGGATCGATTTGAGTTAATTGGGATTTGAAAGAAGAGAAAGGATGCATGAGAGGGAGTGTGTGGTGAGGGGGATTTATAGGCAACATGATAGGTTTCACTGTTATAATTTATTAGGAACCCAGAGAGAGAGAGAGAGAGAGAGAGAGGCAAGTAGGAGGCCAGGTAAAAAGAGAGAGATTCTTTTTATTTAAACTTGTAATTATTATGATTAGGATGATGCTAATTACAATTATAAGAAATTAAAGTTATTTATTTTCGTCTCTTTTTCTCAATGCAAGTTTGTACTCTATGTTTTTGAAGGAAATAATTATTATTTATTATTTAATTGAAGCTTAAGACGTCATAATGAAAAAAAAAATCAATCTTAACAGCAATGAGAGTTTTACTAAAGTAATTCTTCAAATTTTTATTAAAATTATATATTTATGATATTTAGAACAACTTAAAAAAAACTTTTTCTACAATAACTTCATAATCACTTTTATAAAATATTGCATTCATCTCAAACAAATCTTAAACCGTTAAACTAGCATCACTATTAATGCATTAAACTCTTAAAAATATATTAACATTAATGCTTATAAGTCATTATTGTTCAAATGATCAACAATTAAATAGTTTTAATTTCTAATTATAAATAAAAAATAAATAAAGGAAGAAAAAGCCTGCTGGCTATACAGTTTAGTTTCTCAATTAACGGTTATTTTTATTGTTATTTTATTGCTATCGGATGGCCTTTGTCTCAAGTGTTTGGATCAACTTAGATTCTTTTTAGGTTGTCAGATGATCAGAAATAGGTTTCATGCTTTTACTCTCCTTTTATTTATTTGACAACCTGCCGAGGTACCATTTTGCACTCTCTCTTCTCATAAATCTTCTTTTTCACTGATATAGTTCCATGGTACATTTCAATGTTATTTTATAAATCAGCAAAATGATTCATTTTGGAAGGTAATAAGTGAAGTATGAGAAGGAAGTAGGTGTAAACAAGTCGAGTCGAGTCGAGCTCGAGTCATGTTTAACTTGAGCTCGGCTCGTCAGCCAAATCACGAGCTCAAATGGCCTGCTCAAGCTCGGCTCATGGTGATGGATGTGAGCTCGCAAGACATAAGGCTGCCAACCATTCTCTTTCGCTTTCCGTTCTGATTCCTACTTCCGCATCTACGATTTTGCATCCGAGCTTTTGCGCTCGCAGTTCCGCTTTCATGTCTTCGATCAGTCAATGAGTCTAGCAACCACTGAGGCGCAGATCTTTTCATTATTTATAACAACTCTGATGCATACCCAAATATATTTGACTTGTTATTATATCGTCATATAAATCAAAGAAATTTGATTCAAATTATTTGACACAGTTAATTAAACAAGATAAGTAAAATGATTTACTTTGAAGAATACAAAATAAATTTGTTTTAAAAAAATATTTTAAAACAAAATTGTATACTCTTTCCATAAGAGAGAGTCCATCTCATAGTGCCAAAATGAATTTTTGGGTCTGTCGGTCGGGTTCAATTTGGAATTAACCCACCTACAACTAGCATGACCCAAACCCAACGTGATTACATAAAAGGGTTAGAAGTCTAGACTCGAACCCAACCCAATTGACACGACCTAACCCGCTGACCCGAGTGCGAGCGGAAGAGATGCGTGAGTGGGCGAGCACGATGCATGAGAACGGATGACACGCGACATGTGAGCGCCTTTCGGGTTGACCCAGGTCAATTTCGAGTTGACCCGAATCCGACCCAAAATTAAGAAGCGACAACGTCAAATTAAAGCGCGAATAAATCATTTACTGATAAAAGCATGGAGTACTTGTAATTTTGAATTCTCATAAGTCATAAGGGCTCTGCTCTTACCAAATGTCCATAAGCCATAGACTTGGATGGCTTGACAAGCTTAATAGTAGAAGGATTCAATAATAAACCTTACTGGCTGTGCCTTTTCTACAATTTAAGCTGTTAAAAGCTGGCTGTTGTAATTTCCAATCATAGTTCCAATTGGTTATTAATTATAAGAAAGTTTAAAATACTTTAAAAAAAAAAAAAAACTATTGATAAGGTCCTCTGAAATTGTTGTTGACCAACTCCAAAAGGTTTTTCCTTGTCGTCACTAATCATATTTTGGGGTAGTCTATGTGCATTATAGTTTGAAATGGAATCATTAGATGATGAATCTTTTGGCATTAGAGATGATTGATCACGATAAGATTTGTGCCAATCGATTCAAATCGCATCAAAATTAAGCTCATAGTCCTCATTCAATCATTCGATTTAGCACTGTTGAGAATGAGGAGTAAACATCATAATGACGTGACGAAACAAGCAAGGAAATAAAAACAACAGAAGTATGAAGAACACTATGATTTAACGTGGAAAAACACAAAATAGGGAAAAGCCCACGGAGCCACACAACACCAAGAAATTCACTATGTAAATTGGGAGAAATAAGTATAGATTTCTCTGTTCTCTCACTCTCTCCCCGCTTCTCTTCTCACATGCATCGTTCTCCAATATCTAACCCTCAAAATACAAGAGAAAACCAAGTAAACAACCCCAAGAGACGCAACCCTTCGGGAAAAAAAGAGAGAGAAAGAAAAATGTCCAGTCAATCTCACAAAGCTACTATGCAGTCTATGCCAGTGAACCTCTGTCTTGATTCACTGCTATGCCGTATCTATGTCGTTGTAGGCCTCTACTCTATGTCGTTTTAGCGTTGGGGTGCTCAAGAACACAACGCATGAGTGCTTGGGTATGTAACGTTGGAGAACTCGTGTATACAATGTCAGGATGTCTTACGAAAGAAAAAAAATCAGGTGAAAGCACCCGTATCCAAGCAGGGGATAAACCTCCAGCATTCCCCCAAAAATACGACAAGCTTTGAAGTTCAAGACAACATAATAATCAGATTGATCAACACAATCAGATTCCAAACATAACAAGCACATTACCATGAGCACTAATCTTGTTGCGATGAATTTTGAATGAATCATTCATTAATATCTCGAACAATTCATTAATCTTTTTTAGTTCTATAAAGTTATAAATGCGGGCTTCCTTCTCCACCTCAAGAGAATTGTTGCGTCCTGGAATATTCGCGGCGGTAGAGAAATATATAGTTTAACGTCTTAGCGTTGTACGAAGATCCAGCACACAATCAGATAAGTGAGAGGGTGTAGCATTCATAAGAGACACCAGAGTTTTTACGTGGAAAACCCCTGAAAAGGGGAAAAACCACGGGGCCTGGCCCAGTTTGAATGAATCCACTAGTATTTGTAGTCGATTACAAATGAGGCCCTTCCTTAGGAGAAGGCCTTGGATTGATGTAGGAAATGTACATCATATAGATTGCATTACATGGTAGGAGTTATATATACAGGTTTGTTTGGCCTGAAGGATCGTAGTCGGCAGGAGACCGTGGTCGGCAGGAGACCGTGGTCGGCAGGAGACCGTGGTCGGCAGGAGACCGGGGTCAGAAAGACCGTTGTCTGTTGATGGAGGTCGGAAGGACCATAGTAGGCGACGAAGGCCTGAAGGACTTTAGGCGGTAGAAGATAAGGAGTTAGGTGTTAGTCCCAGTGTCACTTGGAAGATCGGATGTTGATGGTCTGGCCTTGAGTAGGACGTCGGGTCTTAAGCAGGACGTCAGGTCTTTAGCAGGACATCGGGTCTTCAGCAGGACGTCGGGACTTAACGTCGGGCCTTGAACAAGACGTCGGGTCTTTTGGCAGGAAGTAGGGACTGAGTGTCAGGCCTTGAACAAGACGTCGGGTCTTTGGCAGGATGTAGGGACTAAGTGTCGGGCCTTGAACAAGACGTCGGGTCTTGGCAGGACGCCGGGGATGAACGTCGGGCCTTAAGGTGGTGGTCCGGCGAGGTTTTGTGGTGGTCCGGCGATGTTCCTGCGGTGGTCCGGCGGTGGTCCGACGAGATTCCTGCGGTGGTCCGGCGGTGGTCCGGCGAGGTTCCTGCGGTGGTCCGGCGAGGTTCTGCGGTGGTCCGGCGGTGGTCCGGCGGCTGTCGAGGAGGAACTCCTTCCTTCTCTTCTCTTCTTCTCTCTCTTGCTTCAGTCCCCCTCTTATGAGAAATGAGGGCTCTATTTATAGATTTTCTGGAGTGGCATGGCCCGTAAATAGGCATGAGATCAGGGGCGAATAGGGAGTGGTCCAATGGACGGCCGATATTGAATCCTACGATCATGCACCGTTCATTGGACATTTGAAGGCCATAGTGATGTCAGAATTCTGTGATCTTGGGCTCGTTGGATTCGTCTCGTCGAGTCCTTCGATTCGAGTATAAGCTCGTCAAAATCGGAGTCCGTTTGATAACTCAAATAGTGGTTTGAACCTTCCAACAGCGCTTCGGATCCATGATTTGGACCCATTTGGACTCGGATTGGGTCGAATTTGGTGTCGTTGGATTCGTATTTCCGAGACGCTCAGTTTGACTATAAGCTTGCTGAAATCGGAGATTGGGTGCTCCCAAAATTAATTTTTGAAGTTTCCAACTAGCTTTTGCCTCGAGATTCGTGCTCGATCAAGATAATTTTTGTGATGCCGTATCAGTTGCCCCCCTATTTTCGGACGTCGATGCTCCAGAAGTCCGAAAATACTTGTTCCGAAATTTTACATTCGCCGAATTGCAAAAAATTGCGTTCCGACAGTTGAACACTTGCACAAACTTGATTGTAGAGAGCCCCGTTGAGCTCCGAAAGTGTCGAAATCGAGTCGGAAACGGAAAAAAAAAAAACGTGTCCAGGGACCCCAGAAATGTGTCCAAATCGGACCGTCCGGGCCGAAAATCGGGCCCGGACACGCTTAGGCGGCGGAATGGCCGTCTGGCCGGCCAGCCGCCGTACGCCGCCGCTCGCCGGCGGCGGCGCCCGCGCGGCGCGCGAACAGGCGCGCCCCAAGGGGGCGCGCGGTTGCTGGCCGACGGTTGCTTAATATATATATATATATATATATATATATATATATATATATATATATATATATATATATATATATATATTTTTTTTTTTTTTTTTTAATTCGTGGGGCCCACAAAATTTCGAAAAAAATTCCAAAAAAATCCGAAAAAATTCCAGAAAAATCTAGAAAATTCCGAAAAAATTTTAGAAAATTTTGAAAATTTAGAAACTCTAGAAACTTCCCCCCTTCTCTCCAAAAAAGTATAAATAGGCCCCTAGGGCCTTTAGAAAAATTGTCTCTCTCCTCTTCTTCTTCTGTTTTCTCTTTTTTTTTTTTCTCTTCTTCTCTTCTCCCTCTATCCTTTCTATTGAGGCCTTCCCTCGATTTTTCGAGGCCCCTCTCTTGGCAAGGAAGTTCGGAGATTTCCCCTCATTCTCTTCTCCCTCTGTCCTTTCTATTGAGGCCTTCCCTCGATTTTTCGAGGCCCCTCTCTTGGCAAGGAAGTTCGGAGATTTCCCCTCCTTCTCTTCTCCCTCTGTCCTTTCTATTGAGGCCTTCCCTCGATTTTTCGAGGCCCCTCTCTCTTGGCAAGGAAGTTCGGAGATTTCCCCTCCTTCTCTTCTCCCTCTGTCCTTTCTATTGAGGCCTTCCCTCAGTTTTCTGAGGCCCCTCTCTTGGCAAGGAAGTTCGGAGATTTCCCCTCCTTCTCTTCTCTCTCTGTCCTTTCTATTGAGGCCTTCCCTCGATTTTTCGAGGCCCCTCTCTTGGCAAGGAAGTTCGGAGATTTCCCCTCCTTCTCTTCTCCCTCTGTCCTTTCTATTGAGGCCTTCCCTCGATTTTTCGAGGCCCCTCTCTTGGCAAGGAAGTTCGGAGATTTCCCCTCCTTCTTCCTCTATTCTTCGAGAGATATTGCGGAGTTCTGATGTTAGTTGGTTGGAGATGGAGGTCAGAGAGACCGTTGTAAGGAGGGAGGTTGACAACGAATAGAAGTCCAACGAAGGTTGGAGAAGTACGACGACGAGTAGACATTCAACGACAGGTAAAAAGCCCGATGAATATCCGTCGATATGCAAGAGTTCGACGTCGAGTAGAAGACCGATGAAAGTCCCGTAATGAGTATAAGTCCAGCGTCGGGGAGAAGTATGATGACAGGTAGGAATTTAACGTCGCGTAGACATACAACGTCAGGCAGAAGACCGGCGAAAGTCTATTAACTGGCAGAAGTCCGACACCCGGTAGAAGTACGAAGTCGGGTAGAGGTGCAGCTTCGGGTAGAATACCGCCAAAGGTTTTGTCGACGGGCAGAAGTCCGACGACAAGTAGAAGTCCGCTGACGAGCAGAAGTCCGATGTAGAAGTACGGCCTGGGGCAGAACACCGATGAAAGTTCATCGACGGGCAGAAGTCTGACGACGAGTATAAGTCCGCTAACGAGCAGAAGTCTGACGACATGGAGAAGTCCGATGTCGGGTAGAAGTCCGACGACAGGCGGAATTTCGGCGTTGTGTATTAGTCCGTCGAAAGTCCTGCAAGGCAAAAGTTTAGCGCAGGAGGAAATTCAAAATCGGGAAGAATTTTAACATTATGGAGAAGTCAGATAGAAGTCTATTGACGACATTCTAGCGACGTTAACCAAGGACGTGAGACTTTTCCGAGGTTGTAAGTCGGAGCCCTGCTCGACGACGTTAACCTGTGTGGAAGAGGTCGGGAGAATCCACTAAGGATGTGAGACCTTTCCGAGGTTGTATGCCGGAGCCCTACTCGATGACGTTAACCTGTGTGGAAGAGGTCGGGAGAATCCACTAAGGATGTGAGACCTTTCCGAGGTTGTATGCCGGAGCCCTGCTCGACGACGTTAACCTGTGTGGAAGAGGCCGGGAGAATCCACCAAGGATGTAAGACCTTTCCGAGGTTGTATGTCGGAGCCTTTGCTCGACGACGTTAACCTGTGTGGAAGAGGTCGAGAGAATCCACCAAGGATGTAAGACCTTTCCGAGGTTGTATGCCGGAGCCCTGCTCGACGACGTTAACCTGTGTGGAAGAGGTCGGGAGAATCCACTAAGGATGTGAGACCTTTCCGAGGTTGTATGCCGGAGCCCTGCTCGACGACGTTAACCTGTGTGGAAGAGGCCGGGAGAATCCACCAAGGATGTGAGACCTTTCTGAGGTTGTATGTCGGAGCCTTTGCTCGACGACGTTAACCTGTGTAGAAGAGGTCGGGAGAATCCACCAAGGATGTGAGACCTTTTTGAGGTTGTATGTCGGAGCCTTTGCTCGACGACGTTAACCTGTGTAGAAGAGGTCGAATCGAATCCCCCTGGGATCGATTTTACCTTGATTGGGAGAGGGCGAATGCCGCGTGTATCCCGAATCAAAGGTGAAGAATGGTCTATTTTAGACCGTTACTGTCTTTTTGAGGTCGAGGTTAAGACCTTGCCCAAGGAGTAGAAGCCCAACATGGGACTGTTTAAAGCTTGCAATCGATTTGAAGTATCATCGCATTTGCTCGAATATTCCTGAAATATCATCCTGATATATATAAAGCATTAGAGGATCTTTTTGACCAGAATTGTGGTCAAAGTTGCCCCCCAGTCCGCATTTGATGCAACAATGACTGATGTCAGGAAGTTGATAAGAGCGATCTTTTGAGATTGGAGCAAAAGTTGCCCCCCAGTCGGGAATCACTTTCCCACAGACGGCGCCAAACTGTTGCGTCCTGGAATATTCGCGGCGGTAGAGAAATATATAGTTTAACGTCTTAGCGTTGTACGAAGATCCAGCACACAATCAGATAAGTGAGAGGGTGTAGCATTCATAAGAGACACCAGAGTTTTTTGCGTGGAAAACCCCTGAAAAGGGGAAAAACCACGGGGCCTGGCCCAGTTTGAATGAATCCACTAGTATTTGTAGTCGATTACAAATGAGGCCCTTCCTTAGGAGAAGGCCTTGGATTGATGTAGGAAATGTACATCATATAGATTGCATTACATGGTAGGAGTTATATATACAGGTTTGTTTGGCCTGAAGGATCGTAGTCGGCAGGAGACCGTGGTCGGCAGGAGACCGTGGTCGGCAGGAGACCGTGGTCGGCAGGAGACCGGGGTCAGAAAGACCGTTGTCTGTTGATGGAGGTCGGAAGGACCATAGTAGGCGACGAAGGCCTGAAGGACTTTAGGCGGTAGAAGATAAGGAGTTAGGTGTTAGTCCCAGTGTCACTTGGAAGATCGGATGTTGATGGTCTGGCCTTGAGTAGGACGTCGGGTCTTAAGCAGGACGTCAGGTCTTTAGCAGGACGTCGGGTCTTCAGCAGGACGTCGGGACTTAACGTCGGGCCTTGAACAAGACGTCGGGTCTTTGGCAGGAAGTAGGGACTGAGTGTCAGGCCTTGAACAAGACGTCGGGTCTTTGGCAGGATGTAGGGACTAAGTGTCGGGCCTTGAACAAGACGTCGGGTCTTGGCAGGACGCCGGGGATGAACGTCGGGCCTTAAGGTGGTGGTCCGGCGAGGTTTTGTGTGGTGGTCCGGCGATGTTCCTGCGGTGGTCCGGCGTGGTGGTCCGACGAGATTCCTGCGGTGGTCCGGCGGTGGTCCGGCGAGGTTCCTGCGGTGGTCCGGCGAGGTTCTGCGGTGGTCCGGCGGTGGTCCGGCGGCTGTCGAGGAGGAACTCCTTCCTTCTCTTCTCTTCTTCTCTCTCTCTTGCTTCAGTCCCCCCTCTTATGAGAAATGAGGGCTCTATTTATAGATTTTCTGGAGTGGCATGGCCCGTAAATAGGCATGAGATCAGGGGCGAATAGGGAGTGGTCCAATGGACGGCCGATATTGAATCCTACGATCATGCACCGTTCATTGGACATTTGAAGGCCATAGTGATGTCAGAATTCTGTGATCTTGGGCTCGTTGGATTCGTCTCGTCGAGCCCTTCGATTCGAGTATAAGCTCGTCAAAATCGGAGTCCGTTTGATAACTCAAATAGTGGTTTGAACCTTCCAACAGCGCTTCGGATCCATGATTTGGACCCATTTGGACTCGGATTGGGTCGAATTTGGTGTCGTTGGATTCGTATTTCCGAGACGCTCAGTTTGACTATAAGCTTGCTGAAATCGGAGATTGGGTGCTCCCAAAATTAATTTTTGAAGTTTCCAACTAGCTTTTGCCTCGAGATTCGTGCTCGATCAAGATAATTTTTGTGATGCCGTATCAAGAATATTTAAGAGTAGAGAGAGCTACAAAACTCTGTTGTACTTTATAACTGATACGTCATCACAAAATTAGCTTGATCGGGCACGAATCTCGAAGCAAAAGCTAGTTGGAAACTTCAAAAAATAAATCCGGTAGTATATGAACTCCGATTTCAGCGAGCTTACAGTCAAACTGAGCGTCTCGGAAATACGAACCCAACGACACCAAGATCGACCCAATACGAGCCCAAATGAGTCTGAATCAAGGGCTCAAAGTGCTGTTGGAAGGTTCAAACAGCAATTTGAGTTACCAAACGGACTCCGATTTTGACGAGCTTATACTCGAATCGAAGGGCTCGACGAGACGAATCCAACGAGCCCAAGATCACAGAATTTCGACATCACTAAGGCCTCCAAATGGCCAACGAACGGTGCACGGTCATAGGATTCAATATCGGCCGTCCATTTGACCACTCCCTATTCGCCCCTGATCTCACGTCTATTTACGGGCCATGCCACTCCAGAAAATCTATAAATAGAGCCCTCATTCTTCACAAGAGGGGATCCAAGCAAGAGAGAGAAGAAGAGAAGAGAAGGAAGGAGTTCCTCCTCGACAGCCACCGGACCACCGCCGGACCACCGCAGAATCTCGCCGGACCACCGCAGGAATCTCGTCGGACCACCGCAGGAACCTCGCCGGACCACCACAAAACCTCGCCGGACCACCACCTTAAGGCCCGACGTTCATCCCCGGCGTCCTGCCAAAGACCCGACATCTTGTGCAAGGCCCGACACTCAGTCCCTACATCCTGCCAAAGACCCGACGTCTTGTTCAAGGCCTAACACTCAGTCCCTACTTCCTGCCAAAGACCCGACACCTTGTTCAAGGCCCGACGTTAAGTCCCGACGTCCTGCTGAAGACCCGACGTCCTGCTAAAGATCTGACGTCCTGCTTAAGACCCGACGTCCTACTCAAGACCAGACCATCAACATCCGATCTTCCAAGTGACACTGGGACTAACACCTGACTCCTTATCTCCAACCGCCTACGGTCCTTCTGACCACTGTCGCCTAATATGGTCCGTCCGACCTCCATCACCAGACAACGATCTCCGGCCGACTACGGTCTCCTGCCGACTACGGTCTCCTGCCGACTATGGTCTCCGGCCGACTACGGTCTCCGGCCGACTACGGTCTCCGGCCGACTACGGTCTCCGGCCGACTACGGTCTCCTGCCGACTACGGTCTCCGGCCGACTACGGTCTCCTGCCGACTACGGTCTCCGGCCGACTACAGTCTCCTGCCGACTACGGTCCTTCAGGCCAAACAAACCTGTATATGTAACTCTTACCATGTAATGCAATCTATATAATGTACATTTGCTACATCAATCCAAGGCCTTCTCCTAAGGAAGGGCCTCATTTGTAATCGACTACAAATACTAGTGGATTCATTCAAACTGGGCCAGGCCCCGTGATTTTTCCCTCTTTTTCAGGGGTTTTCCACGTAAAAACTTTGGTGTCTCTTATGAACGCTACACCCTCTCACTTATCTGATTGTTTGCTGGATCTTCGTACAACGCTAAGACGTTAAACCATATATTTCTCTACCGCCGCGAATATTCCAGGACGCAACAATAACAATCATTGTCGATGACCAGCATCATTAATTACCGCAACATCGCTAGAACATCTATCGTTTGACTATTATCACTTTGACTCTTAATGTATAATGTTATTGTTAGGCTTTAACTGTCTGCTTGTCGACACCCAATTTCTATAACCCTTTCAATAATAATTAGATAATTATTCTCAATTGTGTAATATATAATCTTTAATTGTGAAAAATGAAGGATTTTTATATCTGCTATTATTTAGTGGATTTATTCAACTAGTCAATCCGGTGATTTTTTTTCCTTTTTAAAGTCTAAGAAAAATATCTCTTTTGATTTTCTCTACAAGAAATCAACCCAGTCTAAAACAAAATATCTACCAAAAAAATGAAAAATAATAATAATATTTGCATACCGATCCCTTCACAATTGCAAATGGCTGAACTATACCAAGTCGGGCCCTCATATCGAATTTTAAAATATATATTTATATAAATAAATAATTATATAAACATAAATAATTACAGTAAATAAAATTTTCCTGAAAGCTAGTTGTTGCCATATAATTAAAATATTAATTTGTGAATTAATTAAATGTATTTTCCAAGGCACTTGGAGAGAATGTGCAAATTAAATAATAATTTAATTATATTACTATAAAATGTTTTTTTTTCTATTTTTATCCAGCTGTCACTTTTTGTTTTATTATTTATAGAGAAAAGCTCAACTGAGCCAGTCAAAGAAGAAAATTAATTATGATTAATTTCAATAATTTGTATTAATAGTGCCCAATTGGAGACCACACATAAGAAGAAACAGCACAAAGCAGAATAAACCTTCCAAGCTTTTGTTGAATAAAAAATAATGAAGTTTTGCAAAAATACACAAAATTAATATCTAAGAAACTGTCAAGGAAAAGGATCAATTTATGAATTTAAAAATTGCAAGGAATGCCTGTACAGCGAAAGAGTCTTGCATTAGATGTGTGTCACTAATCACAATTTACAGATGTATTAAAAGTATTAAGTGATAAAAGAACTTTAATAGAGTTATATTTGATATGTCATCAAAAATTTATCTTGATCGGACACGAATCTCGAGGCAAAATCAGGTCGAAAAGTTCTGAAATTAAATATGGGATCATCCAAACTCCGATTTCAGCAAACTTATAGTTGAACTGGACTTATCAAAAATACAAACCCAATGACACCAAATTCGACTCAATCCGAGCCCAAATGGGTCCAAATCGAAGGGGCACATTTGGAAAGTTCAAACCATAAATTGGATAGACAAATGATTTCCAAATGTGATATGCTTATATTTGAATCGAGCGACTCAACGTGACGAATCCAATGAGCCTAAGATCGTCAAATTCTAATATCATTAAAACATTCAAACGCCCAGTAAACATTCCACGGTTAAGGGGATCAACATTGCTTGTCTATTCAAGCCACTCCCAACTTACCCTTGATCTCACTCCTATTTACTGGTCATGACAATCTCAAAAAACTATAAATAAACCACTCATTTCTCATGGAAAGAGACTGAAACAAGGAAGAGAATGAAGAGCGAGAAATTAGAATTCTCTTGCCACCAAACTCCTCTTCGACCACCACCTGACTTTTGCCCGGCAATCGACTGTCGCCGGACTTCAGCTTGGCCACTGACTTACACTGAACTTTTGCTCTGTCATCGACTATCGTCAAACTTTCGCTCAACCACCAAATGATTCCAGACATTCGCCCGACCACCTACTAATACTGTATTTCAGCCCGACCACCAAATGCACTGGATTTCCGCCAGATCTCCATTTGTCATGAGATTTCAACCCAATGGTTGAATATTGTAATATGATCGTTCTCAATTTCAAGGACAAATCGGTCATTTTTAATCTATTGAAACACTAGCGGGTTCATTTCAATAATTTCCAGGGTTTTCCAAATAAAAAATCCAGTGTTTTTTTGAATTCCCTGTGTGTGCTGGATATCCATACAATGTTGAGACGAAAAATATTAATTCTATCATCACGTATATTCTAGCCCTCAAGAATATTATAGATTAATGTTAAATAATGTGTTTTGTATTGGAATTCTGTTTTATTCTTCTGTGGTAACTAATCATACATTAATTTGTGTGTATAAAGCCTATCAATGCATGTTGAAAGTAAAAGATTTAAAAACTCAAAAAAAGGAGAGGCTAAAACCACTGGATTTTGTCAAATTTGTCACTGTCTTAACAACCACCAATGTCTAAAGAATTACAAAAATTTAAATCATTGCTAAAGTTAGCGTTGTGATTCATCTTCCTCAGTGATTGAAGAACCACTATAAACACTAATTACGTCGGTCTTGCAGTGATTTTGAAACATTTGCAATATATTTTATGATGAGCATATTTAATATAAAATCTAAAAAGAGTAATTTCATCAAATAAAATAGCGCATTCAGAACATGCCAAAAGAAAGAGCGCATTCTGAATGCACTATTTTGATTGGCGCAGTCAGCTCAAACAGGATGAGAGAAAGTCGCTCGAGAGAGGGGAATTGGGAGACAAACGATTGGGAGGAGAGAGAAAGGGAAGAGGGTGAGAGAGGAAAAATGTTAATTTTATGGAGCTTAATCTACTCGTTTATAAAATAAACCCCTGTTAATTATAGTAGTAGCCTGCAAAGTTTTATTTTCCTATGGTGATATGTTTTAAATATTAAAAATACTTTTTAAATGGATGGAATAAATTGTAGAAGCAGTTTAACATTGTTTCATTTTGTAGGATTTCTTTTAATCATTTCACAACGAATTAGTAGTGAAAATAAGAAGAATTTGATCTCCTAAAAACATTTCTTCAATAGCTTTTAACCTGAATGAAAAATCTATTTTAAAAGAGAGAGGGGGTCTTATAAATATGAAAGCTATTTTTTTATCCTTTATTGAATTTTGATTAAAAAAGGCCACAACCGTACTTGTCCACGCGGTTCAGCCCGCACAGGCCACAACCGTGCTCGTCCCGCGTCCGCGTCGTCCAACCCGCACAGACGTGCTCCGCGTCCACGCCGTCCAGCCCGCATATATACATGGGTCAGGTCCGGGTTGATAAACCTGACCCGTTTGCAAAACTAGGTCGGGTTAGGGTCAACCTGTTTACAGCCAAGTCAAGTCGGGTTCGACTCGAACCCGACCCATTGACCCAATTTGAGACCCCTGCAATTGATCAACTCTGACACATATTTTAGGATGTTTTGAACTATAAAATGACAATTCGTGGTTTGAGATAATTTTTAGTTATTATTTTTTCACTGTTTTTAAGAAATTTTAATATTAAAAAACTGATGTAAAAAAACAAGAAAATTATCTCAAACAAAGTTTATTTTTTATTTAAAAAATTATTTTAAAAAATAGTAAGAAATTTTTTCCAAACTAAGCCTTTAATTTGATCATGATGGTTTTCTATTTATTAGATTTATTTAAAGATGAATGTAATAAATGACTAGGCGATTGATATTTATATTTATCTAATCTTAATTTACTTTCAATATGCTAAAGTTGCATTCTAATTCAATTTAAATCAATACTTTTCTTCTACTTCACACATCTTTAGACATGTCAATGCCTTAAGTGAGCTCACATCTTAAATCAATACTTTTCTTCTACTTTCAATGCATTTATAAAAAATAATTGACTAACTATTTATCATGATGCATATTAAGTCAAATTTTTTTTATTCATTATATATTGATTTGATATTAAAAAGTAGAGCAACAAATATCATTCTTTTTATAAATGCCAAGACGAGCTATGATAAAAAAAATAAAAATAAAAATCATCCCAAACAAATTATAAAAATCAAATTAAATATTTTTAGAATATTTTTTGGCTAACATACTAATAACACATATTATCTCATAACTTCAATGGGAAATGACATAATCCAATTATTTAGGCTTGATAGATATAGCTAAAATACAACATTACAAGCACAATATTATAAGAAATATGCATTTCTATTAACTAATAATGATCATGTATATATCATGTTCTTTATTTTGTATAATGAGAAAATTGAACTTAAACATTTTTAGTAATATTGTTTATTTTTTTAGACATTTAAGTCAATTAAAATAAATTCACACATATATCACATATACAATACTCGAAGTCAAGACTTATTGAATATTGCTACCAACCAACAGACTAAAATGAGCTTCATTTTAATGTACTGTGACTATTTTTGTAGTGAAATAAAGAATATATTTAAGCTTAAATTATAATATATTGTATTGTAATATTCATTGCTTCCTAAAAAAAGTTAGAGCAGTAGCATGTGAATTTTTATATTAATTCTTCATAAAGTTCCACATATTCAAGAATGATTCAAAAAAGATGCAATATTTTTTATGTGAAAGGTTTATCCATTTAAAACAATTCACTATATCAAAATGAAAATTATGAAAGTATGATATTACATAAATTTGAATTATTGTCTTAGTCTTTTTGGAAAATGTTGGAGAAGTAATAAGTGATGACAATTGTAGTTGTTGATTGAATATCATAAACAAATGTTGGTTGATGGCGGGTGTAATAATCTTGTGATTACGGATGTTAATTTTAGTTGATGGAAGGTAGCGACCATTTGCTAATAAATGTCGAATGATAATAGACGAGGGCTATAAATGAATTGAGCGTTCGACAAGGTACTCGTGGCTTGACTCGATTATTTCTTGTTTATGATCGTTTGTTTAAGTAATCAAATAAGTTTGAACAATTTTTTTCAATATTAGTTATTAAATAAACAGACATGAACAACTATATGTGCGACTCGTTTATATTCATGAACAATATCAATTACAACTAGTGAACAAACTCGATAAGAAGCTCGTTAAGGAGCTTGATTAAATATTTATGTTAAATAGTTTTTAGTTTTATTATAATAAATTATTCTTATTATATAAAAACTTAATCACATTTTTTATGTTATACTATTTCATTATAATGAATTTGTTTATAAACAAGACATGTTTATTCATGTTTGTAGTATTTTTTATTTAAAGTGTTGATGAACAATCTTGTTTATAAGAAAAATCATTTTATTAGTTTTTTTATTATTTCTTTTATTATTATTATTATTTTTTTATATTTTTATATTTTTCTTTTTTTTTTAAAATCATTTTATAAGCTTGTTTATTCGTCAACGGGCTCCTTTGGTAGATCAAAATCACTCCCTATATATGTTCAAGAATGGCTCTAGGTGATTGTTTGTTAGTAGACTCGATAAGACTCATTTGTTCAAAGCTCGATAAGCATTAACAAATCGAACACAATCCAAACATAAACATCTATTCTTTTAAACGAACAAAGCTTGAACACAAATAAAAAACCTCTAATCAAGCTTGAAACAAAATTGAACAAGCTAAAAATAAATAAGCTCAAATATGAACAAGCACCTACTCGGCTCGGCTAGATTCATTTGCAGCCCTATAAACATCAGTGTTGGCCAATGGTGATCGTGTAATGAAAATCATTGCATTGATTGTCAACATTGATTGTTGAGTGGAGCTTTAAGATTCTTTAAATTTGAAAACTCTCTCCACTTAACAGCCCCTTTAAATATGCAATTATTGTTAATTCATAGATTTTAGTTTGACATTTTGACTAATTTTGTCAAAATCCATGTACTCAAATCTCAATTGGGCAAGCCACATGATTCTCCTTAAATGTTTAATGTTTTTTAAGTATTTAATTTTATTAGCTATGTTAGCCTTATTAAATTATCTCATCAGTTAAAAACTGAAATTAAAAAAAATAATATAATTTAAATAATTGCTTTAAGATTGGTGACTCATCAATACTATAAAAAATAGAGAAAAACTTTAGCGAACATGGGTGCAACCTGATTTAGGTTTTGTTTAGGATATATTTCTCAATATTTTATTATTCATACCACAATTACTATTCTATTTGGCTGCCACTTTCTTGTTGTTTTCTTCTTAGGGGGATTTACATAGTGAGAAAGATTGGTGACAACATCAAAAACTTTAGTATTGCATTCATGCCACTCATATAAAATTTTAATATCAAATATATCACTCGTATATTTCATTCTTATCACCCATACATAGGAAATTCGAACCCGGACCCGACCCGGCGGGTTGCCGGGTTGACCTAACCCGACATGGGTTGACCCGACTCGGACGCGGGCATGGACGTAGGTACAGACGCGGGCGTGGATGCGGGCACGGACGCGGGCGTGGATGCGAGTATGGACGCGGGCATGGACACGGGTATAGACACGCTCGAGCGGGCGGGCGAGCGCGAGCGGGCGGGCGAGCGCGAGCGGGCAGGCGCGCGGACGAGAGCGTGGGCTGCAGCGGGGCGCGCACGTGCGTAGCTGGCAGGCGGGCGTGGGGGCAGCTCTGGCAACGTGCACGAGCGGCAGCTGGCAGGCGGGCAGGTCGGACAACTGCGGGTAGTTCAAGTTAAACGGGTTGGCGGGTTGACCCCGTCGGGTCAACCTGAACCCGACTCATTTTTCAAACGGGTCGAATTCGGGAACCCGAACCCGACCCATTTTGAAATCGGGTCAGGTCCAACACCGAATTTTCTAGGTCGGGTTTTCGTGTCGTGTCAAATATTGACACCCCTACCCATACCACCCTATAAACTTTAATAATTCATTCCATGCACTCATATTTGTTCTATGAGTGATAGGTATGTAATATTAAAGTTTTAAGTGTTAGATATATAAATCACATGAAATAAAGTAGCATGTAAATAGCTCAATCTTCTTAAAAAAATATTTATTTAAAATATTCATATCTATTAGAAAAAATTATATTTCACACAAGAGTCTTATAATCACTTTTAAAAAATATTGGGGTTATCCAAAATACGAAAAATTATTACGTGCCAAAGTTGACGCGTTCAGACGTTAATTCGGAGCTGCCATATGACGCAATGCAAAATGTATTAAATGATGTGACGCCTTCTGATTGATCTTCGAATGTATTCGATATCCGCACGTAATAACCTATCCCCCAAATAAACCCTTGAAAAAAATGGTGCACTTACCATGCAACAAGTGAGTTTAATGATTATCCCTTATCCATCTGTATTGCTCTTAATATTATTTTTTGAACACAATACCTATAGTTTATTTCAGTAAGCGGTAAACAAATTATTTCTTCTAACTGGAGGACCAAGCGGGCAGCTTCCAAGCTTTTCCATTTTGAACCCCAAAGCCTCGAAACCCTAAATTAAGCCTCAGTAAGCTTGCATTCTTCTTTGGCTACAAGATTATTCCTTCTCCGGCAGAAGCATCCTCGAGTACGCGCCGACTATGAACATCTTCAAGAAGAAAATCACATCTAAGGGTTAGATTTCTTACTATTTGTTTTGCTTGACAAATTTAGGTTATATTTCGTTGAATTTGTTTTTCCTTGCACTTTTCCTTGTTAATTGGCGGGAGATTGTGTATTTGTGCCGGTTTGAGATTTTTCTCGGGAGATTTGATCGTATTTGTCTTGATTTCGATTTTCTTGCCTCTTTTGATAGTGTTGGTTGTTTTATTTCATGCATTGCAGATGCTCTTAGGAACAGTAAAAGAGAAATGACTGTCGCCACTAGAGGTCAGTTCCCTTTACTCTTTTTTTTTTTTTGGCTTCCTGCGTTACAGATGCTTTAAGGACAAGTTAAATTCATTTGTAGTTGCAATGAAGCAATAAAAGCCAGCAGATTCAGTCTAATATTGAGGGATTCTGAAAGAAATTAGCAGATCAATGATAGAATAGCAAGATGCATGCAGTTTGCAAACAGTAAAGTTGACATTTCATGTCACTGTCAAGAGGATAGATGGGAAGAGTAGCTTTTTAATGAATCTAGTTCCATATTGTTAGGACAAGGGTAATGAGGATAATGCCTGGGATTATGAAAGAATTTTACTGTTTTCTTCGAAATGTACTGCCGGTTTTTGATAGATAGCATGTTCTAAACCCTATTTTATTTTTTTTTAAGAGTGATCTATGAGTTAAACTACAGAGATTGGTACAATTTTAAACTTGTGTTAAATAATTTAGGAAGATCAGGTTTTTGATGTCAACTTGTTCTTTCAGGCATTGAACGAGAGATTGCATCTCTGCAGTTAGAGGTCTGCTATCTCATTAGTTGTGCTTAAAAGAGAACCGTTTGGCAATCTGAGTGTATTAATTAGGATACCTTCTATGAGAATTCTTGCAGGAGAAGAAGCTGGTTGCAGAGATAAAGCAGACTGCCAAGACTGGAAATGAGGTGGATTTGTTGAGTTTTATTTTTTTGCTTATTTTAGTTTATTTTTCTGTTATGGTACAATGGATTTTAATGCCACAAATGATATGCTTTTATTTGATAAGTTTCTTTGTTGGAGTAGCTCGCAGTTTCTAACTTATGTGATTTCAGAATATTTAAGAAATATTCTCATACTTTTTTGAGCTTGTTTTCCAGGCTGCTACTAAGATCTTGGCTCGTCAGCTCATACGGTTGAGGCAGCAAATCACTAATTTGCAGGGTAGCCGTGCTCAAATAAGAGGTGTGGCTACTCACACACAAGTAAGGAGTATTGAATTTCATTGGATGCATCTTAATGTTTACTAGTTCTTTTTTTTTTTTTGAAAACTACATTTTATGATTTCATTCAACTCCCCAGGCCATGCATGCAAGCACTTCCGTTTCTGCTGGGATGAAAGGTGCAAGCAAAGCAATGGCTGCCATGAATAAGGTATGTATGGCATAATAATAAATGCTCAGATTGTATACGAGGGGTGCATACAAGTTAGATATGAGGGCATAATTTTGCACAACATTTTCAGCTTATAAGAAATTGCTATTCTGTTTCAGGAGATGGAGCCTGCAAAACAGGCAAAAATAATGAAGGAATTTCAGAAACAATCAACCCAAATGGACATGACGGTAGAACTCCTTAAAATCTTTTTTGAGTGTGTTCTTTTACAGTGATATTAGTCGTTTTTTGGTCATTTTAAAGTTCCTATGAAAATTAATATTTCCCTGAAATTTTTAGCATGTACACACCCGCTTTTCTTTTCTTCTGTGATGGCTTAAGCACTGAAAAATTTGCATTGCTAAACTTTTTAATATAGGATTAGAATGCTTTTAGATAGTAAAAAGAAAACTTATTTGTTCTCGTATTTGTACCATGAAGAAATAATCTGCATTATTTATTATGAATCTTTTAAATAGAAAATATTTTCTTTCTGTAGCCAATATTTTTAGATTATTCCGATCACTATGATAATTGTGCTATATGATTTGTGTACTGATGAATAGCTTATGTTATCAAACTAGCATGTTAACTAGCTGAGATTGCCTTGTTTCTTATGTAAATTTTTATATGATAATTTTGACATTGGCCTATGACTTCTATCCAACTGTATTATGATTCCGCTTGTACTGTATTTAAAAAATGTTCATAATATTTAGCACTCCAAAAAGTTTTTATTTTCTTTCAATGAACCCATTTCAGCTGTGATGAAGATCTGCATATTCTGCATTAGATGAATGTTCATAATTTTTGGCATTTGAAATAGCTTTTTTAAATTATATTTTAGTTATTTTTATCAACCCCTTTTTTTATGAATAATACAGCCTGTGCAATACTAGTAACTCCATTTTTGTGTCTTTCTTGGGTTCTCTTGTCACTACCATAAGGAAATTAGGGAATTAATGATCAACTGCGTCCTTTTTTGAATCGGCTTCACCCTTTGAATCCCATCTAGCTATGATTAAGATCTGCATAATTTGAATTAATGTATTAAACAAATGCTTATACCATTTAATCCTTCAAAATTATGCTCCCTGCCTATGTTTTGAATCTTCTGATTCTATTCTGCAATTCTTTCTTCTGTCTCTATAATTTAGCCGGAGCAAGACTACTGATTTCGTTAATGCATTTTTTTGGCGGGGGAGTGCGGGGGGCACTTCTTAGTTGAACTTCCCTTCAGTTACCAAAAATTAAAAAAATAATAAAATAAAATAAAATAATAACCAAGGTTCACCCTTATTTGGCTCCTTTAGTAATTAGCTATTTGACTGCACCACATGCCACTCTTCACTCCAATCACTCATGTGATTTTGCAAAATCATGCCTACCTTAAAGTTAAAAGCATTTTTTCTTCTACTCAGTTCGGAAGTTCTTCCCCTTGGCTTATTATTTTGTTGGAATCTTGTTTTGTACATAGAACTCTCTAATGTCTTGAATGTGCAATCATCAAACAAAGTATGGCCTGGTATCTGAATGCTGATACTGTTATGTAAGGCCATTAAAATATAATGTTAAAGGGGTGCCCCGGTCTCAATAGTTTCGTACAATTTACGCATGGGTTTGTTATTTTTTAAAAAATTCTATTTATATGCCTGCCTTAAAGATACATGGTTGTCTTACCAACACATTCATGCACATGCGCAGAGACTCCATCACACACAAGAAAAAAACAAACAAAAAACACAATTTGATATTGTACTATATGTATGTTATGAGAGCAATTGCTAAAATGCCCCCTCAAAACAATGTAACTTTTCATCCTCCTATCTCATTAAGTAGTTGTGTTGTGGCCAATTAATTCTTCCCCCATTTTTTTGTAATTGAAGAGATTTGGGTGTTTTTTGAGATAATTTTCCTTCTAGTTTGTACCAGATATTATTCCAATGAATTCTTTGATTTTTTTAGTATAATTGAAGGATTGAGTATTTTCCCAAGAGGCCAAGACCCAACAATTTTTTTTATTTCTCACTATACATCTCTCTCTCTCTCTCTCTCTCTCTATATATATATATATTTGTGTGCGCTCGCGCGTGCACGCTTCAAATTACTTTGATTTTCTAAATGCCCAAACTTTATTCTCGATGTAAGTTCTCTTTGGCCTCATCGTGCACTTAGTACATCACATTTTCCCTTGAGCAATGGAAGCACTACTTGATTCACCAAGAACTTGTTCTATATTGTGATCATAAATCATTATGGTTTTTGCAATAAAAAAAAAAGATCTATATGCATAACCAGTGGGTTATTTTTATTCCAAAGTTCAGTTCTATGCTTAAGCATAAGACACTAGAAGAGCAAGCTTTTTTGTTGTTGTTTACACATTGATCACTGGGATGGAGGCTAGAATGGAACTGTATGCCATTAACGACGATTTTGTGGAGCTATGGAAATGTTCCATCTTCAACTCGCCAATTGCTAATTATACATTACAATAGGGTTATTTGTTCAAAAGTAATCAGTTGTGCACCCCAAACACATCCCTCTGAGCCCAGTTGATTAAAGATATGCATATTGGAGGATTGGCCTGGCATGCTGAATGAGACAAAACCTTATCACAGTTGCAAGCTTGGTTATTTTGGTTGAAGCTGCTTCTCGAGATGTCTATTGTTATGTAGCAAGGTGTTCCATCTGTCAAAATTATAAAGTAAACTCACAAAAGATGGATTTGTACACGTCATTTTCCATTCCAGAGATGCTTTAGGAAGATCTGAGTCTTCACTTTGTCTTATGATTGCTTAAGGCCATAGGGGATTCAATTTAGTTATGGTGGCAATGGATCGTTTCTCAGAAATGCTGCATTTCTGAGCTTGCAAAATGACTTTTGATGTTCTTAATGTTGCCCGAATGTTTTAGGGACATTATCCGATTACATGGAATTCCTTGAAGTCTCATGTTCAATCAAGGTGTCAATTTTCTAAGTTGCTTTTGGCGAAACTATAAAGAAGCTGCACACTGATTTGCTTTTAAGTTCGGCATACTATCTTCAAATAGACAGTCAAATGAAAGTTATAAATCACACACTTACTAGTATGATTTGGTATTTGCTGAGCGAATAGCTGAAGCAATGGGATGAGGTACTTAGTCATAGAGTCTGCATACAATTTTACGGTAAACCGATCCACTGGCAAGTCTTCATTCAGCATTGTTTACACTAAAGTCTCTAATCATGTAATAGATTTGCCCGTTTAACCTAAACTTGCGCAAAGAACCAAAAGAATTTGCTCGCATATTTTGGTTCCATGATCCAAAATGTAAAGGAAAAACTTTTTAGCCCCGTGCTCATTCTTACAATCAGCAAGCTGATAAATGACCGAGGCTTAAAGTGTTCGATGTGTGCAATTTAGTTATGATTTATATACAAAAATATCGATTTCCAGTTAGCACTTTTTCTAAGGTTTCGTTTAGGATAACATTCTTATTGCTTCTAAAGTAGCTTTTTGGTAAAAAATTCTTAGTTTAAATAATTTTTGTACCAAAAAATTGCTTTAGAAGGCAGTAAGAAAGCTGCCCCAAATAAAGCCTAAGTTAAATTTGTGTGAATTAGGCCCCTTCCCATTTGCTTAAAAGATTATATGATAATGCTTATGGTATTTCCCTACCACCTGAATTAAACATCTTTCCTACATTTAACGTTTAAGACCTCTACGAATATCACCCTCCAGATGATGTTTCAATCAATGAACCTGAGTCAAGTTCTTATGAAGTGAAAGAGTATCTGGTGTATCCCACCAGCTCTATGAATCCGCACTAATTTTAGAAAATAAGAGCCATTAGCTTATATTGGCTTTCGGAGTTATTTTGTGTGATGAGCAGTGAGTGTAAAATATTTTGAAGGCAGGAGCTTTAGGAATTTTGGTGTATTGTTTCATGAAAAAATATGCAGAGTAAAATTTTGGTGAATTTCAAATTCACTTCATAGTTCATTTTTATGTGTTCAAACCTCATTGAAATTGGCTAAATTCAGAGTACACCACAAGCTAACTCTCTTGTTGATGCAAGACGCCCTCATGTTCAAGTTCATAGTTCTTCATACCCAAATCTAGGTGTTTAAAACTACCTCGTCGATTATTGACACCAAATCCTATGAGCTATATGAATGTGCCATATAGCCAAGAGATTTGATTCGTGCTAAAGAATAGAGAGCTAACTAAGCCTTCATTTGGGACGATTTTCTTACTGCTTCATAAAGCAACTTCTTAGTACAAAAATTAAAATTTTCATACTAGAAAGCTGCTTTAAGAAGCAGAAAGAAAGTCGTCCCAAACAAAACCTAAGGCTGCTTGCCGAAACTACCTCTTACAAATCAGTTGCATATGTAAGTGGCCAAAAGGTGAGAACTCAACACTAGAGTATTTGAAGCGTCAGATAGATCTGAGCTCTCTCTGTCTAATGGCTTTGGTATCATAGTCAAATCTTTATGAACTCATGGACCTGCTTCTTCACAGTAAGTTTGTGCTCAAGGTCACTTGGCCAAGTGGCCTAACAGGTTACTAAGAGTTGAAAGTATTGGATGAATGGGCATAACTATTGATGTATGATTGCAACAAAATTTGTCTTTCCAGAATGAATTAGTTGGTAGGATTCAAAGTATTTCCCAAATATTGTGGTTCATCTTAACAAGGCGTGGCATTTAAAATGTTGAAATATAACAAACTCATACTTTCGAGTGAAATGAATGGCTATAATGAATTGCTGTTTAATCAGAATTAATCCTTGTATTGTACAGGAACCATATCCCAGAGTCTCGTGGTTGATAGGAATAGTTAACCACATGGTTGAAGTGCCTATATATATATATATATATATATTTCCAGTTTAGGGTTAATATTTTTAGGCTTGTCGGTGCTTAAGGAAACATGATCTATAAAATTGAAGAAAAATCTTGGTTCGGTGGAGGGGATTATCTTAGAGTGTTGTTGAATGCACTTTCCTATTATATGAATCTTTGATTTCAAAGTTTAATTAAGCTAGTGTCAAGGGTGTGATGCACGTCCATATCTGTCATGTTTACCAAACCTTTAATATCTTTTTTTTAATATATAATTTATTGAATTAAAACAATAGAATATCTGAATATAGTGAATCTACTCTTCTTTCAGCTTGAAATGATGTCAGAGGCAATTGATGAAACATTGGATAAAGATGAAGCAGAAGAGGAAACAGAGGAGCTAACCAACCAGGTAATTTTTAAAGATATTCGCAGAAGTAACTTTTCTTCCTGTGAAAACAGTTGGAAGAGTAATGGTTATTTGCTTTTAAATGTTATTTTAAAATAGCATAGTTTTGATTTGATTTAATCCTGATTTATGATGTTTAGGTCCTGGATGAGATTGGCGTGGACATTGCATCACAGGTACCATTCTGTTTTACAAGAGTTTTCATACGGTTTATATTCATCAAAGTGAGAGTAAGCTGAATATAGTTATTTGCTTTTTACCTTCTTCAGCTGTCAGCTGCTCCTAAAGGTCGCATTGCAGTGAATAATAAGAAGGTCGATAATGCTGCAAGGTAATATTCCTATTTTATAAACTTGAACACGATAACAATCAATCAAATCCCATTCCTTGTATAGATTGCAATTTTTGTTTAGTACTGCAAACACTCCCCAACTAGAATTTCAAAAGTTTTCAAATTTTATAGATTTTTGTGCATTAGTGATACGCATACGTGCATTTCATAAGAGATTATTAAGTGCAGAGATCAGACGCAGAGAATTGTTCGGTTTTATCTCTATGAACAATAAAAGCGCAGTAGTGAACAATAAATGTGCAGTGTACTGTGCTTTTACTTTTCACAGAGATAATCCAGGCAGTTCTCTGTGTTCGATTTCCATACAGAATAAATTCTCGCATTTTATATGAATGGAAATGTATTCCATATTATGATATGATTCTTAACCTTTTTGTGTAGCGTAATGCTTTCTTTGTGATTTTACTGAAAAGATCCACATATGGCAGAACTGTAGCACCGGAAACTGATGAGATTGATGATTTGGAGAAGAGGTTGGCATCCTTACGGCGAGCCTGACTGAATAATGACTATCAAACTTCACTTCTGCATGAATTTGCCTGTTTAATATTAACGCTTCAGTTTCTTTGTATTCTTTGGATTTTTCCCAGAAATAGATGCATCTGTGTCTGGTAGTGAAGCTTTAGATTTATGGTATGGTATGCATTTGCGAAATCATTGATGAATTGAGAAATATTTATATTGTTCTGCAAAGGGATTTATATACATATTATTGAATATATATGTAATATCTAAATTTTTATAGTGATAGTTATTTTGTTTTAGATAAGATAATGTTGATAGTATTTTTAATATCATTTAGAGATTAAGATGCTTTATGTAAATATTTAATAATTCAATGATATGAATGTATGGCCTTATTTGGGACTTTTTTTTATTTTATTTTTTTTCTAGAAGCAATTTTTTGATATAAAAAATTTTAATCATGAATTTTTTGTACTAACAAATTGATTTTAAAAAATAATAAAAAAATTATCCCAAATAAAGCCTAAATTTTTCTTTCCTTTTGGCATTGGTTGGAATTTCTTTGGCATATTATCAGTTCTTTTATAGATTGAAACCAAGGTTCTTGAATTAAAAAAAGGGGTTATAATGGATTTAATAATTATTAAATTTATTTTGAGATAAATTTAAAAGAAAGTATGATTGATTATTCATTTCATTTATTTAAATAAATCTAATAATTTAAAATCTATTTTAATTAAAATATTGCTTCAGGTGAAAGAACTTCCTGATATAAATTTTAGTTAAATCATGATTTTCTTTAATTAGAAAATAGAGCAAGCGAAATGGCATTTAAAACTTATTTTGAATCACTTTTCTTCCATTGAATTTGAACTAGCTGAAGATTTTGAATCTACATAAATGAAGTATCCCTTTTCTTGAAAAGTAAAAAAAAAAAACATTTCATAATTTTTTTATTACTGCAATCACACATGAGATTAAATTTAGGGGTTTTTATATACTTAACACTTAAAAGTTCTTTATTTACTTATCTAACACCTAAACTTTAATATTTACTATCCTACCACCTAAAAATTCTTTCTCTCATCAAATATAGCACTCCGTTCCCTCCGTCAAAACCAAACCCCGATTTATGTATTTCACGAGACGTTTGCTTCCTTGTCCCCTCTTCCCGCTCAGGCAGCTCTTCTTCCCAGTTTCCGCATCGATTTGTTCGTGCGGGTATGCTCCTCCTTTTTCATTATCTTGTTATTGTGTTTGTTAACCCCATTGGATTTGGTTGCCTTCCCTCCCCGATGTTCTTCTACATGTTCTGTATCTTTTTTACTACATGTTTTGTAGCTAGGTTAACTGTTCTTCTTCCATCTGATTTGTTAACCCCATTTATGCCAAATCTGTTGTTTTTCTACAAAATTGAAAACAGGGAAAAATTATTTGCGGATTCATGAGCTTGAGAAGGCATATGAAAATTTTTGTTTTAGCTTTCCTATTCATTACTCTACTTATATGATAATTTTATGGATCATGCATCAACAATGGAACTTATTCAATCATGGAATACACAACCTACAGGAATATTTACTGTGGCCAAATTTAAAGAGCTTTCCATGTAAAATGGAGCAATAAAAGACTGCAACACTGAGCTTGGAGACCTTGAGAAAGCCGGGAAGTTCTATGACAAGTACATAGCGAGGCTGGAGAAAGAATGAGAAGACTAAAGCGTTAACTAGCTAAGCCCATGCCTCCATTTTATCTTCTCCCACAAAGAATCGTTTATTCAGTTATTAATGAAAAAATAAAACTCAAGTAATTAGCATGAACAAGAACAGAGAATACCCTAAATAGAAGAAGCAGAAATGGAGAATTAATAAAAATCAGCGGAGAAAATGAAGCACCGGTAGCCAAAATGAATAAAGAAAATACTTGAATAAAACCGACATCCAAAATGATCTGGCGGGGCGTTTGCACCGGCCGGAGAAAATGAACTAGTGAAAATAATTTTGGAGAAGTTTTCGGATGTTTGCACCGGCGGGACTTTTGCACTTGCGGGACGTTTGCACCGGTGGGACTTTTGCACCTGCGGGATGTTGGCACCGACGTCGGTCTGATGGGAAGGAGGGAAGGGGAGCTACTCTGTATCTCAAAATGGAGATTGTATTCGGAGAAGACGCAACGCCCTAGAGCTACTCCTAGATGTTTCCGCGCGCAAAAGCTGTTCTCACGAGTTGGTTTTGACGGGAGCAGACGGAGTGTTAAATTTGATGAGGACTAGTTCATTACCGTGGTATAACAGTAAAATTTAAAATTTAGATGTGAGATAAGTAAATAGAGAACTTTGAGGTGTTATGTATGTAAAAATCCCTTAAATTTATTAATGTTGAGCTGTATCATAATAATCTGGTTAATTATGAAAGTTAATCAATGATTAAATTAAAAAAGGCCAAATGTAGCAATAGCACTTTCAATAGAGCTCACAATCAACCCCTTTTATCTCTGCTACACCACAAAATCAAGCTGAAGAGAAACTGCTTCAAATAGAGTTCATTAATTAGCAAACTCATCTCCTCCACATAGAAACTGCAAAAGAGAGAAAATACCTCTTCTAGCCACTGTGCCAAGCAAAGCCATGGCACACAAAATTTATAAATTACCAGAAAAGTAGCAGAAGCCGGCACAGCCGCGGCAACACCCCGATCTCATGTCATCTCTCACCATGCTTAATTTCATCATCAAAATTCGGCGACTCGCCATAGGCTATGAGGCTCATATGCTTGCTTCCTTCTGTCATTACAGCTTTAACAGCCTACAGATAACAATCCATAAGAAATCATAAGAAATAAAAAGCTGCTTTAGAAAATAATTAAAAAAAAATTATGTCAAATGAAGCCTAAAGCTCCGTTTGGGGCGGCTTTGTTTCTGCTTCTTAAAGCAGCTTTTTTAAAGAAGCGTGAATCACTAATGAGAAATGAATTTTGGAAGATTAAAATTTTCTGCAGAATGAGGTTATTATACCTTTTCAATATCAGTGAAGATAAGAGGGTTTTCTCTGAGAAATTGCAGAGCCTTGTCCCTGCCTTGCCCAAGTCTATTAAAAAATTATAGAAGAAACAAATGCTGGAGATTTGATGAAAAAAAAAAAAAAATACAGAAAATTGTGATTGTTGTTTTCAATGCAAAAAAAGGTATAAATAAATAGAATAGTCAGGTTTTATGTAGATTCTCAACAATACCAAAGTGAGGTTTTTAACGGGTTTATGAGATCTGTGGTCTTTCAGTAAGGCTAAAATGCTAAAACCAAGTTACAAGAAAACCTGCAGATAATTCTCTCCAAATAAGTACATTTTGATACATTTCTTCATCTAGAAAAGGCAACATAACTTTAAGGAATGATAAAAAATATGATGGGGCACATATATTAAGAAATGTTGATCTACACTAATTTGATTAAAGTTTCGTTTGGTACAGCTTTCTTACTGCCTTCTAAAACAATTTTTAGTATAAAATTTTTTAGTTCAAAAAAATTTTTGTACTAAGAAACAAAACAGTAAGAAAGCCGTCCCAAACGAAGCCTAAATATCTGGCAAAGAAATTTATAAGTAATCTGTGCAAAAAGTACAAAATGTGACCTTTGATCTCCATAGCTATACCATGAACCCTTCTTTGCTACAACATCCATTGTTTCAGCACAATCTAAAACACAACCCTGAAGTTCAAGTCATCAGTAGAATTATTCATTATAATAATCAATAGGCTGAAATTGGAACGCAAATTCCACAAATACCAGTTTGCCGACTCCCTCCCCAAATATGATCTCAAATTCTGCTTGCTTATAGGGCCTGGACACCTGAATTAAAGACAAAAATAACAACCTTTGTAAGAAGCATAAGTTTAATATTTAAGTTATCACCTACCAATTCATTTATCAACAAAATCATAATAATAAACAGCAAACAATTCATGTATTAACCCATCATAAAATACATAAATAACAACCCCTATGCAGACTTTGGGTTCATTTGGGAAAGCTTTCTTAATGTTTTCTAAAACAAAATTTTAGTTAAAAAATATTTTAATTAGAATTTTTTTACTAAAAAATTGTTTTAGAAAGCTATCCCAAACGAAGCCTTCATCAAAATTTAAAACTCTAACGAGCAATAATTATAGTATATGCTTTCTTTTAGTTGTAATAACCACTTCCTTAATTTGAAGCATGATAAAGTTTAACACCAACATGCAATGATCATACTAATATCCAGGTTCAAAATTTAAACCTCAAGCATGACAACATTGAGAAAAATGTCAAAATGATTCCTAAATTATTTATAGTGGTCGCTTAAACTTCGAACTATCTAATGTATCTAATTTAATGCTTTGACTCTTCAAATTTGATTCAAAATAGGCTATCAACTCATCAAATTTGAATCAAAATAATCTAATTGAGAGACTTTTTTATCATATTTGAGAAATCAATAGACTAAATTGAACACATTATATTCTTGGGATCAATATAGTCAAATAAAAATAGTAGAAAGCCCATTTTGACCTTTTTCTCTAAACCCATTAATAAATATGAATTTATTAAATATTTTTTAAAAGGCTCTACAACATTGACAAATGAATGCCATTGATACTGACAAAGGGGTGCTTGAATACTTAGGAAGGTGAGTCAGTGTAATAATACATTCACTTTAAAATATAAAGAGAATAGTATTACATACTTTGCTTTTCTGAACTCTTACACGAACTCTGACTCCAATGTCTTCATCCCCCTTCATTATAAGAGGGATATAAGTTGACAAAAGAATCTTGGGAAGTAAACATAGTTAAAAGCAAAAGAAAGCTTCTTCTTCAAGCTCACAGATTTTATCTTCCCGATAGGACGGATCTCAAGGCGAAGTGAAGCAAAAAATTTCAAAGCAATGCCACCACTGGTAACTTCAGGATTGCCATAGAAAACCCCAATCTTGACAAATCCAATAAAAAAAGGGTTACAATTCTGTAGAATCACAAAATGATAGTTAGATCTAGAATGATAGATGGGGATAAAACCTTGTATCTTATCTGATTCAAAAATATGAGGGTACAACCAGCTTTTGAGGCATTCCCTGACATTTTGCGCAAAGCTTGACTCATCAAGCGAGCTTGTAGGCCTATTTGTTGCATTCCTATCTCTCCCTATTCCAAATATTGCATAGATGTACATTGATCAATGATGACCGCATAGGTGGAGGGTGAAGAACATTAATAATGAACTTACTTCAATCTCGGCCCTCGGCGTTAGAGCTGACACCGAATCAACACATATGAGATCTATTGCTCCAGATCTGCACATGCGATCCGCAACTGAGATAAAGGAATTACAGTGAAACATATTAGCATGTCTTATCAACCCTTTCTAAGTTATACATCACATGATTGATTGCAGTCCCCTTTGCCCCCCGCTCAACCATTAAATTAACATTTGAGATTTCACATTTACAAATATGATATACAAGAACAAGAACCTAAACTCCACTGTTTTATACATCACTAAACTCCACTGTTTTATATTCACCAACTAAACTCCACTGTTTTATATTCACCAACTAAACTCCACTGTTTTATATTCACCAAAGAATTAATAAGAATTATTATACTCATTTATATAAATCTCAGTTGAGTGGTGAATTTAATTTGATGATAACACTCCATAATTGCAGTATTTTGCTATGAAGGTTTTTAGATTAATACACTCTTCATCTGGATGTGAACATAACTGGAGCATGTACAACCAAGTGCATACAAAAATGAGAAATCGTTTGACAAACTTAAGAATAAATTCCTTAATGTACATCATGTACAATAAGAGACTTAAATACAGGAACTTAAAGAAAAAAGAGTTGAAGGATGACGAAGATCTTTTGATTTTTATGAGAATACGACATCAAATGATGAGTGGTTTGTAGATAATAAAGTGGAGGTAACACCATCTAAATTATGAGAGAAATTTAAATGTTGATTTTTTTATGGTGATAAAAATAGAGCATCTACATCAATCACAACCCATCACAAAAATAACAAACCAAAAAATGTATATAAAAAAATTATTTAGTTGAAACTTATTTACTTTGAAGTATTAATCATATTTATATTGATGAAAAATATTTACAGATAAGAAAACAACTGATATAAAGGAAGAAGCAGTGGATTGGGAGGCATTAGACTCCACAAGTGTGAGGCATGAGAGAGAAATTCATTATGACAATAATTCAAATGAATACTCCCTTAGCAATGATAGTGTTGATGATTTCTGAGTTACTATGTCATTACTATTTTTTTTTTAAATTAAATGTCATTAAGCAGAATATAATGAAAGATAGAATTTTGAGTTGAACTATTTTTTTTATGTTGTTTTCTTATTATAATGTTTGAATTTCAATTCTATTTTACATAATTTATTACTTACCACTTTATGTCTTGTGCATTTTTGTGTTTCATATATCTGACAATTTATTTTTAATATCTTGCTTGGTTATTCCCTATTTCGGTTGGGCTACATCAAGGATCAGCCTTAAGCCCATATCTTTTTGCTTTAGTCATGGATGTTCTCACTAGACATTTGCAAGAGGATGTACCTTGGTGTATGCTTTTTGCTGATGATATTCTTCTTGTTGATAAGACTAGAGAGGGAGTGGAAGGTAAACTTGAATTATGGAGGTCAACCTTAGAGTCTAAAGGTTTTCGCTTGAGTAGATCTAAAACGGAATATATGGAGTGTAATTTTAGTAGTAATAGACCTAGTGAGGGGATTGTGACTTTGGGCGATTAAGTCATTAATAAGAGTACACGTTTTAGATATCTTGGATCTATTGTTCAGAGTGATTGTGAAATAGATGGAGATATTATCAGCAGAATTCAAGTTGGATGGTTGAAGTGGAGGAATGCATCGGGCTTGTTATGTGATAGAAATGTACCCCTCAAACTTAAGGGAAAATTCTATAAGATGGTAGTGAGGCCTGCAATGCTTTATGGTGCCGAATGTTGGCCTTTAAAGGAGAAGCATAATACTAAGTTAAGAGTGGCAGAGATGAGGATGCTCAGGTGGATGAGTGGCTTTACCCTTAGAGATAGAATACGAAATGAGCATATACGTGAAAAGGTTGGAGTAGCTCCAGTAGAAGATAAGATTAGAGAAAGTCGCCTTAGATGGTTTGGTCACATAAAACGGCGGCCTTGCGATGACCCGGTTAGGAGAGTAGAGGTATTAGATTTGACTTGTGTTAAGAAAGGTAGGGGTAGACCTAAAAAGACTTGGTTAGAAAATATTAGGAATGACCTTTCTTTTAGATTTAAACGAGAATTTGACTTTTGATAGGACACAATGGAGAAAAAGGATTGATGTAGCCGACCCCACGTAGTGGGATAAAGGCTTGATGATGTTGTTGTTGTTGTTGTATCTTGCTTGGTTATTATAAAAAAAATTATTTTGACTCTACGTAGTTTTTTAACTTTTAGGCTTATACCTTAAGACGCCTTGAGGCTTACGCTTCGCCTCCCAGATGGAAAATACCTCAATACCAAATTGGGCAATTTTAAACATTGTTCATAATTTATATTGAGTTATCTCCACTAAGAAATTCATCCTTAAGATTTTCAACGATTTCTCATCTTTGTATGCAATTGGTTGTACGTGCTTCAATTATGTTCACATTTAAATGAATATGTTAATCCCAAAACCTTCATAGCAAAATACTACAATTCTGAAGTGTCATCACCAACTTGAATCCTTCACACAACTGAGATTTATATAAATGAGTATAATAAATACTAAGTATAATGAATTTTAAAAATGAGTACATAATACATTAAAACAACAAATAAAATTATTTGGAGATCGCTTGAAAACAATATCATTTTTTTGTTGCAATCTAAAAAAACCCTTTTTATTCCTAAATGGTACTAATTATATATCAGTATTTGATTGTTTAGTTGAATCAACTATGAATCTATCTATGCAATGATATACTCCTAATTTATCTCACGATTTAATAATTTATTTTATGTATATTGATATTGAGGGTTCAGATAATAGCCTGCTGTTTGTAAGTATCGATGAAGTTATATCTCTCACATATCATCAATTATATTCTAAATTTCTCTATAAATGCTCACTTCTCCTTTTAAGTTTTTTGTAATTATTTCTTTTATTACATACATAGTATTGGATATGAAGCCCATAACAGGCTTCTTCTCGGCATCCATTATCCTCAAAACTTGCAATAGTGACCTAATAGTTGTAATAACATATAAGACACTCTGCCAAAATCTATCATTTAGAATAATATTTCTAACTTATTTCCTCTTAGATATCCTCGTCCAAATACAACTAAACCAATGTATAAAGGTGAACATAAACTCCAAAGGTTGCCTTGCTCTAACTTGTTCTATAAAATCAAATAAGCAGAGACAAATCTGGTTGTTGTAGGTCTAAGTATTTATTTCTTTGAAATTTTTTTCATAAGTGTCAAAACTCAAAAATGATTATAAATAAATTTACTTATCGTTTTAGCTTTTGTCAGTACATTCTTATGCAATGACAACTCCAATTTCTTAAGGATGATATTTATGCAATGTGTGGCACATGGAGTCCATTATAAATATTTTATCTTCTCTATAAGTTGTGTCCCTACAACCCAATATGTATTGGTATTATCTGTTAAAACTTGAACTACCAAATGCTCTCCAACCTCCTCAATAATATTGTCAAATAATCCAAAATGAATCTCAGCATCTTTCAACTAATTAGATACCTTAATTGACTTCAAAAACTACAATATCATAAGGGTTATTGAACAATATGTTTATCAAACTTCTGCTCTTTACAATTGAACATCCATCAATCAATATTGTAACACTTGTCTGAACCCAAGCCCTCTTAATTTTCTCGATACTTCTCTTAATATTACCCAACTCCTTTAAAGTTCATGTCCTCAAGTTATGTATGGAGGTTTCAACCCTTTATCTTACGCTCCAAATGATTGGATCATGTTGTAGTAAGAATGAGAGGTTATAAATTTAAATGGGATAGCATTCTCATTAGAAATATATATACTTATATCCATATACATGTATTCATGCCTCCCTAACATTAAATTTTGTGTAGTAGAAGGCATGCCTTCATGTTTATCTTATAATGTGTTCTTCGCGTATTGATGCATAGAACCCCTTGCACACCTAAGGATATGGGTTACAATGAAGAAGATGAATCCCGACCGTTGTGCTCATTCCATAGTAGGAGCCCACATCAACTCTGCATTAAATTATCTCTATGCGATGTGATTTGACATTACTAACTTATTCATATATATTTTAATCTCCTCCCTAATGGTATCAGACACTTTGGCACATGGTGCGATATTTTTGTGTGATCCGAATAAGTGCTCCTCTATCCTAGTCACACCATCTTTCACTACTTTCTCACAGTAGTTACATTTTAAATACATGTACGACTTGTCCCTGCCTCCAACGTAAACTTCATGGTTATGTTTCCACATCGGGTCCTTCCTATGACCCGATGTGATTTTATCTCTGCTTCTGATCATCCTTTACAAAACCCTGCAATAACAAGTTAAAAATATAAAACATTGAAACTCATTAAGTATATAAGAATTCTTGAGTAAAAGTTGATGGAGTTTAATAGGGCTGGTCTTCACTACTTATACCTAATTTACCTAAAGTAAGTTAAGTAAATATAACAGAGTTTGTTATAATATGAGCTTCATCTTTAGCTAGTATATAATAGAAAACCTTATTGCAGCCCTAAATTACCTAGAACAAAATTTTAAATCCATCAAACATAAAAAAAAAAAATCTCTAAATTTTTTTTTTTTAAATACAATGGAATTAGGTATCTACTCGATCAACAAAACACGTGAAATGGGAGAATGATGGCTAACATCATAGCGAGCAAATCTCCCATCGTTTCTTTTGATCTAACAGGAAAAACATCGTCAAACAGTCTTGACTTCCGATCCAATAGGGAACGTCATCGAATTATCCTGACTTCCGATCCAATAGGAAGCGTCATCAAAGAAGGAGAAAAAGCTTTTAGCGAATCGTTCAAAACTCTATTATTTTCCTTGTTAAAGACTTTAGCATGTGGTCTAAAAAATCGCAAATGAAGTCAAATGATACAACACAACAGAATGTGGTCTAAAAACTTTGCTCGACTTAGATTTTAGTTTTAAAAGATAATTTTATTTATTTTTTGAGGCGTACACCTCACATAGCCTGCTCAAGGAGCCCGCCTCAATGAATTTTGGGCGAAAATAACACTGAGGCACGTCTCTAATTGCGTAATTTTAAATAATGGTTAAGATGTTAGCATAGTGGGGATTAAGATATCTTTTAATGCTTTGATTGCTTTTTTACTAGGATTAAGATGGATTTAAAAAAAGAACATATTGTACATCCCAACATGCCAAGGTCAAATTAGCCAAACTGCATAAACAAGTTGCATAAAACTTTTTTGCTAGGTCAAGTTGCATGTTGAACCTAGACTAGGCCAAAGATCTTACACGACATAGAACTTGCCACTTACTCTCAAAATAACTCCAAGCAAGTCTCCCACCAATAGAACTTTGAGTTCATCTAACGTGAAGATCATGCCAAGGGTCTAACTTTAAGAAAATGCGACTTAACAATTAGCCTCTATAGATTACTTCTTAGTTGACTGCGTAACCAAATACGTAGAACTATGTGGTAGCTTATAAGTTCACCAATACATAGTCACCATTTAAAGCATTTGAGCTGACCACCTACTTACAAATAAGGGGGTTCAGTGTCTGATGAAAGACACGAAATCTATAAATGACATTCTTACATTACATCTAAAAGACTTCTTAGCAATCACTCTCTCTCCCCTCTTTTTAGACTCAATCAAACATAATGTATTCTCTCTCTCTCTCTCTCTCTCTCTCTCTCTCTCTCTCTCTCTCTCTCTCTCTCTCTCTCTCGCTCGCGCTCACGCTCGGGCTCTCTCTCTCTCTCATATACTCGCCCACGCACACACAAAAGCCCTACAACTTAACTTTGATTCAATCAAGTCTCAAGTCCCAAAACCTTCGGTTTGAATGAATTTCCACATCTCAAGCTAAAACTAAACACACTCATACCGTACACCCTAATCGACTTCATGTGATTTTTTTCGAGTCACCATCTTCCAAGCCCTAGCGGCTTCTTTGCATGAACTTTTAGAGTAAATCCTCTTGGAGCCCCATGTTTTTCTTATTTCATCATCTTTGTTAAACATCTTTGCAAAGGCGCAAACTCAATTTTGCTTATCATCTTTGCATAATTGTTTTGAAGCCCTATTGAGTCTATTTCTTTGCATAAGCTTTGCACTCATCCAACACCTCGTAGTAGCGTAAGCTAGTGTCTCAACCTAATGCTCTTTCGATATTTATTCCTAGCTTCTCAACCTAATGCTCTTTTGATATTTATTCCTCATCCACCACAACTCTCAAGTTGCTCAATTCCTACTCGTAGTCCTAACATCTAAATCTTTCATCTCTTCCTTGTTCAAGTCATATGGCAAATGCAAATGGTTCTACGCCTTTAACTTTGTTGGTCCAACTAGAAGTTCAATTTTTTTTTTTTCTTGTCAAACTAGAAACTATTATAAGCTTCTTATGTTATTAACAATGTTTTTTTTATTTTTTCCTTTTGTTAGTGGGTTTAATGGCTAATGGCTAATATTAATGGCGTAGGCCATTTCTTTTGTTATAAACAATATTTGTTTTTCTTTTAATATTATCAAGCTTCTTATGTGAAGCATGTGATTTAATACTTTATCGTGTAAAGCCTTCTGTAGTGTGTCTGTATGTATACATATAAAAAGAGACAATCCATATAGAAGAATAAAGTGCACTCTCCGTACAAAATTTACTTAACCAATAAAATAAATAAATACACAAATACTATTGGGAATGTAAAATATAAACATATAAAATTTATCGAGAAAATAAAATTACCTTTCAGCTACATCTAATTATAGTCATTTCTAATTTTTTGGAGGATATATGAGGTGGGAGTAGAAAAGCCTCTCTTGCTCTTTTATATAAACTAGTTTAAATGCATGTGCATTAAATGTGCGTAAATGCATTTATTCCAAATATTTATTTAAAATTCCTTATTTATTTTATTTCATTGAAATAAACATTAATTTTCATAATTAAAGAATTATTAAACTTAAGATAAAAATGTAAGCATATATTTTTATGCATGCAAATATTTATAAGTATTTATAAAATTTGGCTTTAAACTTTAGATGGTTTGGCAAAATTAAAAAAAAATCAAAATAAAATAAGAATCTTATTGAGAAAGAAAAATCCATCAATGTGTCAATAATACTAAGGGCATGGTATGAAAAGTAATATATTACTCTAATGCGAGGAAATTAAAAATGATTTTGCCTATTTGACATCTCTACTGGGAGAGATTATTGGGTTCGGACACCGAACACAACTTACCGTTCGGTACTTCACAATACTGAGTAATACTGAACTCAGTACTTTGAAGTAATGAGTTCGGTACTTCACAGTACCGAGCTCGGTACTGAGCAGTACCGAGCTCGGTGTTGCTCGGTACTGTGAAGTACTCGGTACTGTGAAGTACCGAACTTAATACCGAGTAAGAGGTGATGTGACGCATTTTCATTGGGCTCCAGACATCGTTCGGTATCCAAACCCAATAATTTCCCCTCTAATGGACAGTTGGGCAAGCAAGACTAGAATTTAAATTTCATCATGCCACATGGACAATTTTGATAGAACACAAGAAATGAAGCATTACATTTACCTATTTTAATTATTTTGGATTTTGAGTTGCTCAAATTGATTTCGAGTCGAGTTCGAGTGAAGCTAATTAAACTCAGATCTTTTGAGTTTGAGCCAAATTCAACCTGCTCAAACTCAACTTGAAGCCAATCTTAGTTTGCATTATTTAAAGCTTGAGTTTTACTTCATAAATTTCTTGATTAATGTTTAAATTAGATTTTATGATCTTAATGTCATCTTGATTTTATTTTCAAGATATTTTGGTACAATATAATGTTTGAATTAGTTTAATTATTATAGTAATTTCTCCTAATTTAATAGGCTTAGGATATGATCTCATTTAATTAGATTCAACATATTGATTTGTTTATATTAATTTCATTTGTATAATAATAAATTCTATATGATTTGATAAATGAATTTGATTCATGCAATTTAACTTATTTAATCAATCTCTAGTAATGTTGATCTAAATGAGGCAAAATTATATAAAGGGGCTTAATACAAAATTAAATTAGTTAAATAAAATATTAAAAGAAGCAAAAGTGGGAAATCATTTCCCGCATTCTAAATACGGACCTTTTTCTATTTTGTTATAATTTTTTATATCATAATAACTAAAATATTATGATAAAATATAAAAATTAAAAATATTTTATATAATATAATAATTACAAAAATATAATTAATTACTCATAATATAATTTTACACAAATATATAAAATTTAACTCTTATATTTTAATTATTAATAATATAATTTTCACTCTTATTTTTCTTTTAAATATATAAATTTAATAGTTTAAGAAAATAATATGAATGACAATTTTATAAATGATTAAAATATGATTGTTATGTATGTAATTTTTTAATTTTCTTATTAATCTCATGATATAATCTCTCCACCAAATTACCTTTAAAAATAAATTTTTAAATACTAAAAGATTATTATAATAAAAAATTATAATAAATTAGAAAACAGGAAATCATTTTCTATATTTAGAATACAAGAAATGATTTCCCATTTTTACTTTTATTTATATTTTATTTAACTAATGCTCCTTTAACTAATTTAATTTTGTATTAAGCTCCTTTACATAATGTTGCCTTTAAATGATGCCTCTCTCTCTCTCTCTAAATATATATATATATATATATATATATATATATATATATATATATATATATATATATATATATATATATATATATATATATATAGCCATCATCTAAAAGAAGTTTACAAGAAAGCATAGTTCAAGCAATGGCATAGCAATCTGCAATCCAAGAAGAAAAGAGAAAATGCTTACTTTCTAATGCCATTTCTCCATTATCAGGTTGGCATACGATCAAATTTTCTATATTTACTCCCAAAGCCCTCGAGTAAGCTGGATCAAAAGCATGTTCTGCATCCACTAGCATGGCATTCCCTCCTAATTTCTGCTTTTTTATAATGTCAGTAAAAATGGTAAGATGGCAAAAAGGGACTATGCATACCACAAATATGGCAACACTGAGAAAGCTAGTTGAACATATCCAAGAGTGATTTTGGAGCGTAATGATAAACAATGCCCTCTGCATCAAAAAATATTACACACCTGTACTTCTGCAATTGCATGTAGAGCTAAAGTGGTTTTTCCGCTACTTTCTGGACCAAATATCTGTTCAAGTATCAAAGCAGTCATTCGCTAGCTAGAATTCAGCTCAAAAATGTGTTACTACTGGTTGAAGAAGAATTAAGCAGGTATATTCTTTGGGCATAATTATGAAGGTAGCAATCCAATATAAAGGGAAAGCTAATGATCACTGACTACAAGAATCAAATTGAAAGTGTTGCACAACCTCATAAGAGTAATGGGATAACCTTTTCATCAATTCCCAAAGCACATGCCTATTTAGGGCAACAAGATTTTGTTTGGTGGCAAAGCAATAAGCAGAAAGCCCCTTGAGTATAGAAAACCTAGAATGGCAATGGGTATGGAGGAAAGTCTTTGAAATAGAATCATAGTGAATATGTGGTATGTGTCCTCTAACCGGTGATTTTGCCGCCAAATAGCAGCACAGGTAAACTGTTATAAACGGGGCTCTTTGATTAGGTGGTTTTGCCACAAAATGATATTATTAAATTATAATTATGGCAAGAGTCAAACTCTTGAATAATGAATCATATGATATACTCGATAAGATACAAAGCTCTTTGCTAGCTAAGATTGACTCAAATTTGTCCCCTTAAGCAAACATTCACCTTTACTCTACAAGATACCCTTAGACAAAGCAACCCACAACATCCGATAAGAATCTTTTGGTCAAGTTGGGTCTACTACCTCATTTGACTAAGTAGACTAAGGATCATGCAGCTCAGGATGGCGAAACCATGGGACCTTAATCAGGTACGTCATCATTGCCCCACCATCAGCTTTAAGTGTATAATGATAAATTTCAAACCATAAAAAAATACTGATCCAAACCTAAAATTGATGCTACTATACGCTTGGGTTCAAAAGTGCTCTTATGTCACCGGGAGATATAATTTACTATAGGGGTTTGCGCTTATGTAAAATCTTGAATCATATCATAAAGTACTTGCAAAATGAGGGAAAAATCTCTTGGAATTGTCTTATCTTAAAACTACTGTTTCCTGAAAATTTGACCTAGAAATTTTTTTGTTGAAACTCTCCTTGAAAAATGCAAAAAGGTCATGGCGTGAATTTTTGGAGCCCACAAAAACCTTTATTAATTTTTTTACATGTCTATTAATACATTAATACAATCGACAACTATAAAGACAACAAAAGCTTTTCTTTGATCTCTTTTTTACTTCGCTAGTATGAAAATTATCAAATAAAAGAATGTGAAAAATCATGGCATAATCTATCACAGTCTTATTAAGAAAATCGTTGAGACAATTTGCAGCGACATTCATAACTAAGATGTTTTGAATGCCAAATATTCCAGTAACAACTATAAAGAAAGCTTATAAAACTAGCCAAAGATAAAAAACAACTTGATATTGATTTAATAAGTATCAAGAGAAATGAAAGTCCTGCTGAATGCCATAAAATTTGGCAGATTGATGCATATAATATCATGAATATAACCATGAAAATCAACATGCATGCAATTGTTTTCATCAAGTTTTCCATAATCCCAATTCAGCAGGTTATAATGTTAAAAAAATACCAAAAGCAGGTAGATGAAGAAGCATCATAAATAATAAATGGCAAATAATAAACCTCCAGTATGTTGAAGAGTACAAACATGATATGATGCACATACCTCTACAATTCTTCCTTTTGGAAGGCCACCGCCCAAAGCAAAATCCAATGTCAAGCAACCACTTGGGAAGGTCTCACTGAACAATATGATTTCTGAAGTATAAATATTCTTTCAAAGAAAACATGTTTAAGCACCATGATTGCTCCAATATATAAGATACGAAAAATGAACATACACTAAAGCGCCACCCATACTGCCCAATCTTGTAACACTTCCTTTCCCAAATGAATTATTGATGTCATTCATAGCTGCTTCCAGTGCTTTTTGCTGCATGAACATTCAAGTTATTTTCTAAATTCTTTGTAAGCTTCTTAGAAAGCATGAGTAAACGTACCAAGAGAAATATATATATATATATATATATATATATATATATATATATATATATATATATATATATATATATATATATATATATATATATATATATATAATTTGCTACATCTGTTGGAATTTTCCTACAGATGATGGTATTCCAGGTTAACTGTGTTTTAAGAAGGTTGAAAATGGATGCTAACGAGGCTTATAAATGGATACAAATTTCCTTTTTGTTCTGACACATAGTGCGGCAAAAAGCTCTAGTAAGAAGAATAATATGTTTTCTTGAAGTAACAGAGACTAGAAAATTCCTAGTAAATGACACTTGTTGAATGAAAACTAAGCTTCTGCATATAAATTATGAATTCCAGAGACACTATTTATGCTTCACAACTATGGTAGAAACTTCATGAGTTACAACAAATGAAACTTGGTTGCAAGAATAGTTCCATGATCCCATTACAGATAAAACAATAATAGATTCATATGAACTCCAAAAAAACCCATAAATTTAAGGCAAAATTAACACTACTTTTCAAAGTTATCAGATTTATAAATCAATGAAGAAATCACTAGTCGTTTGTCAGGAGGAGACTAGCAAATATTTGATCTGCTTCTTTCGTCACAGCTTTCTTTGGCCTGGTTTATGCTAAAACTATGAAAACGAAAGTAAAGATGTTCGCCAAGAAAATTTCTAGCTAGTACTTTCAGATATGTTCGTAGGCCTATTTTCAACATATCCCATTTCATTCAGGAGGCCTCTATACATTCATATTGGCTATCTCATAGGCTGACAAGCAACCTCGTTTGTCTGCAGCTTATCATTCATCAGTAATAGTGCAGGAAAATATAGACAATGAAGAAAAAAACTAAAAGTGCTCTCTTTGACTCGGCTCTCATTGCCAATTTGAGTTTAAGCACACAGCTTCATTTCAATTTTCTTAAAATGATTAGCTGTTTTAGCACATATTAGACTATTTTGACAATAAAAAAATAGAAAAATATCCAATCAATTCTTGGCAGTATCCAATTAAGAAATAGAAATCTTTGAAATATGGGTGGCCAAAAATTGTTAAGGGGTTGTTTGGTTTGCTAAAAAATGAATGCGATGTAAAATAAATGTGTATTTGAATATGTGAAGTTACTTAGATGAGCGTAAAATGAACACATAAGATTTTTTTTATATGACTTTAACCAAAATGAATACAGTGTAACACCTAAAGATGATGGTGATTTATTTAAAAAAAATGATGGTGCTTGGTGGCCAATAGTGGCAATGATGGCCTGCGGAGGTGCTGGCTAGAGGCCTGGATCACTAATGAGCTAGTGGTGGGTAATGACGCAGTATGACGGCAGCGGATGATGACGACGACTAGTGGCAGCGTATGACAATGGAGGTGGTTGGCGGCCCATCAACGGCTAGCGGCAGTGGAGGAAAGGAAGCTTGGTTGCGTAGAAAAGGTTTTCGCTCAAAACTAAGTGAGTTTGCTTCTCCTAAAATAAATGAACTAGAATCATTTACACTGCATTTGTAATACTCAACATTGCATTCATTTTTCATCCACCCAAACACCAATATAATCAAAACTGTGAAATACTTGAAAGTAATTTTACTTCAAACCAAAAAAATCCCTACGCTAAAAAAATATGAACAGGTGTTATCAAATAGCTATGATTCACGTGAACATCACGATACTTGAACATTTAAGCCGAACAATTCAGCTTTTAAATGAAATTCCTAACTTCATTTTGCACTGACAGGTACACCATATCCTATTTTCATCCCTACTCGTCGTAATTTATGCTTTTAATGATTTATCATATGCTGAAAGTGTTAAGTACACAACCAACAACATTCATGGATATTTCTCTGCATCGGCATTCTTGTAACAAACATTTGCAAGAGGTGAAAGACGTGAACTCATGAAATCAGCCACAATAAGAACAACCTAATAACTAATCAGTACTCCTTTTATAAGCTACAGATGTACCGAACAACATTGATCACACTAAACCCTTAAATCCCGTCACAATAAGTGATTCAAATACAACTGAAAAAACACAGAACTAAAAGATAGAACTTTTCAGTGGAAAATAAAATTATTTTTATTACTACGCAACACCGGATTTCAAACAAAAACCTCGGTTGCACGGCATCTACATGACCTTGCAGAGTTTTCTATTTCTAATAGAACAGCATGAAACCTACCCGCTCTATAGCTCGAAGGTCGGTGTCACTAGAAAGCGCGCCGTTTCCCTTGACGTCAAATTCGCATCGAGCTCTCCCCAGTGTCCTGGCAAAGCGAGGCACATACGTGGCCTTGGCGTATGAAGTCAGGATTGTCGGAGAAGAAAACACGAGAAGATGAGGATTTTGGGGAGGGAAGCTACACAATTTAAGGAGTGAAGCAGAATTCATTTCTTTGAAGCCAGTATTACAAATGCAGACGAGAAGAAGAAACGAAAAGAAAGTTTTGACGCCTCCTAGAACGCTGCGCCAGAGACTGATCGACGTGCGATTGTGCGAAAAAGAGTGGACTGTGAGAGCAGTGAAAAGCTTCTTGACGTCTACAAAGAAGACAGGAAAATCTTCAATGGAAAAAAAATTCAAATGATCCCCCGATCGACCTAATCGGGTCGAATTGGTCGATCCTCATCTGTTTTATTTTTGACATTCGATAAAATATAAATGAAAAGTTAAATATATATATTTTAATTATTTTAAATGATTTTTAACAGCATTATGTTAGACATTCCTTTTTTTTTTAATTTTTAAAAATCCTATTAATTAATTTAATGGCAAAATTTCTGATTTTTTAACTTTTGAGATTAAATGCTTATTTATATCTCTATGTTTATTAAAATTATTTACAATATTAAAATATATCGTACATAGGTATTTATATGATTTGGTCACATAAAATATTGATCTTCTGATGACTAAATTAGGAGAATATATGCATAAGATTCAATCTATTTTAAGAAAAGTAGAGATAAACTTAAAAAATTTTGATTAGAAGATACAACAATAACATCAAGCCTTTATCCCACTACGTGGGGTCGGCTACATGAATCCTTTTTCTCCATTGTGTCCTATTAAAAGTCAAATTCTCGTTTAAATCTAATAAAGAAAGGTCATTCCTAATATTTTTTAACCAAGTCTTTTTAGGTCTACCCTTACCTTTCTTAACATAAGTCAAATCTAATACCTCTACACTCCAAACCGGATCATCGAAAAGCCGCCTTTTTATGTGACAAAGAAAATAATATAAATAATTTCTTTTGTTAAATTTAAATGAAAATTTAACTCTTAATAAAAACACAATAAAAAAAATCCATCTAACCAATCTCATATAATGGGATAAGAATTTAATGTTTTTAATGTTGTTATATATAGATATTTATATATTATCTTACATTTTAATAATATTAAATGATAATTATTAACTTAATATCAACTAAAATAATAAATTATTTACTTATTTTCTATATTCTAATAATTCTAAGCCATCCATATTCTAAATATCTCATTAATTAAAAATTCATGATCTACAAGAAAATACATGAAGACGCTTAAAAACATCTTTACTATTAATAAAAAATATTTTTTTAAAAAAAGTCAAATTCTAACTATTGAAAATGAAATTACATATTTTATTAGCCAATGACATCCAAACCCTAACTAAAAAGTCCTTTGAATAAACATCAAATTTAATTTATATCATTGATATCAATTGATAGACCCTCAATAAGATAATTATGAAATACTTACCTAATTTTACATGCCAATACTAAGAGTATAAACATTTAAACTTGTAGTGTATTCTTTTTTGAACTTATTTTATAAACGAGCGGATTATTCTTCATAATTAGCAGGAGCATGAATTAATAAAAATTTAAATAGGAGCGACTGCACCAAATTAAATGAAGCATTCTACTAAATGCATTAATTTTATTTGGCGTATTTAAACTACGCGAAACAATTTAGTGCATTTAGTAGAATGAGCCATTTAATTTTGTGTGGTACTCTTTTTCTTTTGTAAAAAAATATCAATGAGTTCATATATTAGTTAAACTAATTAAATTCACAAATCATCGCAAAGCAACATCACCTTCATTTGAACTGTTGACCATTGCCTAGCAAACCAGATCGTACCTTAGGGCATCTACAACGGAGAACTCCATTTTTCACGCCAAAATATTGCAAAACGCAAAAATTGTGTGGTGTTGCTCCAATCGAACGCCATTTTTTTGCTTCTGCGTGAAGGTAACGATCCTTCTTCTTTGGCATGTTTTTCCGGTTGAGAAAGGAAAATAGCGTGGGTGAACAGTGCAATGCCAATATTGGTGTTGTACTGTTCACCCGCAAGCAAATGGCAGACGTTTTGGCGTTCGGCTGGAGCGACCGAATGACGCCAAACACTCGTTTGACGTTCGGTTAGAGATGGTCTTAGCATTTCAGAGAAAAAGGCCCAAGGAAGGCTTCTCCTATAAGAACAAATATATAGCATGATCGTTTTCATACTCTAAACTTAGAATCAAATTATATCAACAAGTATATAGCTGTTCTCAGCACGAACTGATGTTAGTTCATGCAAATGATTAACTTGAAGAACAGTAGAACACATTTTAAGCGTTAAGCAGCATCAAAGAAATCTTTTCTTTAAGGTGATCCTCTAAAAATCTAGAGGAATCAACAACAAAAATATCAAGCCTTTGTCCCACTACGCGGGGTCGGCTACATGAATCCTTTTTCGCCATTGTGTCCGGTTAAAAGTCAAATTTTCATTTAAATCTAATAAAGAAAGATCATTTCTAATATTTTCTAACCAAGACTTTTTAGACCTACCTCTGCCTTTCTTAACATATGTCAAATCTAATACCTCAACTTTCCTTACCAAGTCATCGAAAGGCGTCCGTTTAATGTGACCAAACCATCTAAGGCAACTCTCTCTAATCTTATCTTCCACTGGAGCTACTCCAATTTTTTCACGTATATGCTAATTTCATATCCTATTTCTAAGGTCATCCACCTAAACATCCTCATCTTTGCAACACCTAACTTAGTCAGGAAAAAAAATTGCCACACGTCAGCATTAATGTGTTGATATCTCAGTGAGTTAGAACTATGTTCTGAAAAGTCATTGAAAGGGCATTATACTTACATAAAGGAAAAGCAAGCACTTTTCAAGGATTCAAGTCACTTTATGGGAAAAATATGAATTTATTGAACCCAAAGAACACTGCAAGGCTTAGCACTAAACAGTTAGATCAAAGGAATACAGAGAGGATAAAAAATAGAACAACTACCACTTTATGTATTGGCTATATTTGCATCAATTTTTCGTGCCACGATTGCCACATTTCTCGGTGAAAGCGTTGGATCAAATAATGGAACCAACTGTACTTCTGCAAAATTACCATGCTCTTGAAGAAACAACAATCTATCTAGTAAAATATAAGTTTCAATCAGTGGCCCCAAGGAAGCGCGTAGAGACCAGTATGGACCTATGAATTCCTGCATGAAAAGGTAGAACGAATGATGATAAACAGGATTGAAGGTTTCAGAAATATCACCGCGATGAGGTAAGTAACATAATAGAAGATGACACTGACACAATTCATTAGCACATGAAAGCTCCAAAAATAACAATATTATGAGCAGCAATGAAGTATTAAATACACAGATGCTGTTTGAGAAAACTGAAATATCAGGCTAGTGCAATAACCATTTCTGCAAAACTCAATCTAACATATCAGAGGTATTTGGTTTACGTTAAGTAAAATTATAATACTAATCTTCCTTACATTCTGCAGATAAAATAAGAAATATATAATAAGCTAAATTGAAGAAAATGATATCTTTGGCATGATCAGCCTTGAAGCCAAAATGACGCTTAACATTTTTAGATTTAAAGATAATCTCTCTAGAACCTGAGACCAAAAATAATCTTCCAAGGAATTACAAGATATTATTTAACATTACAAAGTTTCCACAACAGCAACAAATCAACACTCCATCTTAAGGCCAAGATATTCATGGTGCATCAATTAAAATTAAACGTGCCACCTGTCTTTGCTGACAATTAGTACTTGGTTCCTTATTCTTCCTCTTGCTAATAGAACCTACCAAGGACAATACCTCCTCAATCACTAGAAGAGAATGTGGAAATTATTTGGAGGCTAGGCAGCCATGATGGGAAGATAGTTGAGCACAATAGGCGAGGTGGTGGCACCAATGATAAGGTTCAACACTCGACAGTGAGCAAATATGATACAAGTGAAAAAGAAGGGATAAATTTAGGAGCTTCAGCAAAAATAGGAAAAGGGTAAAAGAAGAGACAGAGAAATGGAGAAAACTGACAAGGCAGTGAAGATTACGTATTCAAATACGAATATTATGAAATCATAGTTTAAGTCCGCTAAGCAACAAAATAGCCAAGTTAAAGCTAATCCAAAAAGAACCAAAAACTGTGCTTATAAAAGGACAACTAGCACTTTGGATCATCTATTATGAGTCTTGGTTTAGTTGTCCAATTTTGAAATACTCTTATAACTCCTAAAGAATGTTTTAATCTTTTTCTTAACCAATCCATTAATTAATAGTAAAAATCTAAATTACCCTTAGTAACATTGTGATATCTGGTTCCTGTGTATTTAGCCTCTCAGGTAGATTGAATGCAATGAAACTTCGAACACTATTGTTCTATTAACTTTAACTTAGCTCAAAAATGAAAAAAGACTCAGTCATAGTAGGATAAATATGGGCAAAGAGTATGATAGACCAAGTCAAAAGTCAAAATAATATCTAGAGTAGGTATCAAGAAAAGCATTGGGTAAAAAATCATACAAAGAAAGGTTTAGCTCTCATCCATAGTTCAATCAAGTTGAAGTCCTGTGGACTTTCCAACCCAAGATGCTTTAGTCCAGACTTGCTGAATTCTTCAAAGAGTACATATCTGTCAGAGCATGTAGAATATCGAGCTTCTTCATATACTTCAGAATGACAGGGCTGCTCTGAAAATGCTTTTGAGTTTGTACTTCTACTCTCTGCAGTGTAAAAATAAGCAAACTAAACTTAAATTTTGGATAGGATTCATCATGATTGATGATGTATTAACTATTCGTAAGTCAAAATGCATCCGATAGGAAATGCCTAGCAGGACCTTTTAGTGTTCTCCTGTCATAATGTTCTTCAGTTACTTTAATTTCATCAGATTGCATATCAATGGATTTGTTGACTGTATTATTTTCATCCTTCAATTGAAAAGAGTATAAGGTACTTTCTGCACCAAATTGAGATTCTATTGCTCTTCTCATCTGCTGGCGTCGCAGAGCCTTCCCATGACGTCCAATTGATGGACTTGATTTAATGACTTCTGGATAATACTGATCCAGAACCTTACAAGAAAATCAGCAAACCAAAAACGCATGATTAGCTCGTCACATTACAATGCAACTTTATAATATAATCATCCAGAAAAATGAAGGACAAAGTTTCATGATAAGCACAAACATTAGTGAGTTATACTCTACTTGAATATTGTCTAGTTAACAAACATCTTCGGTAAAAGAAGTGCAATAAAATAAAAATTCCATGAGGAGAATTAAAATGATACCTAACATCAAACAATAAAGCTTACAAATGTCATTTAGAAAATATGCGTCCTCCTTTTGAGAAAAAAATTGGTCTTACTATTGATAAAAGTTATTTTCTTGTTTTTAAACACATGCCCAATAGGCAAATTAGTGTCATTGAAACGATCATGGGCTTTTCCTTTCAATCTCTTCCTATAAAATACTAGGATGTTCCTCTTTTTTAAGGTAAAAGGAGATCTTCATTATTTAATGAGTTGATTGAGAGTCTGCAATAAGAAATTGCTATACAAGAAAGAACACTTCTAATCAAAGTAAATCTACAAAAAAAGCCAGTTTGAAATTCCCAAGCTGAAAGTTTGTTGAAAGATCTCTTAATAAGTTCCTTTGGGGTTCTTCTTCTCATGGTAAAAAGATTCGCTGGGCTTCTTGGATTAATTGTTGTGAGGAATTAAATAGAACGTGTTTAGGTTTTAATCAGAATATCAGATTAATAATATCACTAAAAAATTTTCATTTAAACTTAAGTGGGCCTTTAGAAGAGATGATACCATGTGGGATAATTTTATGCACTCTTAAGATTTTTTTAAAAAGACATCCCTTAGTTTGTTAATATAAAAAGGGTAACTCTCTTATTTGGAAGCGTTTGTGGGGTTAAATGTGGGCTCCGAAAATTCGGCCCCGGCCTCCCCGCCGCTTTTCTTATTCAGCGAGGGAGTTTTAACTGAATATGTTCCGAGGTAAATTTTGGAAGGCAGATGGGTTTGTAGATAAGACACTACCCAGAGATTTCGCCCTCATTTTGCGAGGACTTTATGATCTGAGTTCTGGTTTCCTATAGGCGCAAGCCCCTATAGTTAATTACCCCTCCCGATCACGAGAGAGAACTTTCGATTAAGGCTAGTCGTGAATCAGATACGTATAGAGATACGTGTTATCTGGCATATAGTAGCAGCAATGGATTTTGATATTGGTAGAAATTAGATTGGAAGTTTGGAATTTGAAAGGTTTGGATATGAGAAATTTGGAGGGTTTAATACTTAAAACTTGAAATTTCACCATCTTTCACTTAAAACAGATGGTGGGGGAATGGATGATGGGCCCGATCAAGATCCCATGGTTCCGTCGTCCCGGGCCATCGTGGTCCCTGGTCTACTTAGTCAGAGGAGGTAGTCGACCCAACCTGACAGAAGGATCCTTATCGGCAGCCATGGGTTGCTTCGTCCAAGGGGACCTTGTAGACCGGGGTTGAATGTTTGTCTAAGAGGACAAATTTAAATCCACCTTAGCTAACAAAGGGCTTTGTGCCCTATCGATCATATCCTATTGATTCAACCTCAAGGATTTAACGCCATTAAGGAGCGTATTGGCTCTGGCCATAACCGCTGTCTGTGGTGCCATTTGGCGGCAAAACCACTCGGTTCAGAGGGCCCCGGGTCATAACCGTTTACCTGCAGTGCCATTTGGCGGCGAAACTGCCGGTTAGAGGACACGTACCACGTCCTTACTGGCAATAGATTGTTTGAGAAAGGATCCTAGTAATATTTTCGACTAGGGGCATTTTAGCTCTTTTGTGAGCTGAGGTAAATTTGATTTGTCCACCCCGACAAACTGTTGCGGAGGGTGGATGAAATTTGCTTTAAGCGATTGATGGTTTTATTTCAATTTTAAATATTTTTGGAATTTTGGATATTTTTGGGATTTTGGGTTTTTGAGATTTTTAGGGAGTTTTTGGGTATTTTTTGATATTTAGAACGACATTGGAAATTATTTGGGAACCCCTCTGGTTGAGATCTTCATTCAACATGGCCATCATCGGGGTGTTTGGGGTCATTTTCACTTTATGGATTGAACCTTGTCAACTCTATCGGGCTGTCGACAGAGGATCGGGTCTCGTAGGCTTCGTGCCTTTATTAGTGAATTCATATTGTTGTAGGCCTTGATGGCCTAATATGAATGTTTTAAAGCAAATATATCGGTCGCCATAACTTTATATTCGCTTAATGGTTCGAACCCTGTCGACTTCTATTAACCCGTACAGAAGGATCGGTTTCGAACCGGAATTCACTTGTCAACCCGCGCAGCATCCCTAGACGTCACGTGTGTACCAATAACACGCTCGCCGGGGCCCATGCAGGTTGAGAATATATTTCCCCCTTTAGTGTACCTATGTGTATACAATTTATAGTGCACGTGCAAGGGGTATTTTTGGAATATTTATAGACGCCTTCTGTCTGCTTGTACGGATGTTGCAGATCCGGTGGCGTGGTGTAGCAACTTCTGTATAGAATTGTTTGCTGCTTCGTACAGGTAGACTGTCGTGCACTATTTATTGATTTTTGTAGACAGATCATAGTGCACTAACTAATCTCCTGCCTTGGGTCGTAGGAGCTTGCACTTGTCGTATTCTCCATGCATTTTGTTGTGGTCTTTGGTCTTTTCAGTACATTCGCCACTGGTGCATGTAGGTAGGTAGATGTATTTATTTACATTTTGAAATTGACTTCAGGATACTGCATTTACTGAAATCTTTTCACATCTACCCATAAATGACATGTTATACATACATCCGTATTCGTAGAAAGATTGTATGTATTGCAGATCTTTGAGCTTTAGTTTAGGATGAATGATTACAAGTTTTATTGTCCTTGCTCGTAGCTTGATTGATTGAACATGGTAATTTACTTTGGTCTCATCGATGGATGTTCCTTTGAATGCTTTGAATCACAACTTATGATTTTTACATCATGAGTCTTCTTTTGCTTGTGAATGAGTTGTAGAAGCTTTCATGTTGATACCTTCTTGTAAGTCAACTTTCAGATGTATCAATTTCTTTTGTTTGTAAGAAAGCAATGTAATTGTATTTTACTTGAAGGTGGAATGCCACATTTGTTTATGTGCTTTCTAGTGCTTCAATCATGAGTATATCACCACACACTACTACTATCATTCATGAATAAATCATTGTATTCAGTGAAGCTCTTTTATAGCTTGGTGTATTTGCTCGCAATAGTTCGTTGTAAGTCCATTGATCTTTATTGTCTTCCACGATCATCCACAAATATTCATAAGATTCCTATCTTCTTGTGAATGATTTGTTGTATGTGTAATAAGTTCGCATCCTCACTTGTAGGTGCATTATTCTTTCTACCATAAGTCTTCCGCATGTGAATGATCACAATCATTACATATTCTTTGTATGTGCTCATTAGTGGGTCATCAAGCCTATTAAGAGCTTGCATTATTCTTTATGAATGAATCAACAATTCTTCCCTTTTTAAATGTAAGTCTCCAAATGATCAAATTCATTGACTAACATTCATAGCTCCCACTTTAGAAGTTGGACTTTTAACTTGAATCATTAATTCAATGCCCATTTGAGCTTGAGTTCACAAGTTTAAGTTCAAAACATGTTCAAATAAAGTCCAGGCTCAATATGAGCCTCTTCCGCTCGTCGAATTCCATGTTGTTTTGCAAAGTTCAAGTTCAAACTCATGTTCACTATGCTTGATTCGAATCAAGTCCAAGTTTGTTCATTTGATTTCAAATTTTGAGTTCAATTGAATCCAAATTTTAGTCCAACTTGAGTCCAACTCAAATCTTACACAAGTTCTTGCTTGAGTTTTGCTTAAGCCATTTACTTAGTTATTCAAGTTTGATTTTAGTTCAATTGATGTCCAAATGAGTGTCCAAATAAAATTCAAATCCTTGTAGTCTTGTTGAGTGCAAATGAGAGTTCAATGTGCGAGTTCAAATGGCAAGTTGAAGTTCTATGTCCCCTGTAGTTCAACTTAAGTATTTGCTTGAGTTCAAATGCCCAAGATCATATTCCTCTTCTCTTCTCTTTTTCATTTAAATTTTGAGTTCATATTATTTAGGTCAATTGAATCAAGTCCACAAGTCCAAATACAAGTCCTTCGCAGTTCAATCAAGTCCAGATCTCAAATTGTTCAAGTCCTTGGATTTTCAATCCAAATTTCGGCAGCCTCCCGGCGTCTCCCCCGTTAAGGGGAAAAAACCAAGAGGCCGCCTACCCGCCACGCCACCAAAGGCGTGCACGGTTGGTGTTTGTGAGACACCGCGGCGGTTGTATTGTTTATTTTTCTCCCACCACGGCCAATAAAGGCGTGCTTGGGGTTTTAAAAAGCATTTTTTTGAAAAGATAACTTTTTTTTTTTTGATATTTCCCCCCCCGGGGGGGTACTTATAAGCGACCCCCCCGCCTCGCCGTAGGTGCCGCACCGGGGTCCCATCCCACCACGCGCACCAAAGGCGTGCTTGGGGCGGTTTTCCGGTTCGCCACGAACATTGAAACAGAGTTTTGAGTTTAGAAAATTTCATACCTCCGCGGCGTTGTCGGGGTTGACACGTGGATCGAGGGGTCACTCGCCTCCCTCGTCGTAGGTGTCGCACCGGGTTCCCTCCTACCACGCGCACCAAAGGCGTGCTTAGGTGGTCTACCGGTCCGACGCGAACATCGAGGAAAGAGAGTGGGGGGAAGCATTTTTTTTATTTATAATTAACATTAATTAATTACAACTAATTAAATAATTATTTTTTTTATTAATCATCTTTAAATTAAATATAATTAATTAAAGTAATTAATTAAAATTATTAAAAAATAATTAGATAATAAGTTACAATTAATGTAAAATTAATTATAACTTAATATTAATTAATTCCAATAAGATGTAATTAATTAACATTAATTAATAATAATTAATTTAAAATTTTGATTAATTTAAAAAAAAATAATAAATTTAGTTAATTACATTTAATTAATATAATATATATATATATATATATATATATATATATATATATATATATATATATATATATATATATATATATATATATATATATATATATATATATATATATATATATATATATATATATATATATATATGATAGTATAATAGTAACTATTATATAATAATTAACAAAACAAAAATAAAATTATATTATACATGGTTGGTCGGGTAGGATAGAGAGCTCGGGCAAGGAGGGGCTCGGCCTGGAGGCGTCGGCAGAGAGCAGGAGGAAGGCTTCGGGTAGAGCAGGGAGCGGCTTGCTGAGGTAGAGATCCTTCTCCTTTCTCTCTCTCTCTCTCTCTCTCTCTCTCTCTCTCTCTCTCTCTCTCTCTCTCTCTCTCTCTCTCTCTCTCTCTCTGCGGGCTGAGGAAGCAGAGGGAGTCGGCGTCGGACAGGGAAGTGGAGGTCGGCTTGAGCGACTGAGCTCGGACAGAGGTGGATCGGGGCTGTTTCGTGCGGCTGAGAGGAGCAATCGGGCAAGGAGGCTCCGGCGTCGGACTAGGGCAGTGAGATCGGGAGGAGGAGAGGTATCGGAGGAAGAGGCGGGAGGAATTCGGGAAGCAGAGTCGAGAGCAGCACCCGAAGAAGAGCCTTCGGTCGGTATTTAACGAGGTCCTGGGCGTTCGATCGAGGAGTTGTCGCAGGTTTCATGCAAAAATCCCGGGATGAGACGCGAGTTCAGCGGCTCCAGCAGGGATTTCGACGGGATTTCGTGCTGGATCCGCGGGATTTCAGTCCGAGGTATGTACAGATTTTTTTCTATTTTTGTTTCTTTGTACAGAGGTTAACATTAAATAATCACAAAAGAAATTTATTCAATTGGGGTTGGGAAATGGTTGCTCTAACTTTTCGCAAGAAAACTAGATGGGTAAGGGCTCTAGTGATGGGCAATTAAACTCTTTTTCCTGAAGCAATGTTAAAGAGTATTACTTTTTTTTTTTTTTTTTTTGGGGGGGGGGGGGGGGGGGGGACGCTGGTATTATTAACACTCCTATCAATTTAAATCAAGAAGATTGCATTATTTTCATAAATTCTTATTCGGGTCAATATAATATTAAAGAAGACTGGAATGCTATAAAAGTGGTTAGACAACCTGCTTCTGATTTCAATTTCATTTGGGGATTGAATACTCCTGTCCCTTATTCTATTTTTTGATAGAGATTGTTAAAGGGCTTCCTTTCTATTGATGAAATTCTTAAAAAGGGGGGTTCTATTTGGCTTGCAAATGTATTTTGTTGTTTTCATATAAACAATAAAGCATGTCTTCATTAATGGCCTTATTAATCAATCAGTTTGGATTTGATTTTATGAGATTTTTAAGGCTCCCTTTTCTTTTACATTTCTTATTTGTGCTTGAAATATTTCAGTATTGGGTCTCTGCTTCTGGAAGAAAAGTAAATGGTAAAATCCTTAACATTTTTAGTCTCCTTATCTTTTGATTTCTTTGGTTGGAAAAGAATGAAGCCAAATATAATAATTCTTTTATAAAATATAATTAAGTCATAAATGAAATCTACAGTAAGATACATCATATGAACAATAGAAATCTTTTTTGTTTTAACATACCAAAGGTATCACTAATGATATTCCATGTATAGAATTAGGTATTCCAAAGAAGCATATTATCTCCAAGAATTGCATCATTTATTGGTGAAAACATACCCTTGGCATTATTAAAATGAATACTGACGGTATGGTTGGTCCCAACATTGCTAGGGGTAGTGGGATCATCAGAAATTCTAATGGTGAAGTTGTTTTTTCTTTTGCTTCTTCCCTCTCCATTGATTATTCTCTCGCCGTTGAAATCTTGGCTCTCCATGTCCTTGAAAATTTTCATCTCTTTGCTTTAATAATATTTGGATTGAAATCGATGCCCTGGTTGTGGTTAACCTTATTAAAGATCGGAAAATGGGGATAAAAAATATTTGTATTTAATGATACGTTTTTTTAGATATCTTCAACATGTCCACTTTTCAATTTCTTATATATAAAGTGAAGAGAATTCTTGTGCTAACTAGTTAATCATAGTTAATCATTTATGATGATTATCTTGATGCTTGTGTCGATTAAATTATAATGTTCCCATCAATCAAGAGATTTGATTGATGCAAACAAATTGGATTTATCAAACTTGAGGAAGTATTAATGGGAGCTTCCCTTCTTTAATGTTGCATTTTCTGAGTTTACTTTTTAATACATTGTTGGCCTGGTATATCTCTTTAGTGATGACATCTAGTTTGCTTGTCTTTTTTCTCTTCTTAGAAGTTATATTCACTTTGTTGATCATTATTGTTTGCCTGCTAAGTGGGCTTCTTTACATTCATCAATTCTTCATTGTTTTTAGTCTTGGTTTTGGACATTCAATTATTGTTGTGGACATCGATACTCCTTTAAATTTATTTATTTCCTACTTTTTGAGCTCAATTTATATCCTGCTATTGGATGTGTTTTAGGTTTGTCTATTTGTTTGATAATCGAGCTATGATGGCAAAGAAGATGTAGTTATATTGATTCATTTGAGCTAAGTAATCTGTGTTATTGACTTTATAACCTTCCTCGCTAAGTCCATATGTGCCATTGCTTATATACTTATATTCCTTCCTGGTATGGATTGCTTTCTGCTTTTTTTACTTGCTGTGAGCCTTATTAGCGGTGGCTTCAATGGGCATTCATTTTCATTGTCTTCTTAACTCTTTATTAGCCTGTTACATCTAATTAATGTTGACGTTTTGGTTTTATTTGTATCTCTAAATTCAATTATTATGGGTTTGTTAGTAGTTAATAATGCTCTTTAATCACGAAATTTCTTGTTTGAGCTTGAACCCAATTTTCAGATCTAGCACTGGTCTTAAATGTTGATTCTTACTCAAATTTTGGATTCTTCTAGAAATTTCTGGATTAACATTGATTGGTTCATTATTGATTTATTCTTATTATTTTCAAATCTTTGTTTATTTTCTACCGTTAATCTTGTAGGTTCAATATTCCATAATTGGTATTGTTATTACTTTGTGAGGATTTAGGTGACGCAGACTTCCTTGAATTGGTTTGGAAATGGAGGAATCTGGTCTCATTTCTATAGAATCAGTTTATAAAGCTTCGTTGGATTATTCTTTCAAACTACTGATTGATTTTGGACATTTTATGTTTTCTTTTAAACTATTGTACTTCCTCTTTAGTGAGTTTTTGTTTTTCAGCTACTCTTTCGTTATTCTGCTTTTTTTTAAATAGTTGGGGTTTGATCCTTTGATTGAATTTTTAATTGTAGGCTCATAAGCTAGTTATCTTCTTCTAATAACTTCAATCATTTTTTTAATCGTAGTTTATTGCGTCAAAAAAGAAACTTGTGACTATCACGGAACTGTTGTTGCAGGACAATGCATGGCATGATTTAAGAAATCATTAAAAAAGAAGAATATCGTAATCTATTGATAAAAGTAATGCTGCTTAATGAAATGAAGTCAACGGCTAAGTTATGGGAAAATATTTGCTCAACAAATTCATCCAAAAAATTCAGAGTAGAAGAAAAACATATGGAACACATAAATTTGTTCTACCATGCAAAGACAATGTCTTTGAAGACTATAAAGTATAGATAGGTAATGACCATTTGAAAGGTGGCACGGAATGCATGCAACTCAAAATTCTGCAGAGCAGCTTTTTTTGTCAAGCTTTTCCACCTCTCCGCACTCTGAAGAGAAAATGCAAGGGGCTGTCACTTAATATTCATTCAACAAGAAAGTGAAACCAGTTAATATAGTCATTAGTAGCACCAACATATCAACCTTATTGAGTTCTTTACTATCGTTTTAAGATATGTATCCCATGTTAGCTTTGTTTTTCAATATAATCAAGTCCTTCTTTGGCACCCATCTTGAGTATAATGCATAAAAAATCATATTATGATTGTATCTTTTTGTATTGGTTGTAGAGCATCTCACAAAAATATATTTGAGGCACTTTTTGTATGTTATTTGTAGATTAATTCAAATAAGTGAAACATTTAAGGTAAAAAAAGTACAAAGAACTTTTTTTTTTCAAAAAGTTTAGTGCCACAAAGTTAATGATGTGAAACATACAAGTGAACAATAGTCGTTTTGAAAATTAACAATAGATTAAGTGTTAACTTTGCTAATTAAAAATGTATGTTTCACCAAGTAGAATTCGTAGAATTTTCCGCTAAAAGATTAAGTAGTAGCAAGTGATTATAAGGAGATTAGCAAAGAAATTGCAAGTAGCAACAAAAACAATATAGTAAAACTAATAGCAACAAAACAAGAATCCACGGCGTAACATCAAGAAGTGTTCACCCTGAGTTCCTTCTCACTCGCTCTTGAGGTTGGGTTTAGCGGAGGAATGGTAGAAGCAACCCTAATGAAGCCACCACAAGACAAGTGGCGCGTAAGGTCTTGTTCGTCGGAGAAGTAGCCTGAGGAGAAGAGGTCGTTGATCGGCCGACGAGCAGCCAAGATTCCTTGGGTAGTAGATCTTCAATCGTCTCGGCAAGGCAATAAAGAATGTGGTTGACGTATCTCTCCACGAAGTCTTCGTAATCCTAATCCGGATCGTAGAAAGAAGAGAGCAAGATATCGATTTCTCATTGTGCATTGTAAGCAAAACCGTGGTCAACCTCAAGGTCAGCCATACACCAATGATAATGAGGAGGAAGGAGCTTGTCTTCTTCTTTTGGCTTCCAAAGACATGAGAGGTGTAGGGTTTCCAAGGGGAAGGAGGCAAACGTGAGGGGCGGGCCAAGGAGAGAGAAGGGGAAGGCTTGGGTAAGTGGGATCTAGATTAGGTTAGGGTTGGGAGAGTGGGTTTTATTAAATCAGAAATTAGTTCAGATTTAAGGAGATTTGGAGGGAATTGAATTTGATAATTTGAATTCAAATTCAATTAAGGTTGAGAGCTTCAATAGGAAAACCAAGGGGAAGCCCACTAATGTGGGGCCGGCGATATTATGAGAAGAGGGAGCGGATTGGGGAGGTATTAAATAATTTCCAAACAAGCTTTTGCAAAATAGGAAGGAGAATAATAAATCCTCTCTAAATTAAATTTAGATTGGATTTAAATTTGAAAACTTTCCTTATTTAGGGTTTGTAAATATGGAAAGTTTTCAAAATATTTTAACACCTTCATTTCTTGCTTGGGCCAATTTAGGGAGTTGTTAAGATGATTGGAATCACCATAATGACTTGGAACAAGGATGTGGTCGGCAACAAGGGGAAGAGGGAGGGGTTGGCGTTGGGTTGGGGAGTGGGGAAAGGGATTAGGCCGGCATGTGGGGTTTTGGGAGTTGGAATTGAATTGGGTCTAGGGGAGGGAGTTTGAAGGTAGGTCGGCGGTGGAAGAACAAGGAGAAGCCAGCGGGTGATGACGAACAAAAAGGAACGAAAGATAAATCACAAGCCACAGACTCTTCCAATGACTGGTGGGTACTACGCTTGCCCTCAGGTCGGGCTCTCTCTTCTCTCTAGTGCTCACACAACAAGAAGAAGAAGACAAAATCAAAACTTCATTTTATCATTCAATAAGCTTTTACAAAGCATAAGATCACTATATATAGATCTCAAACACAAAGAAAAGAAAAGTACACAAATGCCCTATGGGCTACAATAAGAAAACACTCATAGGGGTAAACTTAGAAAACTAAAATAAATAAATAAATAAAACATAAAAATGCATCAAAAGTAAATAATCTGAATTGTGGTCGTCGATCTACGATTCTGTCGTTGGTACACGTGTCTATATCTCTGAACGATATCCTCATCAGTTAAAAATGTTAAATAAGATGTGCAATAAAATTAAATGGTGCTGGAATGCCATACATGTCAAGAGAATGCCAAGCTATTGGTGGATATGCGACGTGCCATACCACATCAAAGATGCATGACACGCATGTAGCTGCATTAAAAAGAATGACATGTAGATAACACCCTAAGGAAGGACCGATTAATAATTTGTACACAAATACAACAACAACAACATCAAGCCTTTGTCGCACTACGTGGGGTCGGCTATGTGAATCTTTTTTCTACATTGTGTCCGATTAAAAGTCAAATTCTCATCTAAATCTAATAAAGAAAGATCATTTCTAATATTTTCTAACCAAGTCTTTTTAGGTCTACCTCTACATTTCTTAACATAAGTCAAATCTAATACCTCAATTTTCCTAACCGGGTCATTGGAAGGCCTCCGTTTAATGTGACCAAACCATCTAAGGCGACTCTCTCTAATCTTATCTTCCACTAGAGCTACTCCAACCTTCTCACGTATATGCTCATTTTGTATCCTATCTCTAAGGGTCAAGCCACTCATCCACCTAAGCATCCTCATCTCTGCAACACTTAACTTAGTATTATGCTTCTCTTTTAATGGCCAACATTCGGTACCATAAAGCATTGCAGGTTTCACCACCACCTTATAGAATTTTCCCTTAAGTTTGAGGGGGAATTTTCTATCGCACAATAAGCCCGACGCATTCCTCCAGTTCAACCATCCAACTTGAACTCTGCTGATAATATCCCCAACAATTTCACCATCACTCTGAACAATAGATCCAAGATATCTAAAACGTGTACTTTTATTAATGACTTGATCGCCCAAAGTCACAATCCCCTCACTAGGTTTATTTCCACTAAAATTACACTCCATATATTCAGTTTTAGATCTACTCAAGCGAAAACCTTTAGACTATAAAGTTGACCTCCATAATTCAAGTTTACCTTCAACTCCCTCTCTAGTTTTATCAACAAGAAGAATATAACCAGCAAAAAGCATACACCAAGGTACATCCTCTTGCAAATGTCTAGTGAGAACATCCATGACTAAAGCAAAAAGATATGGACTTAAGGTTGATCCTTGATGTAATCCAACCGAAATAGGAAAATACTTGGTCAAACCACCTTGTGTTTGAGCACAAGTAATAGCTCCTGCATACATATCTTTAATGATTTGAATATAAGCATTATTAACTCTTTTCTTTTGAAGAACTCTCCATAGCACTTATCTTGGAACTTTATCATATGCTTTCTCTAAATCAATAAATATCATATGTTGATCCTCCTTATTATCTCTATATTTCTCCATCAAACCTCTCAATAAATGTATGGCTTCCATAGTAGGCCTATCCAGCATGAATCCAAATTGATTTTGTGAAACATTAGTATCAAGCCTCAACCTATGCTCTATAACTCACTCCCATAGTTTTAAAGTATGACACATTAACTTAATTCCTCTATAATTTGTACTCCTGTGCATCACCTTTATTCTTAAAAATAGGAATTAACACACTCATTCTCCACTGATCTGGCATCTTTCTAGTATTCAAAATAGTATTAAAAAGTTTAGTAAGCCAAGAAATTCCTTCATCTCCTAAGAATTTCCACATCTCTATTGGAATATCATCAGGTCCAACAACTTTTCCACACTTCATTTCTTTAAAGTCTCTCTAACTTCGGTTTTACTTATACACCGATAAAAACAAAAATCTTTATTTTCATTTAGGGTGATAAAGTCACTAAAATCAATCATATTTTCATAATCTTCATTAAAAAGTTTAGCAAAATACCTCATCCACCTTTGTTGAATATCATTTTCTAAGAAAAATATTTTTTGATCTTCATCCTTAATACACTTCACTTGAACTAAATCCTTACTACTCTTATCTCTTTGTTTGACTAACTTATACATATATCTTTCTCCCTCATTAGTATCTAATCTATTATATAAATCATTAAAAGCTAAACTCTTTGCATCACAAATAGCTTTCTTAGATTCCTTAGGAGCCTCTTTATAACTTTCTCAATTATCAGAATTTTTACATCTAAACCAATTTTTATAACAAATCTTCTTATTTTTTATCTTTTCTTGCACATTTGGATTCCACCACCAACTATTTTTACTATTATGAGCTTTTCTTTTGAAACTCCAAGCACATCTTTTGTACTATTCTTAATATCACAAGTCACTTTTTCTTACATAATATTGACATCCTCATGCACAGACAGAATCTTAAGATCTAAAATCTTACAAATTAATAACATAAATCTAAGTCAATGAGTTTATAGATATATAGGAACAATTGAGTTTTGTGCATCCATAGTTTCTCTACTAAAAAAAGTTCTTTAACCCAAAAAATATGCACTAATGTATATCGTCCTCCTCCAAAAGGTGATAGCAGGACGTCAAGTTTATTGTAGGTAACAAAAGGATGTTGTCCCGCTTCATGTATGGAGGTTATTGTGACATAGTATAGGATGGACTAGAAGTTCTGCAAGCAATTCCATGCAACCGTCAAGGTTTACTTGAGTGAATGGCAAGGGATCTCTAAGGCAACACAGTATTGTAGTGGAACAAAGATCACAAGGTCGAGATTGGCATTGGAGATTAGATAGCGGTGCACTAATTCTTGATGCACAAGCTACACATGTAACGCAACATAGGCTAAATCGCAATTTGCTATCATGGTCAAAGGAAATCTACAACTGGTGGCAAATTATGGCAAAAATGTTGCAAAATGTGGTGTTGGCCGGATTCAGATGCTTCTCGTATAAGTAGGGGAATAGAACAAGGGGTAGGTGGAGTGCGTGCGAAAGGACCCTAAGATTACAAAATATAAAACAAGGAATAATTTGGCAAAAAGTAAATCTTAATAAAAATAACAAAACAGTAAATTAATCTAATAAAAAAATAATTTATCTGCTTCTGTTACGCCTTATGATTGTCTAGAAGAAGGTGAAAATGGGCTGTGAAAAAAAAAATTCCTCAACTTCTTTAGGCCCCAAAACATTTAGACACAAAATTCTACCCTCAACAAGGCATCGAGATAATGAGATAATGAGTGGGTTTGATGAAATTTGCATTAGGAAGAAATTTGCTAAAAGTACTTTTCTGCCTATCTTGCATTTAGATGAACCTAGTTAGAAATAATGTATCTAGGGGTATAACAGAATGTAAAATATGTTACTGCATTTGTGCGTACCTGACAAGCAAGATCACGTGCATTTTTTCCAAGAGTTAACCCAGACAATTTGGCACCATTGCTCAGTGGGAAACCAGATATCATGCTCGTCTTCTCAGAACTTTCTTCGGAGACTAAGTTGTAACAACAACCAACGTTAATAAGAGCTTTCACTTGCTCACAGTCTACAAATGCCCTGTTAATGTATTTGCATATATGTAGAAGAACCCAAAATAAAAATTAAAAAATATATAAAACCTAAAAGAAAATAACTAGCAATAAACTGTGAACATGAAATGGAATATTTTAATAAAATAACAATATCATGCATTTATCCCACTATATGGGGTCAGCTACATGAATCCTTTTATCAACTATCCAGTTAAGAGTCAAACTTTCATTTAAATCTAATAAAGAAATGTCATTTCTAATATTTTCTAACAAAGTCTTCTTTAGATCCACATCTACCTTTCATAACATAAGTCAAATCTAAAACATCTACTCTCCTAACTGAGTCATCGAAAGGCCGATGTTTTATGTGACCAAACCATCTAAGGCGACTCTCTCTAATCTTCTCTGCCATAAAAGCTACTCCAACCTTTTCACGTATATGCTCGTTTCATAATGTCTCTAAGAGTAAAACTACTCATCCACCTGAACATCCTCATCTCTGCAACACTTAACTTAATATTATGCTTTTCTTTAATGGCCAACATTCTACACCATAAAGCATTGCAGATCTCACCACCATCTCATAGAATTTTTCCTTAAGATTGAGGGATACTTTTCTATTACACAACAAGCCCACTTCAACCATCCAACTTGAACTCTACTAATATATCCCCATCTATTTCACCATCACTCTGAATAATAAACCAAAGATATATAAAATGTGTACTCTTATTAATAATTTTATCACCCAAAGTCACAATCCTTCACTAGATCTATTGCTACTAAAATTACACTATGTATTCAATTTTAAATCTACTCAAATGAAAACCTTTAGACTTAAAGGTTGACCTCTATAATTTAAGTTTACCTTCAACTTGCTCTTCAGTCTTATCAACAAGAATATCATCAACAAAAAGTATAGACCAAGGTACAAACTCTTGCAAATGTCTAGTAACAGCATCCATGACTAAAGCAAAAAGATATGGGCTTAAGGCTAATCCTAGATATAAATACTTGGTCAAACCACCTTATGATGGAGCACAAGTAATAGCTCTTGCATGCATATCCTTAATGACTTGAATATAAGCATTATTAACCCATTTCTTTTCTAGAACTCTCAATAGCACTTCTCTTGGAACTTTGTCATTTGCTTTCTCTAAATCAATAAATATCACATATAAATCTCCTCCTTATTCTCTCTATACTTCTCCATCAAATCTCTCAATAAATATATAGCTTCCATAGTAGACCTACCTAGCATGAATCCAAATTGATTTTAAGAAACATTAGTATCACGTCCTAACCTATGCTCAATAACTCTCTCCCATAGAAATGTAATATTTTAATCTATAAGAAAAAACAGCTTTGAATTAATCTACATCCAACATCAAGTTCATCGATTTCAAAGTGTAGAAATGAACCTTAACATGTTTACTGACAGATCCCCACAAGCATGAAGCCCAGCAAGAACTAAATATCCTATATTCCCGTTTTTACATAAACTAGCAGCTTTATATACATCAGATTCGGAACTTCTGAGGAAAGTTGTTTCTGCACTACTCCCCATACCATCAGCTTGTATATGATCATCTACTGTCCTTATGCTTAAAGCCGCAAGAGATTCGCTAGAAAGTACTTGGCAAGTGACAGTCTGAGGCACCTTTAGAAGTTCATCTCCTGCATAGAGAAGCATATGAAGTCATACAAATCAAGGAACTCAGACATGTAAGAAAAAATATAAATTTATATGATTAACAGATTGCTTGCCATGTTGAAGTTTATGCAGTTTGGCTGCATAATGCTTCTTTATTCTATTTGCACGAGCACTCGTAACAGATGAATGGTGTAAAGAAGAATCTATTGCTACCACGGAAAGCTGATACTCAAATGATAGAACTTGTGAAAGGTAACCCTGAAAGAACCATTCCAAGACACAGTAGCTCCCAACTGTTAAACCCTAGAAGCCAAGCTAGTCTAAAAAAAAAAACAGCTAGCGCTAAACTTGTTTGGCTTCCAAATAAACTTCATTTGTTTACCATGGAAAGTAAAATAGCAGAAACCTAATGAAATCAAGTACGAAATGCATTCCCATTGAATGAAAAGGAGTAGCAAGGAAATATCTAATGAGTTCACTAAATAAACAGTTTAAATGTGAATTTAAAAGCCAAACTATGGTACCTGTCCTGAACCAACATCAATGATCTTCTGGGCATTAACACCACGAGCAACAGTGCTAACAGCAGCAGCTAGTATTTCTACCTGTTGCACGAGAAAATGCAGTAGTTTACAAAAAATTATCCGAGCAAATACATGTGATAAAGTAAACTGTAGGCTACACTTACAGTTTTCTTGAAGAAATGTTTGGGACATAAGACAAAACAACAATAACAACGAGCCTTTATCACACTACGTGGGATTGGCTACATGAATACTTTTTCCCCATTGTGTCCTATTAAGAGTCAAATTCTCATTTAAATCTAATAAAAAATATCATTTTTAATACTTTCAAACTAAATCTTTTTTTAGTCAATCTTTATCTTTCTTAACATAGATCAGATCTAATACATCTACTCTCCTATCAGACAGGGTCATTGGAAGGTCAATGATTTATATAATCAAATCATCCAAGGTGACTCTCTCTAACCTCATTTGCCACTAGAGCTACTCCAACCTTTTCACACATATACTCATTTCACATTTTGTTTCTAAGTGTAAAGCCACTCATTCACCTTAGCATCCTCATCTCTGTAATACTTAACTTAATTTTATGCTTCTCTTTTAATGACCAACATTATGCACCATAAAGCATTGCAGCTCTCGTCGCCATCTTATAAAATTGTCTCCTAAGTTTGAGGAGTACTTCTCTATCACACAACAGGCCCAATGTATTCCTCCACTTCAATCGTCCAACTTTAATTCTACTAATAATATCCACATCTATTTCACCATTGCTTTGAAAAATAGATCTGAGATATATAAAACATACTCTTTTTAATGACTTGATCACCCAATGTCATAACCCCATCACGATTTATTTCTACTAAAATTACACTCCATGTATTTGGTTTTAGATTTATTCAAACAAAAACCTTTAGACTCTAAGGTTGACCTCCACAATTCAAGTTTTTCATCAACTCCCTCTCTAGTCTTATAAACAAGAATAACATCATCAGCAAAAAAACATACACCAAGGTACAGCCTCTTGCAAATATCTAGTAAGAACATCCATGACTAAAGCAAAAAAGATATGGGCTTATAAAAGCTTATTAAAGCTGATCGTTGATGTAATCCAACTAAAATAGGAAAATACTTGATCAAACCACCTTGTTTGAACACAAGTAACATCGCATATATGGATATCCTTAATGACTTGAATATAAGCATTATTAACCCTTTGTTGTTTTCTAAAACTCTCCAAAGCACTTCTCTAAGAACTTTATCATATGCTTTCTCTGAATTAATAAATATCATATGTAGATCCCCTTACTCTCTCTATACTTTTATATCAAACCCTCAACAAATGTATAGTTTCCATATTAGACCTACCCGGCATGAATCCAAACTGATTTTGAGAAACACTAATATCACATCTGGGACATAAGACCACCAAGCAGAAAAAAAATATATTTAAAACAAGTGAAAGGGAAGTTACACACAGCAGACTATATGTTTCATTTTACACACCTCATGTTTTTTCTTTGAATTCATTCCTTGAGAGAGAACGCTGCCAAGTGGAACTGCATGGAAATTTTCCAAAATCTGCTAAAAAAAGCATAAATTGTGAAAATCAAAACTACAAAAATAATATCCATCAGGTTGGCCCAAAACCTGCAAGAATGATGCACAAAAATATATTTCTAGTGAACATGATCTAGCAAATTACGAAGCTATAGCAAACTATGTGGAAAAGATCATGCGTTTGAAGCTAAAATTCCAGCATATCACAACAGAAACCATCATGAATTATCAAAGATATTGATAGAATTGAAGATTAAATGATTTTTTTTTTTTTTTAAGTATGAGCATTTGCATAAGTCTTGTAAGTTTACTCTATTGAATAAAAGCATTATCAAGGAGCACATGCATATACTTCAAAAGAAAGATGAAATTAGCGGAAAGTAAATTTTCAACAGCATTAAAGTCAACAATTGTTGCTCATTAGCAACAACGTTACCCACTGGCTGAAAATCTAGAAAGGAAATTGAATATTAAGGAAAAATAATAATACATCTATACTAAATTCTACACAGAACAGATGTGACTTGACTATTTACATCATGCAATTATTCAATTCCTTTTGGGTTGAGATATTTTAAACGCTGGAGAGCCTGGAGTTAATTTAAGAGAAAGCACCGGAATTAACGAGCTCCTTATATGATCTTGAAGAAAAACCATCAAAATTTGAGAACAGTCAGATCATAACTTTTTAATTGTCACAACAGCCATAGAATTAAAGGAAAGCACTCCTAACACCAAGCTCCTCATGATATAATGGAAACCATGAAAAATTAGCAAGCCATAACAATTATGATAGTAGACTTCAAACTGACTTTTCATCACTATAAAATGGAAAGAAATCAGACATGCAACCATTGATGTAAGCAAGCCCTCCCCCTTGCTTTGGGCTGTTCGGTTCCTGCATAACTTTCCCGATTCCCTTGGCATTTGGCTGACTCGAGTTGCTAGCTGCTGAGTTCCTGGTGCTCCTTTGGCTGCCTTAGCAATTTCTCTTTGATTTTGTCTCGGGCTTCTAATCTACTTCTTCTCTCCGCAAGTGTCCACCCCATTTGTATCTTTCTTCTCAAACTACAAAAAGGTTGTAAGGTGTTGTGCCTTTTTATTTAAAGTTGTATTGTGTTTTTAAGAAAGTATTGTTCGTTTTAGTTGTCTTTTTTTTAAGTTATATTAAGGAAAGTCTTATTTGTGTGTAACATTAGCATTATTTTTGTCATTTTTGAAAGGAAGGTCGTAGTTGTTTGCAACCTTAGTTTTCCTCAAAATTTTGGTTGCATCAAATTGGTATCAGAGCCTAAGTTTTTGTTGGATCTTTCTTTTTTTTTTTAAGTCTTGAAGAAAAAATGAAAAATCATGATGTAATTGAGCTTGAAGTTGGATAAAGTAAGTCAAATGATCTTGAAGAATCTATTCCTAAGAACCGATGGAACCCTCCGCAAGGAAATTCTACAGATCCCATACAGAACGAGCTTTATAAAATTCAACATAAAATATACTTGTGTAAGGAAAAATTCGAGAGGAGAAAGAAGCTTCTGCAAACCCAATTTAAGAAAGAAAAAGAAATGATCCAGAGAAAGTACGCGGCTTTAATTTCAGAATTGGATAAGACTCCTTCGGCACCTCATGGAAGTTCTGATGTCATCTCATCAGGAGATGAGGTCTCTAAATCGGAGGATAATTGATGTAAGCAAGCCTTCCCTCTTACTTTGGGCTGTTCAGTTCCTGCATAACTTTCCCGATTCGCTTGGCATTTAGCTAACTTGAGTTGCTAGCTGCTGAGTTCTTGTTGCTCATTTGGATGTCTGGGTTCATTTCCCCTGTTTTTGCCTCTTTGTTTCCTCTACCTGTTCGGTTCTTTCCCCATGGCATTGTCCGTTCGTTGGCTATGTCTCGCGTGCCTCTTCGTATGCTGCTCCAAGCGGTGGACTTTTGTCTTTTTGCCTCCCCCTTTCTTATTGGCTTCTTGGGCGGCTATTTTGGTTGTTTGGCTCCCTTTCTTCACTTATAAATTGGGGTTGTTTTGTGCCATTTGAGAGTATGTTTTGTGTGATAAAATATTTGGAATGTAAAACCTACGGGTTTTGTTCTAGCTTGCAAGCTAGTCCCCTTTCCCTTTCCCTCTCTATGAATTCATCTCAGGATTCTAATCTCTTTCTTCTCTCCGTAAGTTTCCACCCCATCAATATCTTTCTTCTCTAAAAATATTTAGTTGTAAATTGGTTGTGTTGTGTCTAGAATTTATAACAAGTATGAAAGTCATATTGTGTTTTAAGAAAGTATTGTTCATTTGAGTTGTGTCTTTTAAGTAAGGAAAGTCTTGCTTGTGTGTCACATTAGCATTATTTTTTTATATTGTGTCTATTGTTGTTTATTTTCTTGTTTTTTTTTTGTGTCCTAGTCTATGTCTTTTATGAAAGGAAGATTTTTGTCTTGGCAATCCAATTTTTGGTTGCATCAACCATTGGGAGCAGTTGAGAGCACTTTGGACTGGTGATCATTTTAAAATCACAGTAACCTAGAGTGGATTAGATGGCTATCAGCCAAAAGTCCTGGGCCATACAACAAATCCAAATAGTCACATTTAATTCGTTCATAAGATTATTATGATTGGATGAATCCATGACATGATTAGGAATGTAAATATTGGAATTGATGCCAATGCACTTTCAAGTCGAATGACACTGATAATAAGCAATTTATTTGTAATAATGATGCTCAATTGGATGTAATCTATTTACAAGTCACTTTTCTTAAAGCATGTAGAATGAAAACAAACTTTATGCAAGCTTTTCTATGCAAATCGTCAAAAAATGAATAACAATGAGATATTTAAAAAACCAATAACGAGTAGGTTATTATGCTATTTGTTAAGTGATAATGGAGTTTGTCGATGAAAGCACGAAAAAAGAGAGAATCATCATCAGGATGAAAAGAGCTTCACAATGAACTTACTGCATTTGACAAATTCTGCTCTCTAGGTAGCACGAGAGACCTCAATGTGGCTACGAACTCTCTAAGCGAAGAAGGCCAGTGCTCCTGTGAAAAGAACGAATATATAACCGTTAAGCATCAATAAATTTGTTTTAGAGCTAAATTTGCATTTCCTCCAATCTGGCATTTTCCACCTCTCAAAGAGAAAAAGTATCATCAAAATTTCTTATTTTGACAAGGATTTCAAGGTTTCCATCAATGCTACTGAGAGAAGAAAAAAAAAAATACCTGAACCAGCGCAGATGGTATACCCAATAAATTCTCTACAGACTCCTTCCTGAGGCATTCCATCCATTGGTTGTCTATCGTCTCCCAAAGCCTGTCCTGCAGGAAACCAAAACCAACCATGCAACTGGAATTGGAGAAAAGAAAGTTATACAAATTAGGGTTTTGTAGATGAGTTAAAAGTTTGGCCTAAACTCGACCTTAAAAAAATTGACGACGTGGGCGTCGATGAGAGATCTGAAGCGTAACAAGAAGTCGGCGATAGCGTTAATCCAATCTAGGGTTTCTGCTGCAGTCTTGCAGGAATACCGGCGAGTGGCAGCCATGGAAGAACGAACTTCCTCTGTAACTCTCTCGGCTTCTCCTTCAAAAATGGCCCAACACGGGTTTCTGCTTGGTTACTGTGCGGACGCCGGACACAGAACTCAGGGCGGCTGCCGGTAATGCTGGCTGTGAAATTGCTATAGAAAGCTGCTTTTTGAAATTGTTACACAACGGTATATTTTATTTGGAAAGTTTAACCGTAGAATTAATAAATTAATTTTATATTCCACATATTTTTTTTTGGGACATTTAGGTCATTTAAGGCAAACTCACACACACAACGCATACACATGGACTCGAACCTTGGACCTCTTAGTTGGAAGCCTAAGCTTTCAACCAATAGGCCAAGGAGAGTTGTATATATTCCACATATTGAGATGAAAAAAAAATAAATATCATAATTTTTTAATTTATATGATAAGAAACTAATAATTATAAATTAAAATTATATCTAATTTTATGAAATATTTTATAATTTTTAATTATTATGGTTTTTTTAAGATGTAATACCTTAATTTAAATTAATCTTTTAAAAATATATTATCTACTATTACTTCAAAATAAGTATAATTTTTTTATAATAATTCATCTCTGTTAATTTTTTTATTTAATTAAAAGATTTAATAATTATGTAATTACATACTTATTTAACAAAACTACAGGAAGAAGAATAACGAAAAAAAATAAATATTTCAGTTAGAAGAATAACAAAATTACAGGATTAATAATTATATATTTGTTGACTTCATTTTTATATGAGTTTACTAGGACCTACCTAAGTTTCTCTCTAGTGACCTGATGACTAGGAGATGTTCACTCCTCAGCCATATAGGTCATAGTCAAAACCAAACCCCAATATAATCAAATTCAGTTCTACCCTTTAATCCAATCTCCCGTCCAACTTTCAATCAACTTCCAAATCACATCCAATCAATCACAATCATCTACTTTACTTAACTGATATGGATAATCCAAGTTCAACCATTCAACTCCCAAATATCAATCCAAACCCAACATTTCAAACCAAATCATTGGGTTAATACTGACATTGCTATAAGTATGATCATGGATTACTGGTCAGTAACATCAGTATTATTTGTACTCTTATTCTTTGGGTATCAGTACGATCATTCATACTCTTGTCATTAATGAATCAGTATAATCATTCGTACTATTACGTTGATGTGTCAGTACGATCAATCGTACTTTTATTATCAATATATCAGTCACTACATCATTCTATCATATAAATCAGTATCATTTTAGTACATTATATATATATATATATATATATATATATATATATATATATATATATATATATATATATATATATATATATATATATCACTTCAATTATTTCATCATATATCATGGCAAATCAGGGTACGCTACTTTTCAACCTAATTTTATTATACACTTTTTATGCTCATTTTACCTTGATATTTCTATACATAATTTTAACTAGTGAAAATGTAATACAATCATATCAAATTATTCAGAATGATCAAATCTATAACATATAAAAAATTACATGATGAAAGCTTATAAAACTAGGAGATAATACAGTTTATCATATTTAGGAGAGATAAATCTGCAGAAATCAAAATAATCAAAAATAAAAGTAAGTTGATAGTTACTTACAATGATTAAAACATTTTTTGTAAAAGGAACAATGGACAAAAATCACTTGAAGACCCTTCTATCTCTTATTATCTCTCATCTTCTCCTTCAGCTTATTCCCGACCAAGGCAAACGAGAGTGAGGGGTGAGGGAGGCGCTAGGGTGGATTTAAGGAAGAAATTATTTTTAGTGGTCTAATGTCGCAGTGATGCATGCAAAAATCAGATTTACTGTAGAATGGAGACACAAGTGCCATGGCAACGGTTTCTACGCCGCAGTGCTCTAAACCCTAACATTGCAGCACTCATGTGTACAACGCCGAAGATCTTTAGTTCAATCAGCAATTTAAAAAATTCATATATTTTTATTTAAAATGCTTTTCACATATTTGGATTATTACACATACCCCCAAGAGCCATATACAGTGGGTTGATTTTTGTTATGCGTTAATGCTTAAGCGTCGGCTGAGCTCCAAATAACTTAAAATACCTATTAACAAATTCAATAATGAAATAGCTTAAGTGAGGGAGGATTGTGAAGCCCATTAAGTAAAAGAAGCTAAACTCTAAAACATCGATGTGTCTTTTGGTATAATAGTTAAAATTTTATTAAAAAACTCTGCTTTTAAGCATGCTCATCCTAAAGAAATTTTAGAATGGATGACCTCCTGGAAAGTTACACTAATATGATAAAATCGTGAGGCCCTACTAGCATTACAGTTTATGAATATGTGAAAAGGGATAGTGTCATCTGTGATGAGTTACTGATATAAGTCTACTGAATTGGTTGTGCTTATTCTATGATACTTTCTGATATTTCAAAAAAAAAAGGAAATAGCCCAACGGAGTAGCGAAAGAGATAGGGACAAGGTCTTCTAAATCAAAATAGTTAAGGTATTCTTTTATAATTCATTATGAATTCTTTTGATATTTAGATTCAATACATAGTGGATCAATGTATATGTATTTTGAGAATTGAAATGAAATGATGTTTATATTGGTACTAATATTGCACGTTTAATAGTTAGCTCTGGTTTATTCTATTTATGAATGGGTTAAATATGTTTTTAGTCATTCAATCCTTCTATTAGATTTTAGGGTATCACAATAAAAAAGCTATACTTTTTATTTTAATATGTTTGTTGTGATGATTAATGATTCTTTACTACTTGCATTAGTTGTTGCACGGGGTTTTGCACGGTCTACGCTCAATGCGTGAACTAAGTTTATGCTATGGACTAAAATATGCTTAAATTTTTTTGATACAATATCCGCTAAACATGTAATTGTATGTGTCGATCAAGTAATAAAGTAATTGCGAGAATGTAGATCCCACAAGAGAGGGATTCATTTGGGACAACTTTTTTACTTATTCTTAAAATAATTTTTTAGTCTAAAAATTTAAATTTTTTACTATAAAGCTGATTTTAAAAATAGTAAGAAAGTCATCACAAATGAAGGTTTAATTTTTTTACTTCTAATGCTTTTTACATTCATCTTGTTATTGGGGTGGCCAAATTTTTTTGTATAGCAGAATACTTTTCTTTGCTATTTTTATTGCTTTAATTTTTTGTCCCGATGTAATCAAATATAACCAATTTTTGTGATTAATAATATATGTTGGGCGCGGCCCTCAAATTTTTTTTTTTTAAATTAATGTCTTCGTTACAAAATAAATTTTATAAAATTAATATTAATGATATTTTTATTTTTATTTAAAACTTTGAATATTATTGTTGCGGACTAGAATATACGCGGCGGTAGAGTTAGAAAGTATTTGTCTTAGCGTTGCATGGATATTCAGCACACAAACAGAAGATAAAATAACACTAGGGATTTTTACGTGGAAAACCCTGTAAAGGGTAAAAACCACAGGGCTGCGCCCAGTTGAAAAAGTTACACTAGTGTTTGCTTGGAATACAAGAGACTGACTCGTCCTTAAAATTTAGGACGATCATATTACAACAAATCTTTGCAGAATTGAAAATCAGTTACAAAGACGGGCAGAGTTTCGGCGTCGTTCCGAAGTTGAGCAGAACTTAGGTGTCGTTTGAAAGTTTGATAGAATTCTGGCGTCAGGTAGAATTCCGGCGTTACTTGGGAAGAATTCAGGCGTCATTCGGGCGTCCGACCAAATTTCAGCGTCACACGGGCGTCGAGCAGAACTCCGACAGTGGTCGAGGAGGAGTTATTCCCTCCTATCCTTCCCTTCTCTTCTTCTTGCTTTTAGCTTCTTGCTTGGGTCTCCCCTCATGAGAAATGAGAGGTCTATTTATAGATTTTCTGGAGTGACATAGCTTGTAAATAGGCGTGAGATCAGGGGCAAATAGGAAGTGATCGAATGGACAACTGATATTGAATCCCTTGATCATGCACTAGACCTGTCAATATTGGACCCGACCCGAAAAATTTCGGGTTTGGGTTGACCCGAACCCGAAGTGGGTCAGGTTCAGGTCCGGAAAACTGACCTGTTTAAAAAATCGGGTCGGGTTCGGGTTGACCCGGGATCCCAAAAATGACCCGGAATAAAGCTCTGACCGGCTCTGCCCGCTTCCCCGGCTGCCCCGGCTCCCCTAGTGCCCGCCTGCCCGCTGCCCCGGCTGTCGGCCACATCAGCACGTTGCGTCCCGAGGACAGCTTCATCGCACTCGTCCAGACTCCCGAGTCACATCCCGCACACGTCCCACACGCATCACCGAGCGCCTCGAGCTGCTTTCACCGGCGTATGGCATCACTGGATCCTTTTGCCGGCTTCCGCTGCCGTTAGCCGCTGTAGGCATTATTGTATTCGCGGGTCATGTCGGGTTGATCCGAACTCGAAGAGGGTCGAGTTCGGGTCAAAAAAATCAACCCGTTTTAAAAAACGAGTCAGGTCGACCCGAACCCGAATAGTTCCGGGTCAGTTTCAGGTTTGACTCGAACCCGACTCGTGACCCGAAATTGACAGGTATATCATGCACCGTTCATCAGACATTTGAAGGTCTTAATGATGTCGGAATTCAACGATCTTGGGCTCGTCGATTCGATTATAAGCTTGTCAAATTCAAAAACCGTTTGGTAACTCAAATTGTGGTACGGACTTTCCAACAGTGCTTCGGGTCCTTGATTTTGACTCATTTTGGCTCGGATTGAGTCGAATTTGGTGTCGTTGGGTTTGTATTTCCGAGACGCTCAGTTTGATTGTAAGTTTACTGAAATCGGAGTTCTGGTGATCCCGAATTTAATTTTAAAATTTTCTAGGGTTGATTTTGCCTCGAGATTCGTGCCCGATCAAGATAATTTTTTGAGGATATATCAATTATATAAATAAATATAAACATTCAAGTATTAAATATATAAAAAAATTATGATATATATAATTAATGTGTCACAATGTATATATGTATGACATTGTGTTACAATGTAGATATGATAATGAAAAAAAAAATTAATTGTTTGTCGATCCATCAGAGATAGTCATTTCAATGAGAAACTATTCTGTGCGGAGATCGGACGCAGAATGTCGTTCAGAGAACAACCAGAATACACCAACTCAGCGGTACCGAGCTATGGTACTGAGCACATGGATGATGTGGCGCATTCTAGTTGGTCTTTGGACGGCATTCAACGTCCGCACCAAAAAATTAATCCATTCCAACCATAATCTATTTAAACTAATGTTGACTTACTATGGAGCTATATGTTCCTTACGTATGATGTATAAATAATAATGAGTGTCAAATAACATAAATTTATTAGATACTAATCCAATATCATACATAAATTGCATGGTGATATAGTTTTAATAGTTAATACTTCTATGTGAAACTAGTTTTTTTTTTTTTAAATATTATTTTTCTTAGTTTCAAACAAACACAATAAATTATTCCCTAAATTTCAAATTAAAAACTTTAATAATCAAATTTACAACCATCTAAACTCGAATTTTAGCAAACTTACAATCATGTCGTCTGAATAAGACGAACCCATCAATATAAAATGTGATTGGATTCAACTCAAATGAGCCCAATCAAGTACTCGAACCATAATTACAAAGGCATTAATTAGATAATCAAAGGATCTCCTAATATCGTATGCTTATAGTAATATCAAGTATCTCAACGAGATGAATCAAACAAGCCTAAACTTGCTAAAAGTATGGTCAATAATATCATTCAACGAATGAATTTATTTACACGGAATAACACTCTCAAATATTACAAATAGATCCCCAACCTTCAGTGTCGAAAGAATTCTAAAGCTCTACCATCGTCAGACCACATTGATCGATCGTCGTCGTTATTTGTAAATATTATACACGCATATTTTTTTTATATTTTTATGAAAGTATTTGTTAATAAAATGTTATGAATAAGCATTGTATATTCAGATAGGGGTGTCAATTTCGGGTCACGGGTCGGGTTGGGGTCGAACCCTGAACTGACCCGGGTTCAATCGGGTCGACCCTAACCCGACCCGGGTAGGCAAACGTGTCGAAATCCTGGACCCGAACCCGACCCGCTTCGGGTTCGGGTCAACCCGACACGACCCGGGCAGCAGCGGTCGGGGACGCGCGCGCGAGGGCAGCAGCGGTCGGGGGACGCGCGCGACGCGACAGCGGCACGACGGCCGCCGGCAGACGCGCGAAGCGATAGCGGCAGTTCCGCGCGGGCTCGGGGCACGGGCTGCGGCAGCGGCACGACGGCCGCCGGCAGCGGCGCAGCGGGCCAGCGGTAGACGCGGACGCGCGCGACGCGACAGCGGACTCTGACTCCGCGCGACAGCGGCTGACGCCTGACGCGATGCGACTCGCGAAGCGACGCGGGGCAGCTTCGGTCAGCCCCGGTCAGGGCGGGCAGCAGGTCATTTCGGATCATTTCCGGGTTTCCGGGTCAACCCGAACCCGACCCGGTTTTTCAAACGGGTCGAAAACTCGAACCCGAACCCGACCCGGTTCGGGTTCGGGTTGACCCGAACCCGAAATTTTCGAGTCGGGTCCGGGTCGGGTTTTCGTGTCGTGTCAAATATTGACAGCCCTATATTCAGATATCCATGCAATAATTTAGATTATTAATTAGGGCTTCAATTTGAGACAATTTTATTGTTGTTTTATAAAGCAATTTTTAGCACAAAAATATTTAATTAAAAAAAAATCATACTAAGAAACTACTTCATAAAAGCAATGAAAAAATTGCCCCAACTAAAGCCAAAATGATATTTAGTAAGGCTTGGTTTGTGATGACTTTTTTATTACTTCTTAAAACAGCTTGCAAAATTTTTATACTAAAAAACTGGTTAAAGAAACAGTAAGAAAACTATCCCAAACGAAGTCTAAGCCTTCGTTTGGGATGACTTTTTTATTGTTTCTTAAAGCAGCTTTCTAGTACACAAATTAATTTTTTTGTACTAAAAAGCCGCTTTAAGAAGCAGGAGGAAAGCTATCCCAAACGAAGCCTAAGACTCATTTGAGACAGCTTTTGTATTGTTTTATAAAACGGTTTTCTAGTATAAAATTTTTAGTTCAAGAAACTTTTATATTATTAAATTATTTTAGAAAACAACAAAAAAATTGTCTCAAATGAAGCCTAAGGCTTCGTTTGTAACGGCTTTCTTATTGCTTTTTAAAACAGTTTTTAATACAAAAATTAAAATTTTGTACTAAAAATTATTTTAAGAAGTAGAAAAAAAAATCGTGCCAAACGAAGCCCCGCCTGTCTACTCAAACCATCTCAAAATAATCGAAAATTTTACTTTTGACTTATGCCCCCCTTGTGCTAAACTGCTGGCTTTAATGCTGATGTTTACCGCTGAAACATTCAAATACAAAAATTTCTTTTGACTGGAAAGTTTATGGACATCATAACATTGAAATTATCAACGCCCAAAGTCAAAAAGCCTTCAGAAATTGAAGTATGTTGTCCCATTCGCATTCATGTAATTAGTGACCACTTCCTGTTAGATCTCAATAGAGAGCAATTATTACGTCATCGGACGCATCCAGAGATCAATAATCACACGCCACGTCATATGGAACTTGGTACCGAGCACTCGATATTGCCCGGTATACGTCTGGATTTTTGATTTTTTTGTCCGGACATAATAATTATTCCTCAATAGAGGCATGAGAAGGCTTTCATTCTTTTCGCTTTTCAGAAAAGGAAAATTCAGAATAATTTCCTTATCACAGCCTGCAGCAAAGTAATGAACAGCTACTGCAACAGTTCACATATCAGAAACTACAATTTTAATTAATGACTAGCTTTCATATTTTAGAGAATTTGAATGTTGATAATTTATTCAAAAGAAAAAAAAAAAACTGAATTGATCCTTTTTCAACTTTACAGAAAGCTGAAACATTTTTTTTTTTTTTTTTAAAGCTGAAACATTTTTTTTTTTTTTAAAGCTGAAACATTATACAAGCAAGTTGTACTATCTTATTTGTTTCACATAGGATCTGTTTGTACTGGCTAAAAATTTTTATAAAGTTAATTATAAAGTTATTGTAGAGAAAATAACTTTTTTTGAAAGTTGGAGTAGAAAATAGTTTCATAGCATAAAAAATTATTAAAAGTAGTAAAAAAGTGGCAAAATAAAAATTATAGTTGTTGTCTAAAATATAAAATAGTAAGAAAATAGTCTCAAACAAAGACTTAGGCTTCGTTTGGGACGACTTTCTCAATGCTTCTTAAAGCAACTTTTTAATACAAAAATTAAGCTGCTTTTAGAAGCGCGTAGGCTTCGATTGGGACAACTTTCTTACTGCTTTATAAATCAATTAAAAAAAATTGAAAATTTTGTCACAATGTAGTGAGACAAAGGCTTGATGTTGTTGTTGTGTTAGAAAACTGTTTTAAAAAATAATAAGAAAGCTGTCCCTTTGTTTGAGACAACTTTTTTGCTGCTTTCTAAAACTACTTTTAGTACAGATTCTTTTAAAAAAAATTGTAATAAAAAATTGCCTCAAACATTTTAGCATAAAATTTTCTTACTAAAAAAAGTGACTTTAGAAAGTTGTAAGAAATCTACCCAAAACAAAATGTTAGTTTTTTTTTTTAACTGGCTGCCGACTTCAAGAATGCAATCCTCAACCTTTTCTACTCCTCCATTAAAGCGAATGCAGCAAAGGGAAATTGCTGAAGTCAAAATCTAAAGCCGTCCAAATATTTTCTTAGCCGTTTGAATACTTTATACTTTACATAGCTCCAGTAGGCTCCACTGTATTGATGATCTTTGGCTTAATAGACTAGATCTCTCTAGCTTGTTGTAGTTGCATGCAACGCCATGTGACTAACAATTATAGAATAATTATGAATCTCCCTCGAAGCCTCCTCCTTCTTCGGCTTCTAAATTTTGGAAATATATATGCTGCAAGGCTGTTGGTTTTAAGGATTTGGTTAGCTTCAAGGTGGGCACTGATTGCAATTTCTCTTTGTTTTGGGACTCTTGGTTCTATGGTGAGCCGCTGGGTAATAGTTTTTGTATCCCATCTGGTATGGGTTGCTGTGTGAAGGACGTGATTATGAATGGGAGATGGAGTCTTCCCAGATCTTGGCCTATTAATATTCGTTCCAAAATTTTGGGCATTCCGATTCTAGATACTGATAACTTGATGTGGGTTGGACCTTCTAAGCCTACTTCTAAGTTTTTCTCTTCCCATTTCTACTCTTCCTTAGACAATGTGGATTGATATAAGCATGTTTGGCATAAAAAACACGCCATTCGTTTTGCTTGTTATGCCTGGATGGCGATTCTTGGGAAACTTAAGTGTGCTGATTCGTTGATTAGGAGAGGGCTCCAGGTTAATCCTCTGTGCAATTTCTGTTCGTGTCATGCTGAAACTCACTCGCACCTATTTTTTGGGTGTGACTTTTCTTTTGGAGTTCTCACTAAGCTTCTGCCGGCTACTAATGCCTTCTATTTAAGACCTAACCTTTATCAGGTGTATGATTTTATGTGGAACGATGCTATTTTAGCTGTGTTAGAGAAAAAGTTTGCTTCTCTTGTTATTGCAGCTATGGTTTATTTCCTTTGGAGAGAAAGAAATCAGAGGAGATTTTCTGACGTGAGAAAGAACATTAATCAAGTATGTGATGATATTTGTGTAGCGGTTTGTGCCAAGGTTAAAAACTGGAAGAATCATGATGGCCTGGAAGGAAAATTTGGAGAAATTCTGGCTTTCTTGGGATAACTGGAACATCTTGTTTGTGCCACCTGTCGAAAATTATCTGGACATGTTTTTGATGTTTTGGTTTCTCTGCTGCTTCGTGTGGTTGAGGACTGGGTTCTTTTTTGGTTCTTTGTTTTGGCAGCAATCAATTTTTGTGTTAGAGACCATTTTTGGGTTATTTTTGGCGGCTTGGACGATGATGAGCTATGGACTACACCAAGCACCTCCTCGGATGGTCTTTAGGCAACCAGGGCGTGCTATGCTGACCGATTTCGATTTGATCATGGATGTTGGGGACACTGTGAGGGTCCTTGGTTTTTGGTGGTTTGTTTCCTTGTGGCAACCGGTGCTCCTGCTGCTGTTGCTGGGTTTTATACCTAGCATTCATTTGGATGTTTTTTTGATGTTATTTGATCAATGGTGTAGTCCTGTATTCTGAGTCCTATTTTCCGCCTTTTATAATTTGTTACTTCCTTTTCTTTTTGGGGGTATACTGGTCTTACTTGTAATTGATAGAGTTTTGTTGTAATCTTTGATTTTGATTTTAATAGAAGGGCTTAAGCCCCAAATTTTCCCAAAAAAAAATTATACAAGCAAGTTGTACTATCTTATTTGTTTCACATAGGATCTGTTTGTACTGGCTAAATTTTTTTATAAAGTTAATTATAAAGTTGTTCCAGAAAAAATAGCTTTTTTGAAAGTTGGAGTAGAAAATAATTTCCTAGCATAAAAATTTATTAAATAGAAAAAAAGTGGCAAAATAAAAATTATAGTTGTTGTCTAAAATATAAAATAGTAAGAAAACAGTCTCAAACAAAGACTTAGGCATCGTTTGGGACGACTTTCTCAATGCTTCTTAAAGCATCTTTTTAATAAAAAAATTAAGCTGCTTTTAGAAGCGCGTAGGCTTCGATTGGGACAACTTTCTTACTGCTTTATAAATCAATTAAAAAAAATTGAAAATTATGCCACAATGTAGTGAGACAAAGGCTTGATGTTGTTGTTGTGTTAGAAACCTGTTTTAGAAAATAATAAGAAAGCTGTCTGTTTGTTTGAGACAACTTTTTTGCTGCTTTCTAAAACTATTTTTTTAGTACAGATTCTTTTAAAAAAAATTGTAATAAAAAATTGCCTCAAACATTTTAGTATAAAATTTTTTTACTAAAAAAGTGACTTTAGAAAGTTGTAAGAAATCTACCCAAAACAAAATATTAGTTTTTTTTTTTTTAACTGGCTGCCGACTTCAAGAATGCAATCCTCAACCTTTTCTACTCCTCCATTAAAGCGAATGCAGCAAAGGGAAATTGCTGAAGTCAAAATCTAAAGCCGTCCAAATATTTTCTTAGCCGTTTGAATACTTTATGCTTTACATAGCTCCAGTAGGCTCCACTGTATTGATGATCTTTGGCTTAATAGACTAGATCTCTCTAGCTTGTTGTAGTTGCATGCAACGCCATGTGACTAACAATTATAATCAGTTAATCACCAATCATGTCAAGAGTAGAAACTGGATGGTTCTGCTCTCTTAATATATTCATATCTATATTGATACCTCATTTGTTGTTCTTTATATGCAAGTTCATATGGCTCTCTTCCAAATCATAAAATTAAAATCTTATTCCTTCATCATATTTTATAAAAATCATAAATGGCTATATCAGAAACATGCTAATATAAAGATAAGAGAAGAAAATAATAAGTAAAAAATACCGCTAAATGAATGTCCTCAATAATTCTAATCTAACACTCTCAACTTATAAGTTTTGTTTTTTTTTTTTTTAACGGGATATCCACCTGCTGTCACCCTCGAAATGGTGTTGGTGGTGTGACTAATCCTTGGCTTACCTAGAAGAGGAATTCACCCCAAAAACTTCTTGGCCCGCACTTGATTGGGTCCCACTTAAAAGGGGAATCTGGCATGAGTTTGAAGGTTCCCAATGGCACTCACCCAACAACCAAACCAACCCAGCTAAGCAACAGTGAGGAAAAGGAATTTCATATATTAAAAAAGATAGAGGTAAAGAATACTTTAGTAAACTGCCAACCTTCTAATCATTGCCTCTGCTAATCAGTGAAAGAAGCCAAAACAGCTAAGCTGTCAGAAAAGGCTGAGAACTAGTATTTGGACGCATCCAATTTGGGTGAAAGGAAAAGAAAAAAGAAAAAAAAAAGTTTTGAAATCTTCAATCAATAGTTATAGATTCAAAGTCATCTCACACATTGTTTGAATTACCTTTATTTTCAAAAAATAGCAGAGCCTTAAGGGCTACTTCAAGTCTTAAAAGGCTCCTTTTACTAGTACTAGAACTGCAACTTCTGCAGTTTTCTTAGAATTACACACCATGGAATCTCAAGAGTCTGGAGCAACAGTCCCTAGTTGATAGATGTGGATCACCAAATCTTGAAAAGATCGATTTCTGTATTTTGGATGCACAGTGAGGACCACAATAGAAATCATTGATACTTAATGAACTCAGGATAAGATGACATACAGTGGTCCTGAAAACTTAATTTACATGCAATGAAAGATGCATGCGCTTCATGGGAGTACTCAGTCATTCTTCGTTTCATGAATGAGAATAGTATTTGATTTAATTCCAAATCTTCAGGATGGGACTGAGAGAAACAATAACTGTTCACCGTGCGTTTGCTCATCTTCTCCTTTGATCAGCAAATTGGTGAACGCATCGGATCACTGATTAGAGACATCGTCACTGCTGACCTGTATAGGACCACGGCTAACTTCCACAGTTAGTCCCAGTCCAAGCAGGTTAGCTAAGGTTTTATTTGGGACAACTTTTTTGCTGCTTTTTAAAAAGGCTTTCTAGTAAGAAATTTTTTGAATTAGAAATCTTTATACTAAAAAACTGTTTTAGAAAATAGTAAGAAAGCTATCCCAAATGAAATATAAATCAGCTCAAGAGCAGCATCATTGATCTCATTTCAATCAAGCACATTCTATTATTGATAACAAAAAAGATTATTTTGAATAATTAAGATGCTGTAAGTTCAGATTATAAACATCCCCTGATTTGATTAGTTTGATTAAATTTTTCATGTTTTAAAGGCATTTGTACACTTTGAGAATTCTGACAAGCTGTTATTGGAGGGTCAAGGCTTGTGCCACAATTCTTGATTCTATTGCAAGATTCACCTACAAGTCCTATGTTGCTATCTTTGTTTGCACTACAACAAGAACTGCATCCATGGGCATTCCATGGCGAGAGGGCTAGGGAACATGCCCATACTGCTTCGTGCCTTCGCCACTAAGTGTTCTGATTAAGTGTTCAACTTTCCTCTCAAGTCCTATTTATTTTATGATTTCTGTTCAAGATATTTGCAAAAAATAGAAATATGACAAAGAATCCCAATGTTGACATGGAATAACATTGCAAATACATTAAAGGAATTTCCAGCTCACTATCAGTGTTTTGCAGTTTGCAGCTAGTGCAATGTAGAATAATGTTTTAGATAATATAACTCATTTTATTATGGTGCTGCTACTAAAAAACATTCCTGGAAATTTTACCTTTTTTCATTGCACCAAGATTAGCTTTGAGACATCACTATAAGTCTTACATGTACTACAACAAACACTATTTTGTAGCCATCAAGACCTACGCCAAAGCTAGAGTACTTCATGTATCTTATCATATTAATAACTGATAAGCATGAGAATCTATGTTGGTGCTTGCATGAAAACCCTCCAATTGCTTGGAAGTATATCACATTGTACCAATTTCCTACAAAAGATGTAAGCTTTACACCTCTAGGGTTAGGCTTCATAGTTTTTGAAGGTAAAACACTCGGTGGTCTCCCAAGAAGGTCGGAATCCCATCTCCTTGCTGTCTTCTCTTCGGAATAACCCGATCCGCCCACCAACAGGTCTTCTCATGGCAGTTCTTGAAGAAAAACACTCTCCAATTCATCGCCGTCCTCCCAGATCTCCTTTCCTTGTGGTTCCACCCTAGGAATTGCCGACAATGCTTTTGATTGCATCTCCAACATATTTTTCATCATCTCTTCGAAATTCCCAAAGAGATTCTCGACATAAGAGAATCTTTCTTCTACTCCAGCTTTAAGTTGCTCAATCTCCCCCTCCAAAACATCTACCTTTTTTACTGTCATTAGACCGGATCTAGGCTCCAATCATCAAGTCAGTGGAGAAACCACAATTTTCAACCCAAAAAAGTGATCTGATACCAAGTTGATATGCCATGGTATCAAGAAGAGCCCATGAACATGATGAATTCAACACAAACATAATTTATTGCTAGAAAAATAAATAATAAGAAGCAAGATACAATTGATCCTCAATTCGAGAGGACCGATCTCTCCTAAGTCTTAAAATGCCGCTAGAGACCAAGAACCAATACACTAAGAAAAACAAAACTCTCACAAAACAATAGTGTGGACCTCCGAAAGGACACCGCTTGCGTCTACAGAGTGTTGAGGGTAAATGACCGCACCACCCCGAGGGATAGAGACAATTGTGGGCCTCCGCGCTCTTCGCAAGCGGGCCAATGGGAGGACATATTAGATTCTGCATACGATCAACCATTGGGGATAGCGGCTCTCTCCAGCGCACCCCGATGGATGATAATATGCACGACCTGATCAGTGTCACGGGGTTTCCCCCACCCGATACATCAGCTCGAGTGAGGTTTATTTATTGTGGAATTCTGTTTCCTATGGGCGAACATGGTTTAAAATTGCGCAATATGAGGCTCGCCTTTGCGCAATTCTAGTAAAAAATGCTTCGATGCTTACACCTCGAGTTTTTTTTATGAGGCTTGCGCCTCAAGTTGGTTGAGGCCCGCCTCGCCTCACGCTATATATATTAAAACTTACATAAATCTTGAAGTAAATGGTCGACATTGGACTCTATAGGAGAGGAGGAAGGGGAAAGCAGTTCACCATAATGATGATTCAAATGAAGAATCCCTTAGTGATGACAGTGCTGATAACTTATGAGTTCTTATGTGATATGTCATTGCTATTTATTTTTGGAAATCAGAATTATATGTTAATGAAAAGAATGCTGGGATTTTGAAAAGATAGAATTTTGAGTTGAACTTTATTCATGTTGTCTTATTATTGAGATATTTTGATTTCACTTCATATCTTATGCTTTTTTATGTTTTATATTATTCACTCATTAGTATATAACAAATTTATCATTTTATGTTTACGCAATCTTTTGATTTTTAGGCTTACGCCTCGCCTCACGAATGAAAAACGCCTCAATACCCGAATACGCAATTTTAAACATTAGGCGCAAGCCTCCGTGGTTAATTACATCTCAGGCTGGAGCTCGAGAATACTCTCGATTAAGGATCTGATATTATTCTTCCCAAAAGGGGATTGGCACACAAAGGGAGACTAAGTAATCCTACTCAAAAGGCAAGAAATGTTTCAAATGTGCTTAGTCAACATGTACGGTTCATCTCAGCATCTAGAGAGACTAAGGCAGTTGAGGAGAGAAAGAAACTCATATACTCAGAGCATGTATAGAGAAAGGATGGAAGTGGCGCCATCTATGTGACGCTGATAAGTATGATTTATAGTCCATGAAGAGAAGTAACTTACCCACTATTTAAGTATACTACGAAACACCCAATGTAGTGGCCTCAAATCATAGATCTAAGGTGGGCTTAGTGTTCTACCCAACACTAACACCCGTGTCCTAGCTAATGCACCTAGGCTTATACCCTGCTTGAAAAGGGAGGCCAGCTAACAACCTAAACATGTAAAATCCATGTAGTCCAATCTTTATGAAAGATGGATAGGTAGTTTGAATGTTTTGGAAGTAGGACTGACATCTAGAGAGTTTTCTAATTAGCTCTGGACTTATGCAGGGTGAATGCTCCTAAAGCTAATGCGATTAAATTTTAATTAGATTCGTTTCTAATGCAATGCATACAGGTTAAAATATCCAAATCATGTATGCATAAGATTTTAAAAATATGCTTATATAAAAATAATTTTTAGAAAAGACTGGGCCTCCCCAGATCCGACACTTCATCCTCATAGGCCAAATTATTCGGACTCTACCCACAGGCGGGGAAGTGTCTTATTAGAAGGAGAGAGAAGAATGCATTTAATATGCATGTGACCTTGGACAATTCTGGCTATTCCCTAGGTCGTTAAGTTTATATGTTATTTAATTCTTAAAATTTTAAAATTTGATTAAGAGTAGAAAAGTAATTTTTGTCCTAGAGAGCCTAGCGAAAACATGTCATACACAAGCAAGAATGAAACCTAAGAAAAGTAGGCAATTTCTAATGCGCACAGAAAATAAACACATCAATATAAATTCAGAAAAAGTAAAGTAAGAAAGTACACAACAAGTACCGTATATGTACAACTCAAGGTCTGCAGAAAAGTAGTGGTGGCCAGGTTCCACCGACAACAACCTGGATTATAATCCTACTAAATGACGCAAGTCTTAAAAGCCAGATAGTTCGTCTTCAAGTATCTGTCTTCTAGTGGATCGTCCTCATTCGAATTATCTTGCTCCGGATCGTCTCCTTTGAGCTCTGTATGGTTCGTCCTACGGAAGGGTACCCAAATGACTAAAAAATTCCCTATAAAGAATCTTTCTTATTCTCTTTGGGTACCGAGTGCTTGAAATGCCGAACTTTTATGAACTTTCACAACTCAATTATATAAAATTACATTATATTTAAAAATAGAAAATTTAGACTCAAACTCCTGTATGGTTATCCTAATAAAAATTACAAGTAGTTTATATAACAATTCAAGCAGTTAATATTGTGCATAAGAGGAAACACACTTGGTCACGCTCTTTTAATTTAGGGAGGGGACTTTAGAAAATTCTGGAGCGCCTGCAGGAAACAACGTCAGTTTTAAAGCTTAATGATTATTGCTCCCTCTATTAGCACTGCATGAGCGTGGCCACCTGCATAAGATTGAGTTAGTATAAAAGCGGCCCTAACCCATGGGCAATCTAACGCACAATCAATCATAAGCAAAATATATAAAATATAATAATGAGGCAAGCATCACATCAATCACAACAAATAAGGGCAATCAATCAGCACTAGTGCCACACACAATTACATCACATAAATAGAAAAAAAATAAAGCACTGGCCCTAATCCTAGATCTAGAAGTGGTGTCCTAACAAACTTATGTGTGTGTAGTAAGCTTGTGTGGCTTTGGGTAGGTCTTATGCAGGATAATTAGTTCAAGTTGTCAAAAATTCAGATTTATTGAAAGTCTGAAAATGAAACTTTATTTAAAATTTAAATATTAATGAATTGGGATCAATTTTAGTTAATTTTAGTTTTGTTGATCCATTTTAATGCTTAGGGCTGTGATCTTTGAAGTTTAAGTTGCCTTAGTGAATTTTAGAGGGTCCAGGGTCCTCCTATATGCTAGGCTAAGGGGGTCCAAAAGGTCACTATAGGAAACGGGCTATGTTTGGGGGTTCTAGCATTTTAATTAAATATTAGGCCTTAAGGGAATCAGGGATTGGGCCCAAGGAAGTTTGGAATTAAATTGAATTTGATTTGGACCCATCTAGGCTAATTGGGTTGACCGGGTCAACCAGGTTGACCCAGGGCACAGGTTTGGGCCTAATGGGTTGGGTCTGACCCATTAAGTTCAAGGGAGGTGAGAATTGAGCTTGAGAAGCTTTGAATTGGATTTGAAACCAAATAGAGGGGTTTAGGTCAATCTGGGTCAACCCAGGTTGACCTAGTCAACCAAGTTGAGGGTTTGGGTCAGGGCTCAACAGACTTGGTTTGATCCACTGAATAGATTGGGAGGGATCTTGGGGCCTGGCCTAGTCAATTTGACCAGGTCAACCCCTTTGACCATGCTCTAGGAAAAAACAAGGTCAATAAATAGCATAACCCTAACTCTCCCCTTTCTATCTTATTTAAAGCCTTCACAAAAATCTACCCCTAGAATCACCAAATCACCCCCCCCCCCCCCCCCCCCACAATCTTGCCCAAACATGAATTCTACTTTTAGGTAAGGGATCTCCTTCAATTAGCCCACTCTCCATCATGCCAAAACAAGCTTCTCAATTTCAGTCGTGAGGCCCATCAATCAGCCGCCCCCTCCTCTTACCTAATCCCCTCTTTCCCTTTCACGTCGTGGGCCCCATGGTCCTGATTTGCTTGCTGCGTGGAGCACCTGGCCTGTGCCAACTGTAAAACAAGGGCAGCACCAGTTATGGGCCGACTGGACTGGTCCTTCTTGGATCAGTTTATCAGTTGCTTAAATGCATAACTTTTTGGACCTCAGGTGACAATTAATCCATGGAGATTTGAGAAGTGGACACTCAACAAGAAAAGAGATCATAGTCAAATGGGAGCGCACTTGCTGAATGGTAGAATCAAATATTGATAGTGAAAGAAGATTGGATGGGACATAAAAACTTGAGAAATTTCATTGAAATATTCTTAAAGTTGGATAGGGAGGTGTATTTTTCTTAAAAGTAAGCATGGTTACTTGCTATTGAGAAAGATTTAGGCTGAAGTTATTTAATAGAGCAGTTTAAATAGGCCTGAGTTTAAGAAAATGTGGAGATGAATATGTCTTTCATGCCTTTTTAGGAGAAGTTATGGGGGAAGAGTGGAGAGCATTTTCTTTTCAACAAAATTAGGTAGATAAGTTAGAAACTTAGAAGGGTTAATTAATTTATAAGAAACTCTTGAGTATGAATGATGCTTTTTTAATCATACTGTCTTTTCCAATTACCGACATTAACTAACAAAAGGAAGTAATATATCTCTAATCATATTTTAATTAATAATACTGGGATCAATGAAAGTTCCTCATAAAAAAAATTGTTAGTGCAATTCTCTTTGGTTTAATGAAAAATACTATATATTAACACATCAAGAATATATTTTAATTAAACTAAATTTATATTTTCAAAATTTCCCTCTTATGATTGTGAAAGCTGACAGAGGAAGAAAAGATCATTTGACTACTGCATCTGTGGTAGAATCCCATGCTTGTAGAGGTAGAAGAATGAAGGAAGTAAAAAAATAATGGAGATCAATGGGAACACATGGTTGAACATGTGGATTAGATTGAAAGCCAAGAAACGGCAGAGCCAAGAGGTTGGCATCAGTCACTTTCAAGTTTATAACGTCGTAGAAACAAGAAGAAAAGACAGGGAATTTGTCTACTAGCCTCAAAAAAATGAGTGGGTACTGAAGGAGAGGAAATCACAGGTATTTTCTATCGTGAGATTTTTAATACAGGCCTTTCAAAACTTTATTATGTTCTCCATATCAACTAGTTAATTAATAACAACACCGAGCATTAGGCCAGACAATATCTTCCTTAGTTCTCAAGGGTAAAAATCTTAAATTTGAATTTGCTCGAATTTGACCAATTTGTCATGCTTAATCTGCTCTGTGCGTGGAGTTTATAGTTTGTAACTTACCTTATGTCATACTTACAATTAAAACGAAAATAGGAATAGATTTCTATTCTTAAAAAAAAAAATATTAATTAACAACAGAATGCACTCAAACAAAACTTGAAAGAAACAGAAGAGTTATACTCAATTTTTTATTGCTATCACAATAAAAAGGGATTCACACGTAAGCTTAACTATTTACATTATCTAGTACTTTGTATGCACTCGCCGGATCTAATCATGCTGGCCCGTTGATGCCTTCTCCTAGCAAGCTCATGTGCGACATCCTCTTCTTCGTTGCATGCCACACCACCTAGACCCGTCGACGTCTGTCACCTCCCATGTAATTTCCTTGCTTTATCTGTTGTTAAGGTTTCATGAAGTTCAGTAAAAGCAGTAGAGAGGGTGAGAAAACAGAGAGATAGGGGGCGATTGAGGGGAGTGCAAGGACGAGGCAACCAATGGCATGTAAAGGGCAGCGGGACTAGCAGCATGCTTATGGGGTGACATGAGATGTTATTTTTTATTTTGATGTTCTGAATGCTATGTATGTAAATAGTGAAATTTATGTAATCAACATGTAAAACTTAATATTTTAACAGTTATGTATCTAAATCCCCCAATAAAAATGAATGAAGAGTAATGATCAGGTGAGATAGCTAAATAGAAGCCACATCAACAAAATAAATAAGCATTTAATGCATCAATCATATTCAGAGCCAAATTCAAAAAATGTACATGAATATGTTATATGTCAGCACTTTAATTTTACAGCAGGAAAATAAATGGCTAGTTAAGTAGCTTAAGATGAAAAAAGAATAAACCACTCGATTGCTAATTAAGATAATAAACAATGAAACCTGTTCTAACAAAGCAACAACTATAAGAATGCAGGATAATGGTTCTTCTAATTACATTGAAACAAGTAAATAAGAGTAAAAAACTGTAGTTAAGACATTTTCTCACCATATAATACATAAATCAATTTTACTAACAAAAGAATCAATAGATAATGAGATTTAACTCCTAAAGAATCAAATAATAACAAAGATTAAAACATTCAAACTAACAAAATTAGCAATAATTAGGCCATTAGTGCCCATCATTAAAGAATATGAAAGAAATATTGTGTAGAGACAACAAAGGATTTCTTGAATTCAGCTGACATGCTGACATAATTTTTAGCATTGCTTAATTTGAGAGGAGAACAAGCAGCTTCACAACTTTGATATGTAAGGCGTTAGATAATTGCAAATAAAATAGAAGTATCTTACAATTTTGGTCTTACACAAGTTTTAAGCAGTTATCATAATTCAACATTTACATCATAAATTCCTGCGGTTAAAAAAAAGAAAAGATTTAGAAGAGCCTCAGAGATTTGAACAGTATGCAGTAAACCTTAGAAAAGGCAATTTGCTAAAGAGCATAGCCCTGCATTGGGTACCCATACCCACACACACCCATATACCCACCCACCCAATGGGTATGGGTGTTTATGGGTACACCCATGTCCTTGTGGGTGGGTACTCAACATGCGTCGGGGGATAAATCGATTTAATTACGAATCACTGTATATCTTATATTACTGCAATCCTCACTACGTATTGTGCAACACTTAACCACACTGCGACTATGATAAATTCTGATATGCTGCTTGAAAGCTTGCAATCATAGTAAAGGGCAATAAGCCTCAAGAATATCAGTCTGTGGCAGATTGCATTCAAAAAGTATGGAAAGTAGGTGGGTATAGGAGGGTACGACATCGTGATAGTCACCATGGGTAGGTGTGGGTGGGCAAAGCCCGTCCGAGTAAAGCATTGGTACCCAACGGGTACCCAATCAGGACCCCATGTAAGTCTTTGCTAAAGAGCTAGAAAGGTTATCAGCAATCTTTCAAAATTGAAATTAATCATGCTTTTGCCACACAAGAGAAAAAGTTCAAAAAACTCGTATTATGACAGATGAACGTTTGATTCACAACGACAAAATTCAAAAAAGAGTACCTGATGGCCAAGTTTGCTGATATGATCAAAGAAGAAAAAGATGCCCCATCACCTTTAGCTAGCTTAATCCATAGCAAGTGGCAGATAAAGACTGATGCCGGTTAATTTGATAGGACTCCAAGAGACGTTTATCATTCAACAATTTCATATTTCACTAATCCTGTACAAAAATGGCATGCACAAAGAAACAATGCAGAACCACCTTTTTTCATGTATACCTAAGAAAAAGACAATAGGAAAAAATTAAGAAGAGGCCAACCTTGAGCCGAGATGACCAAGACTTAAGATCGGATTAAATATTATTTGTTTGAGTCAATTTAGGAAAAATGCTTATCTGCAAGAGTTATTGTAGAATTGTTATAAAAAATAGATTTTAAAGTTATTGTGGGTATAATAAATTTTTCTTTAGAAAAAAACAAAACGATTAGAAATGATCTAAAAAGATATGGTTAGAAAGTATTACAAATGACATTTTTATTAGATTTAAATGAGAATTTCTCTTAATAGGACATAATGAAGAGAAATGATTCATTAGCTGACCCCACGTAGTGGGTTAAAGGCTTGATGTTATTGTTAATGAAGAAAAAATTAAAGCAATAATAGACTTTTATAACTATCACATTCTAGTATATTTGATTATAAAAAATTATTTTCCATCGCAAAAAAAAATTCTCAAAAATAGAAAGAAAGCTATAACCAAACAAGACTTTGATAACTATTTGAAAAGCAAATTTTTTAAAAAAGGCACCATATGAACCCTCGATTAGAGCTAGCCTTTGTTCACCGACATCAATTCAAGTTCAATCTTCCAAATCATTAAATTTTAGATAATTTTGCCAATCTTCGAGTCATTCAAAATGCCGACCTTCAATCCATATATAAATTCATACATGTTACACACATGAGTGCATGCATATATAAACACAAATATGCATAAAAAGTAGATTTATACAACCGTGTGCATATTAAAAACACATGATCTAATATCAAGATTTCAATTTGACATTCCTCACTTGAATTTTCATTCGAGTTTGAATGGAAGTTATAGGAGAATTTAAGGGTAAATGTTCATATTATACATAGCTACATATGACAACTTTTTAAATTTAGGATGGCAAGAGACACCCAATCTCACTCGAATTCCACCGTTGCTCTCCGTTCACTATTTCATAGCCTGATAGCAGCCAAAAGGTGATTCAATATTTGATCTATTATGATCAAAGTTTATAGTCCTTTATGGATTATATAATTTAATACTTTTCTCAAGGAGTGCCAAATTGAGATTCAGTACTTCATGACAAAAACAAAGGTGCATATGCTCTTTATTTTGTAAGACCAAAACATCAGGAATCTGTTAATAATTTAACATGCTCTTTCTATAGTAATACAAATCAAGTAAACCAGTGCCTGTAACCAATAATTCAGTCTGCATAGCCACTAATATACATATAAGAGCCCAGGGTTCAAATCCTAATTAAAGCTGGAACATCAAACAATAAATAGTTTCCCTATTCTAACTAGCCAGTTTGAATATGTTTAGATAGAGCTCTTATTGTTGGTATGTTGTTGTTTATCAACTGCAGCAACCATCTGATTTTGCTGCATCATTTGTGGTCCATAAGTGCAAATGTTCATCACCTACAAAGAAGCTAAAGCGTCACACTCATCCCAAGAGTTACCAAAGAAAAAGGCTTTGTTTGAGACGGCTTTCTTACTGCTTCTTAAAACAGCTTTCTAGTACAAAAGTTAAAATTTTTGTACTCAAAAGCTGCTTTAAAAAACAGTAAAAAAGCCGTCAGAAACGAAGCCTAAATTACCAAAAAGATTCAAATTCAGAAACCTGAGGAGGCATTTGCATCTGAGGAAAGCCAAAGTAGCTTGAATATTGCTCAGGGATATGAAAGTTATGCATCTGGGTAGCAAAATTAATAGAATTTGGGCCTTGAGGAGGGCAAACATGTGGTTGGTTTGATATAGAAGTTCCAAGTGTAGTAGACTGAATATCAGATGATACTTTTGGTGGTTGAACTGGATTTGGTATTGATGTCATTGAATGATGATTCATTGCATTGCCCATGCACGACACGTACTGCTGAATACTAGGAAATAACATTGGCGCCACGCCATTTCCCATCCACATTATCTGAGAAGCCGGCAAGAGAGCAAGAGTGTTGAACCTTCTGAATAAAATTTTGATTTATATAATAAAGAAGGATGTAATATGTTTTTCATACCTGAAGTTGTAATTGGAGTGATTTCAAATACTCGATAGCTTCATCAAGCATTGATGCTTTGTCTGACTAAAAAAAATAAGATAATCACAAAATCAACGCCCAACAAGGTACATGGATCATAAAGATAATTTAGTTCCTTCTAACATGCCATTTTAGCAAGAGAACTAATTTTCCACAGTATAATAAATATAATAACATCAGAAAGCTTCCTTCGGAATTTTGAAATAGACAATAGAAAAATGATCACACATTTACCTTGTTGCAATGAGGGATGAGCTCTTGCAATGCCCTCATCTTTTCATTGATCTTGTCCCTTCTTCTCTACATGAACGATCTCATGGTGAGAAAATGAAGTGCAACTATAAATTATATACATTGTTTACAGAATCCTACCCTCTCTGAGAGATTATGGATTTCAGCGGAACGACTTCTACGGCCAGATGCAGGTCGCTGAGCTGCCTTGTTTGCCTCTGCTGATTCATACTCAGCTTCCTACACATTAGAAGATTTTGATTTCCTTGAATGAAGAAAGGATGATTTTATGTTTTCTTAAAAACATAAACAAGCAAACCTCACTCTGGCCTTCAGATTCCTCAGCATTTCTTCCCTTCCTCTTAAGTCCATGCTTTGTCGAGCTTCGCCTAGAGCCGCCTGATGATGAAGTAATTGCAGGTTCATATGTGTTTGCTTCCAAATGATCGAGTGTAGATCTTGATAGAGAGTCCTTTGCTCCTTTCACACTGCTCAAAGCATGAGTAACCTCAGCTTCGTTTTGAGCTTGGTTGCTTCCACAAACACTTGATAGTATTTTCCTCAATGAGGATGAATCTGCCATGCCAACCACAGCTTCACTACTTGATGCTTCTTCACAAAATTTCCTATTTTCTGATACCAAATCAGCCTTCCTCGGCTTTCTATGGTTTGAGAATTTTACAACAGTGGCGCTATCACCTAAACTAGATTTTGGAGAAAGCATCACATTATCATGAGGATGAAAACAGGATTTCTTAGTACAAACATTACTATCTTCTTTCATTGCCTTATCAGTAGAAATGATTTCTGCAGTTGGCATTCCATAGAAAAATTCTGACAACTCTTTATCCATTGAATTATCCAAAGAATATTGGAACCATGATGTAGCCTCCTCTTCATCAATAAAATTACTAGAATTCACAACTGAGTCCCCACATTTCAGTAAGGATTCAGGCTTTTGAGTTTGTTTAGATTCGATGATGGCGGGCAAGGCTTTATGATTGGTTTGGCCATGCAAGACCCCATGCCGATTTCTCCTCAAAAGCTCTGTTAGTTCATTTTCTGGTCTGCAAGAAGATCATAAGAAATAAAAAATTTAAACCCATAACTTTTTTTTTTTCAAATGATGGAACATTTAGCATTAATGGAAAGAGGTAAAAAACAGCACTAACCCCATGCACTTCTTTTCATTTGTAACAGGAAGACCATAGAATGGTCTAGAATCATCCTCCATTTTCCAATCTGGAACACAGCCATTCATCTCGCTTAAATGAATTCTGATTTTCATATTAAAGAGTAAAGAAAGAAGGATACTGTCAAATTTGATAATCAACTATAAAAAAGAAGAAGACAAGAAGAACATATACACATACTTTTGACATGATTCTCACTATTGCTGTATAGATAAACATACATATATCTACATATACTTAATTTCATGCTAACATTCATATAGATGCTGATTTTTCTTTGTAAAAAATAAGAGCTTTGTAGAAAATACAAGCCTAAACGAACCCTAAGAAAAACAATAAAAAAATACAGTCAAGAAGCTCCAAAGATCATGAATTCCTAGTTGTATAGTCACACCAAACACTAAGGCTAAGAACAAAGCTCAACTTGAAGAAACTCATTACTCATATATAAAAGTGCTTCAGTGGAAACTATATATAGAAGCTCAAGAAAAGTTATACCAAAAAAAAAAAAAAAAAAAACAAAGAGTTTTGCGTTCTAAAATTTAAGCCAACACAGTAGAAAGCAGAGCTTTTAAAACAAACTCAACCAAACAAAAAGAAATGTCAAACAACAAATATTTAGGGTGATAACAAACAATCTAAGAACACAATAACTAGAATAAAAAACCAAACAAAGCCTAGGAGAAGAAGAAGAATACTTTTCAAATAAATTTAACCCGAAATAGCCAGCTATAATACAGACGAACCTTTGTAATTCCCAAAAGAGGAATAGTAGGAAGAAAACACAAAGTTGTGACGAGTTACAGAAAAAAAGGTCATTTCATGTCATTTACAATGGAACAGGGCACAATAGTATCACAGAAGAGTGGATAGTTTCTGTAGTTAAACAAGATAAAAAATCACAACTGAAGATACAAAGTCACAAAATCTTATAAAAGAAAACTCAAAACAAAAACCCAAGAGAAACCAAAAAAGGAAGAACCTAAAGGGCCTCAGAACCCAACGAATTGGAGAAGAAGGGGAAAAGGGGAAAAGAGAGGAAAGAACAGACCTTTTTCAAGAACAGCCATTTCTCGCTCTTCTGTTCAGCAAGTTTCCTCCTTTCTGGCGTTGCAATGGAGTAGAGGTATAGCTCTCTCTCTCTCTCGCTGGTTTCTGCTTCTTTCCCTCTGTTCCTGTTTAGAATGGTAAGAAGCTCGGTGGGCCGAAGGAGATTTGACAGTGCAGTTCTTTTTAACTTTGGTTTTGCAGTGAACATGACATCATTAACTTGTCGTTTGAAATGTCCTTTTATCGGTACTAATTATCAGGGATTATTATTCAGAAAGTCAAATTTTCTAATTTATTTATTTTTTGTTTTATTCCATGGCAGGATCCGTTAGACATGTGCAATTACAGATATATCCTTGCTGCTCACCTCTTCATTTCTTTCGAAGAAGACTTTCAGAGTCAATTACATTTTGAAAGTAAAACCATTTATTTGTTTATGATTATTTAATTGAAGGAATTTTTAGTAGATTATATTTTAAAATCTATGAATTTTAAAATTTTGAGTTATTAGAACTAAAATAATTTTTTAATAAAATTTTAAAAAATTAGAAAAATATTCTATTAATTCATTTGAGACGAGTGAATTTGAAATAAATTGCAAAAGGAAGCAATAATACACTCTAAATTTATTTATTTTAATTTATTTTTATAAGTTTTAAGCAACAAGCAAAAAATCTCTTGAATTTCAAATACATTATATTTATCTTACACATTATTTAAAAAATCTTTGAATTTTAAATGTTTACAACCAAATACCCTTTAGGACTTTTACAATCTAAATTAAATTTTTTGAATGACTTAGAAGAATTATTACAAAAGATACCTCTAGAAGAAAGAGTTTTTATTAGAGGTGATTTAAATGGACATGTTGGTAGAGATGTAGATGATTTTAAAAGCATTCATGATGGCTATGGTTTTGGAACAACAAATGAAGGTGGCAAGATCATATTAGATTTTTGTTTAACTTATGATTTTTCAATTGCTAATACATTATTTAAGAAAAAGAATGAGCATCTCATCACTTATAAAAATAGATGTAGTACAACCCAGATTGACTATTTTCTTATAAGAAAATTAGATCGTTTAGATTGCAAAGATTGTAAAGTTATTTCGAGTGAAAATTTATGTACCCAACATCGATTATTAGTTTTGGACTTTAAGATAAAGGGGCAGATAATAAAAAATAAAGTAAAACAATATTTTAGGATTAGATGGGGCATTTAAAGAATATTAACAAAAATATTTTTTAGAGTAAGATTTTAGTTCTTAAGATTTTATCTGTGCATGAGGATGCCAATGTTATTTGGGAAAAAGTGGCTAGTGATATTAAAAATATTGCAAAAGATGTGTTGGAGTATCAATGGAAAAAGCTCATAATAGTAAAAATAGTTGATGGTGGAATCCAAATGTATAAGAAAAGATTAAAAATAAAAAAATTTGTTATAAAAATTGGTTTAATTTTAAAAATTTTGATAATTGGGAAAGATATAAAGAGGCTCGTAAGGAATCTAAAAAAATAATATGCGATGCAAAGACCTTAGCTTTTAGTGATTTATATAATAAATTATATACTAAGGAGGGAGAAAGATATATGTATAAGTTAGCCAAGCAAAGAGATATGAGTAGTAAGGATTTAGCTCAAGTGAAGTGTATTAAGGATGAAGATAAAAAAATACTTTTCTTAGAAGATGATATTCAACAAAGGTGGATGAGATATTTTACTAAACTTTTTAATAAGAATTGTGAAAATAAGATTGATTATAGTGACCTTAGCACCCTAAATGAAAATAAAGATTTTTGTTTTTATCGGCGTATTAATAAAACCGAAGTTAGAGAGGCTTTAAAAAAAATGAATGGTGGAAAAGCTGTTGGACCTGATGATATTCCAATAGAGATGTCGAAATACTTAGGAGATGAAGGAATTTCTTGGCTTACTAATCTTTTTAATACTATTTTGAAGACTAAAAAGATGTCAGATGAGTGGATAATGAGTGTATTAATTTCTATTTTTAAGAATAAAGGTGATGCATAAGATTGTGCGAATTATAGAGGAATTAAGTTAATGTGTCATACTTTAAAACTATGGGAGCGAGTTATGGAGCATAGGTTGCGACGTGATACTAATGTTTCTCAAAATCAATTTAGATTCATGCCGGGTAGGTCGACTATGGAAGCCATACATTTATTAAGAGGTTTGATGGAGAAATATAGAGAAAATAAGGAGGATCTACATATGATATTTATTGATTTAGAAAAAGTATATGATAAAGTTCCAAGAGAAGTGCTATAGAGAGTTCTTGAAAAGAAATGAGTTAATAATGCTTATATTCAAATCATTAAAGATATGTATGCAGAGCCATTACTCGTGTTCAAACACAAGGTGGTTTAACCAAGTATTTCCCTATTTCGGTTGGATTACATCAAGGATAAGCCTTAAGCCCATATCTTTTTGCTTTAGTCATGGATGCTCTCACTACACATTTGCAAGAGGATGTACCTTGGTTTATGCTTTTTGCTGATGATATTCTTCTTGTTGATAAGACTAGAGAGGGAGTTGAAAGTAAACTTGAATTATGGAGGTCAACATTAGAGACTAAAGATTTTCGCTTGAGTAGATCTAAAACGGAATATATTGAGTGTAATTTTAATAGTAATAGACCTAGTGAGGGGATTGTGAATTTGGGCTATCAAGTCATTAATAAGAGTATACATTTTAGATATCTTAGATCTATTGTTCAGAGTGATGGTGAAATAGATGGGGATATTATCAGCATAATTCAAGTTTGATAGTTGAAGTGGAGGAATGCATCAGGCTTATTGTGTGATAGAAAAGTATCCCTCAAGCTTAAGGGAAAATTCTATAAGATGGTAGTGAGGCCTGCAATGCTTTATGGTGCTGAATGTTAGCCATTAAAAGAGAAGCATAATACTAAGTTAAGTGTGGCAAAGATGAGGATGCTCAGGTGGATGAGTGGCTTTACCCTTAGAGATAGGATACGAAATGCGCATATACATGAAAAAGGTTGGAGTAGCTCCAGTAGAAGATAAGATTAGAGAGAGTCGCCTTAGATGGTTTGGTCACATAAAACGGCGGCCTTCCAACGACTCGGTTAGGAGAGTAGAGGTATTATATTTGACTTATTAAGAAAGGTATAGGCAGACCTAAAAAGACTTGGTTAGAAAATATTAGGAATGACCTTTCTTTATTAGATTTAAACAAGAATTTGACCTTTAATATGACACAATGGAGAAAAAGGATTCATGTAGCCGACCCCACGTAGTGGGATAAAGGCTTGATATTGTTGTATTAAAATGGCATAACAATTTTCTTATAGCTATTATACCCTAACAAATCTGGTTAAAAAATATTGCTTTTCACCTTACATATTTCTAAAAAATAACAGCCACAGAGACGTTTGATAATAATTTGAAAAACTATGAGGAATTCAAGCTTCATAAAGCGATTTTGACTAGCTTACAGTTTGTTTTGCTTTCAAGTGTTTGGAAGCTTCAGGAGGCAAACACCCTTCCAGAAGTAAATTCAGATAGAAATTGAGCTGCAACCAGTTCTAAAGATTTTTTTGGGGAGATTTTATTCTCTTTACAGCAAGGAAATCGATTCTTACAGTATGTTCCAGTAATCTATTAAGTTGAAATAAAGAAAAAACCTCCTTTTAAATGCTCTGATTGCCAGATTGGGACATAATAAAATGCACTTAATCACATGTGCAGCAGAAATACAGTTAAAATAATATCTGTCCTAACATAGTAAGGCAACTGAAGGCATATTGGTCGTAACTAACCAAAAGTTCTCTTTTTTTTCTGCTACAAATGTTTAATTCCTACTCTGAACATCTCAAAGGAACTTTAGTAAACATATATAAATTTGCGTTAAGCCAATGAAAATAGAAACATTTAGAATACATGATATTGTTTGTTCAGTGAGAAAGCTGTTAACACTTAAAATAACCACTCAGCTGCCACAATACAGTTATGCCAAACATCACTTCAGAAAGCTGGTAGCAATTACAAACACATTACTAAGTAAAATATTTAGGCTTCGTTTGGGATGTCTTTCTTATTACTTCTTAAAGCAGTTTTCCAGCACAAAAATTTTAATTTTTGTATTAAAAATTTACTTTAAAAAATAGTAAGAAAGCCGTTCCAAATGAAGCCTTAATTTCTTGTGCTACTACTGCATATAATTTCTTGGGATATACATGGAAGGGAGCTGGAATTTGCAAGGTAAATTTACTGACAAGTGTGTATTAGATATTTTATGAGCGTTTCATTTCAAATCATAGCATGTAACGAAACTACAGTTTTTCCACAGGGAAGCCTGTAACTGGCTGTGTCTCAGCTGCGAGAGAACGCAGTTCCTCAATCTCCGGATCTTTGAGCTTCCAACCAAGAGCACCTGCAAACTCTGTTGCTTGCTCTGAATTTTTGGCTCCTGGGATTGGTATCACATTCTCTTGGCAAATTAACCAATTTAGAACCACCTGCAATAAATTCTGAAAACATCACATCATCTTTTGCTCTCAGAAGGGGAAAAAATAAAGTAAAATACTTTCTCATACGAGCATGTAATAAGTTTGTGGTATATATTATGTGTCAAAATTTATCAAAATACACTCAAGAAAGCAATAACACAATTAATCACATAATTGCCGATATTCATGTGCATATGTTAGTTTTGGAAGTGAAAAAGTAACGTAGTCATGGCAGATTTTTAGATTTCGTTTGGAACGACTTTCTTACTGCTTCTTAAAGCAATTTTTTAGTTAAAATTTAATTTTTTTTCTACTAAAAAGCTTCTTTAAGTAGTAAGAAAGCCGTCCCAAACAAAGCTGCTGTTTAAAGTATCTTTCTAGTATAAAAATTAAAAATTTTGTATTAGAAAGCTGCTTTAAGAATGAATAAGAAAGCCGTCCCAAACGAAACCTTAGCTAGGTGCATAGAGGATATACTTGTATACAATTGTTGACATTTTGATATCAGTAATAAACGATTTCTTCTTGCATAAAATTGCTAAAAATTGAAGCAGAAAAATAAAACACTGGAACAAAAGATAGAACCTGTGTGGAAGTTTTTCCATAGTTCTGTCCAATATCTTTAATTCTGTTCAACAGAGGTTGCAGCTGTATAAAGAGTAAAATGTTTCAGCATAAAAGGATGAAATTGATGTCAAGAAGAAGGCATAGAAAGCATATGGGTCTTGCCTTTGTGAGGAAATCACGAGTGTAAATGCGGCCCCGAGGACCACTTGGTGGGTTCTCTGGTGTATACTTTCCTGTTAGAGCTCCTGAACATATTGAAGAAGTATTTAGAACTCCTGAATGAAATTGATAAACTCAACCTTTTAGAAGTCAAATGCATATTAACAAGAATTGAAGTTTTTCATGACACAAAGTCATTGGTGATGTAAAAGAAAACTATAATTTTTTCCAAGAGATCTTATTTTTATTGAAGGCGTTTTACTGATTAAAATCTCTCTAAAAGGGTTTAATTCTGGATTAGGTGGTGAAAAAACACAGGTTGCCTTTTGTTGTATGTAAACAGTGGCAAAGACATTATTTTTCTTAATAAGGGCACATAAATTAATTAATGTTTTGTAGCACTAATTGAATGTTTATAATGAAAAATATCAACATTGATATTTATCTATGACATATAAAAATTTAGGAGGGGCTTATGTTCCCCACATGTCTTCCTTAAATACGCCATTGAATGTAAGGAATTTCTAACAGCAAAACCTTCTAACAGTAAATACATACTAAAACATAATAGACTCATATGTGAGATAGACCTTTGTCCTCCAAGGAGGATAAACATTCTTATCAAAGTTGTCTACTTCTGTGGTAGCATGCATTGGTGAGACTGTGAGAGTTCATAGAATAGGATGGTATACTAATATAACAACAATAATATCAAACCTTTATCCCACTATGTGGGGTCGGCTATATGAATCCTTTCTTTCCACTGTGCATCGTTAAAAGTTAAATTCTCATTTAAATCTAATAAAGAAATAATATTTCTAAATTTTTTTCTAACAAAGTCTTTTTATATAGGTCTACCTCAACCTTTCTTAACATACAAATCTAATACATCTACTTTCTTAACCGGGTCATCAGAAGGCCACCGTTTTATATGATCAAACCATCTAAGTCGGCTCTCTCTAATCTTATCTTCCACTAGAGCTACTCCAACCTTTTCACGTATATGCTCATTTCATATCCTATCTCTAAGAATAAAGCTGCTCATTCACCTGAGCATCCTTATCTCAGTAACACTTAACTTAATATTATGCTTCTCTTTTAATGACCAACATTCAACACCATAAAGCATTGCATGTCTAACCACCATTTTATAGAATTTTACCTTAAATTTGTGGGGGACTTTTCTATCACACAACAAGCCTGATGCATTTCTCCACTTCAACCATCCAACTTAAATTCTAATAACTATGAAAAATTGCACGACAAATAATAAATACAATATTTGTAGGGGAATACCAGTGAAAAACTAATATCATAATTGCATGAAATTAATAGTAATATTCATCTCAGTCCTTCAATCAGATCATATTTGTGTCATATCTATTTTTACCAAACAATTGCAACTCTTGTAATACTTTGGATGATAGTTTTATCATACCTAACCAAACAATCACCCTCTTTACTCAATAACACAACACAACAGATCATGGAAAAACTCTACAATGCCAAATAGAGCCTGCATCACACTGTCCAATTCATATTCATTTACAAAATGGAAATCACATGTAGATCAAATTTATTAGTTCTCAAAAAAAAAAAATCATTCATTAAACATACAGGAAACAAGAGGATGATCTGATGACAGGTAACAACCCACCTAGTGAACTCACTTTAACCATATGTTTCACCAATAAAGATCATTGCTATGCTTTAAGAACCATGAACAATCCATTGATTAAATTTCTAATCATTTTTGGTAATCTATCCTATGAAAATATAAATTTCTTCCTGAAATCAAAGTCATCCCTCATGAAAATTTTAAGGAATCTGATGGAGGATCAAACATTAAAAAGAATGCAGGAAATCATGTATTATACTAGCTTTTAATGATGCCAAATAAAATGGGAGATCTTAATCATAAACATTTGGAACTCACACTTATAAATTTAAATTGGACTATATTGACAACCTCCTCCAAGGTGTGAAAATTTTTAAAAACCATCCATGATATAAAATAATATATTTATAGAACTACCATACCTTGAGCAATAGGAGAATATGCAATCAAAGTTACACCCAGTTCATCACAAGCAGCCTTCACCCCATTCTTTTCTGGAATCCTGTATATAAGACTGTAGTTCACTTGATTAGAAGCCAATGTAATTCCACGAATCTTTAGACGGTTGTAGGCTTCTCGGAGCCTCTTTTCTAGAGCAAACAATGAAAAAGACTGATAAGTAGTATATCCAAATTTGGGAGTGAAGTACAGAATAATAGACATCATTTAGGTTTTGTTTGGGATGACTTTCTTATTGATTCATAAAGCAGATTTTTAGTTAAAATTTTTTAATTTTTGAACTAGAAAGCTGCTTTAAAAAGTAGTAAGAAAGCCGACCCAAACGAAGCCTTAATAACCTGGTCAGAAGTATTACCACTGTAATTTGAGACACCAACAGCCTTCACTAAACCCATTTCAACAGCATCTCCGAGGCCATCAATATAACCTGGAATTATTTGGAAGTAATAGTTTATCGTTGCAGAATGCATGGAAAAAAGAAGCCCTGATTATTTACAAATAATGGACTTCTTAGGATGTTTGAGAAAAGCTTATAATACCTTCATTTCCCCATATTCCTGGCCTGAAAACTAAAATAAATAAAGTTATCCACAGGTTTAAGGCAAATTTATGAGATAAGCACAGAATGAGTTTGCGACGCAGACCAGTGCAATTGATAGAGATCAACTGATGAAAGCCCGAGGCGAGACAAAGAGCTTTTAAGAGCAGAAATGACACTTCCACGGCCAAACCTCCATGGTAAGGCTGCAAACTTGGTTGCTATGGTTACATCAACTGGACCAGCCTTTTGCCTTTCTTTGATGAAACTGCCAAAAAAAAGAGTAGATGCATCATGATCATCATCATCAACCTCATCCCACATATTTGGGATTTCCTATTGAAATGAATTTTAAAAAAGAAGTGGCATTGCTGATCCCAAATCTGGATGAGAGATGTCCAGGGTTGATGTTGGGTCAACAACCATTTGTAAAACTTATACCAAAATAAAATGAAATGAATCCAAGGAATCCAAATATGAAAAAAGGTATAAACCAGCAAGTTATCAGTTTATGGGACAGAAACCCTATAATAAATTCCTTAGAAAAATGTTCTTAAAAGCAATTGATAAGAACTTATATCCAAAAGAACATGTATAAATATCAATGTAAAACGAATGGAGAAAAGGGAATGCTTGAAGTGATTTTTGTAAGGAATTTCTTACAGGATCTTGGTCACAGTTTCTGGCATCTAAATTCTCCTACTCAGACAGAAATTTCGAGTAACAAAATACAAGAACAGGCAAATGGAGATGTAAAATTGACCAAACATAACTGAAGTTAAAATACCTTCCAATCAATGTTTCTGAGTTAACCGCTCCTGTGATCTGCAGAAGAGAGAGCATCTTTGTTCATTTCTGTCTTCAATGCTAACTAAACAAATAACTAGTAGCATAAAACCAAGAAATGCATATACCCCTGCACCATAGACTTCCGCTGTGTCAAAGAAGTTTATTCCACTATCAATACTTGCATTGAAAGCTGCCTTGGCTTCCTTCAGCTTTCTATCTGGCATTACATTTAGAAAAGGAAAATGTGTTTAAGAGGCAAGAAAACCTTAATAAAGTTCTCCAAAACTGAGGAAAGCAAAATTGACAGCAACTGATGCATATCACTGCTAATATTTACATCAAACAGTTCAATACATTCTTATCGTGTCATATCTTGACTCTATGAAAAAAAAACATACAAGAGAATCTACAATTGTCTTCCTCTGTGAATTTGATGATCAAGAATCTTGCACTTCCTTAATAGATTCATACTTAAACTGAGATTTTTCAGTTTTTTTGTCTCATAATATGTGGCCCAATCAAAGAGAGTGTCGGTTGATATCCACACTGATGTGTCAACAACATTTCCTTTTAAGCGTGTATTTATTTGGGGAGTGGACCATCACTGTTCAATGATTCTGCCAAAATAAGTACTCTAGTCACATCTTTAAGGGGCGGTTTGTTAGCAGGATTTAGGATGGATTTGAGGCGGATTTGAGCGCAATCTAGCCAAACGGCCTAAAATGCAAAACCAAATCTCACGGCAAATGAAAGCCGCCATAGATAGAAAATTCTGCCTTTTCGTGCTAAATCCCGGATTTCTGAAATCCATTGGCTCCAGAGTAAAAATTTGCTCCTTAAATCAACTCTATATCCTAACAGTCATATGGGATTTAAAAAGACTTACCATGAATGTTACCAAACAATTTTCAGGATTTAGACCCCTCAGGATTTTCGAAATCCGGATTTAGCGGATTTACAAAATCCAACTTAAAGTAAATCCTGGGTGCTACCAAACAGCCCCTAAGGATGAAAGCTATTGCGCTATAGATTACATTCACTAAGAACAGCAACTTATTGATTCAAACAAAGCCATTGGCAGAACTTCTCTATTAATGAGTAGGGCCAATTCGGAAAGTAAAGATAGTGCAACGAGCAAGTAAAACATGTAAGCAGCCGATAAAACTAGACAGAAAACAGCAATCTTTGACATTAAAATAATACACATAGTAACATACAAAGAAATATTCCAAAAATTAGCATAAGAAATAGAACATCGAGATCAATCATGACGGCTTCTTATCCAATCAGATAAAATCTATAATTATGAAGAAGTTACCTTCCAAGAAGGGAGAAAAAAATACTCTGATAAAAAACTGAAATTTTGTAGCTTAACAGGCAGCCATAAGCATTCAAAAAGGCATTCAGAGATACAAATATGAGAAAAAAAATATAATAACGTACGGAGCTCTAATTAAAGCATAAAAATTAAGTTCACAAGAATAATACTGAAAAGAAACACTAGTAAGTAAAATGACAGAAGAGAATTACCATTCCATTGGAAATCATTCCAGTAAGTGGTATCTCCCCAAGACCAAGCACCAACACCCAATTTAGTAACCTTCAAATCAGACCCTCCAAGCTTCACCTTCTCCTCCTCTCCCGGCAAGGTCGAAACATTCTCAGAAGCTACAGCCTTAACTGAAAGAGGCTTCCTTCGATGAAGAAGACTGAAAGCCACACCATTTGCCTGAAGAGCCATGGAAGTCTACTACTTCTTGAAGAAAAAACAAACACACACAAGATTCAGTCGAAAGATTAGGGCTTTCTCCCAAACTTATATAAAAGAACCTAACTTTGCAAGAGCTTCTAGGAGAAAGATTTGAGAGCATAAGTTGCAAAAGAGGACAGTATGCGATGCCTAGGTCTTTCTGCTAAAATTGCGATTTTCTCACAGCTTTTACCTGCTATTGGGGAGAAACAAAAGTGTTTATGAAGTGATAATGATTTTGGAAATGGATGTTGTTTTCTATGGGAGAGGAAGTCCTCATTGGTGCTTGAGGTAGGATATGAATGGCCTTCTACGTGGTCTTGTTGTAAGCATATGGAAGAGATAAGGTGCTCCAGTTTCATACGTGGGCGGAGGGTGCTCCCTAAAGGTACCAGGTAGGAAATCATTTTGGCAAGGTCAGTCATTCAAACGGTGTGAATTGTCTCTTTCTGCATACATCGATTCCATGAAAGACTTGTGTTCTGTACTGTTCGAGAAGAGTGGGGAAGCATATTTTATTTAATTAAAATATTAAAAATTATTATTAAAATTTTTAATTGGAAAAGAATGGGTTCTCCGGTTTTCTACCCTAGCCGCCAGGCTCATCGCCATCTTCCTCCTCATCTTACATCGCCGGAGGTTCCTCACCTCCCCGATGGATCTCTCCCACTACTCACTTGATTTCCTCCCTCTTTCAGCTTTTGTTGGAGGTGCTAGCCCCCCTCCTCCATCGAGAAACTAGAAAAATATGGTTGTTTCCGCTTATCCTTACTCTAATGACCTTCCCCTCTCCTTCTACCCTTTGAGCTTGAAATTATTTATTTTCCTCTAGAAAAAGTTTCCATTGGTGCTCAAGAATGGAATATGTGCCTGGTCGGTTACTCGATCGAATGCCATTCTTTGAAGCTCTAATCAACCTTATCTGAAAAACTTGATCTATGAGAAGCTCTCTTCAACTTCTCTCACTGAATGACATGTTCTTTCTACTTCGCTTCTCTTTGGCAGAGGATTACGAGATGGCCTGGTCTCGTGGTGTTTGATTTTTCATTAGAAAATCATTTATCTTGCAGAAGTGATCCCCGCTCCAGACACAAACATGAAAACTTCACTATAGCCCCTATTTGGTTTAAGTTGTCGAAACTCTTAGGGGATCTCAAGGATTGCAAGCAAAATAAGTATTCATTTAGATAGACGCCTTGATTGCGAAAAAAACTCACCACACATTCACTTGAGTATGCGTTCAAGTCTCAAATACCTCTACCTAACTAGATCTAATACCCATTTCTATGGATGGGAATATTTTCAACCCAAGGATACAATATGAATGGAGACCTGCACCATGCGAGTTATGTTGTTCCTTGGTTCACTACTCGTCCTTGTGCCCATCCAAACCTGATTCCACTTCCTCGGATGCTCCCAACACCAGTGGCAAGAGCTTAAGTAGAACAAACAAAAACCCAGCCTAGTGCCTCCCCCCACGATCAACCCAATCGCTTGCAATCTAGGCCTAATTCTGTAATGTCTACTCTTAATCATGACAACATTATTATCCCTACTACATTTAATTCTTTTACAGTTCTCTTCTCTGTTGTAGACTCTGCTTTGACCAACCCTACTTTAATTTCTACCATCCCCACTAATATAGTAGTTATCACATCCCTCCCACCTCAACCCTCAATTACTCCTCCCCTTCCCCCAATCCCCACTATTGTTGTTCCCCCTCCCTCTTCCCTCTCTAAGGACAACCAATCTCAATTCCCTCATAGAAGAATCCCTCCCCACCATTGCTTCCCCTATCCCTCTTATAGCTACCCCCATTGGTGTGTTATCCCTTAAAACAAAATTTGGCATCCTACAGCAATTGACGGAAGATTAGCCACCCTTCGCCTCTGTGAATACTTTGCACACTTCTGCCAAGGCCATGGAGACTAATCCTCAAGGTTCATTGTCAATCCAGCAAGCCAAAAATACCAGGGGAAAGTAGTCCAAGAGGCCTCACACCAACCAATATCTTATTGTATATCCCATTCATTGCGGGTTGGAACATTAGGGGATTCAACAACCTCGAAAACGTTCTTTGTTGTAAGCATCTGGTCAATCCTTTGAAATTGGATATGATTTGCTCGTTGGAGAATAAGATCCATGCATCTTCTTTATCTGATCCTCGGTTCTCCTCTGACCGTCAACTACACTCTTTCTGATAACAGTCGCCCACTGACTACAGTCCATCTGATCACTGTCGCCAGCTGATTATGATCATACCGACCAAACAAATATGACAACACTCTCTTAAGAACAGCTTCCATACTGTTCTCACACTATGTATTATGCTCTATACAATGTGTATTTACTACATTGAGCCAACATCCTCCTCTGAGGAAGGATATTATTTATAATCAACCACTAATACTAGTGAATTCATTCAAATTAGGCCAGACACTATGATGTTTCTCTCTTTTGAGGGTTTTCACATAAAATTTCCGGTGTCTCTTATGCATGATGCACCTTACTCTTTTGTCTGTTTGAGTGTTGGATCTTCGTGCAAAACTAGGACGTTAAGCTTTATATTTCTCTAATGTTGTGAATATTATAGGATGTAACAATAAGTATTTTGTAAGTTTATGCCGTACAATAAAAAATAAACTTTACTCATAAGCATATTCAATAAATTTTAATACTAAAATACTAATAAAAAATAATAAACACAATATTAAATTAATTTCATGGTAGTACATTAACTATTACCAATTTAATAAATATTTAAAACTAATTATTCAATCGAAGATTTTTAGAAGTATCTAATAACAAATTTAAGAGAATGTTTCACAATTCATATTCGAAAGGGGGTATATAAATCCAAAACTAATAAACAAAACTTCTATTTGATTAGCCCCTTAATTTTATTACTTTATGATGATAAAACAAGTTAGTTTTAAGTAGAGCATAATAAAATTAAATATTTTTTTTCAGTAGATGTTAGAACTAGCACTCCAATTGGTAGTTGAGAACAAAAAGAAAATATCCAAGGGGAGAAAATAATTTAATTATTATATAATTATGAGTTTTATAGAAAATATTCTATCTTTTCTATTTTTAATTAGAAGTTGAAATAAGAGATACTAAAAAAGTAATATATTAATGTAAGGCATATTTGTTCATAAAAATTGGAAAGCCATGACTAAAAGGGAACTAAATTATATTCTCTTATGAGCAATGGTGGTTTGGATTCTATTTAGGGGCTGTTTGGTTTGCTGATAAATAAATGCATAGTATTTCAAATTTTGGGAATACGGTGTAAAATTTTAGTGAATTTTTTTTTCACTCTCTAATTCTTCTGTGATGCATTGTAAAATTTTAAGGTTTGACTGGATTCACTTTTCATTGCAAGCTTAATTGTGTTGTTGCCGCTTGCTGACCATTGCCACCCGCTTCTATAGCCGTTGACCACCACGACTTGTCACCAACAACCATCGCTTGTTATCATCTACCATTACCCACTGTCAATCGCCACCACTTCAGGTCGTCGTAAGGTTGCTCGCTAATAGCTATCGGCATTGCCACTAGCCGTCGGCCTACTATTTGTCATCGTTGGTCATCGCCATCATTTAAGTTTATATTACATTCATCTTACTTTAAGCTATAAAAAATATTCACATGTATTCTTTTTACTCTCATAAAAATAATTTCAAATATTTTAAATATAATACATTTTCTTACACTATATACATTTTATTTTCCATTTACTTTTTAGCAAAGCAATAATCCTTTAATTTTAGTCAGTGAGTTAGATAAGATTGGTCAAAAATGGGTCATTATGACCAAATTACTGTCGCATAAAACGACCAAATCCATTCATTTCATAAATTCTCCCATCGAAGGACAAAAATAGCCAATCCACAATATAATTTTCACGCCCCAATATAATTATAACAAATACCCCCAAATTCTAAAAAAAAAACGCCAAATACTATTCCACCCTCATCTTCAAGAAATTAATATGATGGAGTCGGGATAAAAGAGAATCATCTAGATTTATTAAGTATTTGCTAAGTATTTATGAAATATTTATTGACTTATTTAGTATCATCAAATACTTAATAAATACTCAGCAAATCCATATGATTTTATCTCTGTGCACATAATTGTACATAGTGTGTACAATTTTGTACACACTGTGTACAAGCATATTAGCAATGTGTACAAGATTTGGATATTATAAATAATAATTCGAATAAGTGTTTCTATATTTTTGGATATTGTTAGCATGACAGTAAATAGTGTGTACTAGCTTGTACACAATGTGTATATTGATGTACACATGTTTAGAGTTATATAGGCTTGTACATAGTATGTACAGATATTTTATAAGCTTGTACACTATGTGCAACCTGTACAAAGTGTGTACAAATCTGTAAATATTGTATATATATATATATATATATATATATATATATATATATATATATATATATATATTTTTTTTTTTTTTTTTGGGACAGGGAGTATCGGCCTTCAGCCACAAATCTCCCCAGTCGACCTAGTGGTCCACCCACCCCATAGCAACCGGGCCGACACTTAAGATGTAAGTGAGCCGAGCCGGCTCGAACTCGACTCGTTAACGAGCTCGCGAGCCGAGCTTATCGAGCTTTGAGCTCGAGCTCGAGCCTACAATCGAGCTCGAATGCTTAACGAGCTCGAGTTCAAGCTCAGCCTGACTCGACTCGAAAGCTTATCAAGCTACTCGATATAATTATATATATTATATTTATAATATTAATTATATATATAATAATACCCATCACATGCGTTGGTAATTCTCAAACGAGCTCGATCTCGAGCTCGAGCTTTTCAAACGAGCTCGAGCTTTCGAGTCGAGCTCGAGCTTGATATTTTCTAAACGAGTCGAGCTCGAGCCTACTAATCGAGCTCGATCTCGAGCTCGAGCTCATTAAGGACTAAACGAGCCAGGCTTGATAAGGCAAATACTCGACTCGACTCGTTTACACGACTGGCCACCCAAGGGGAGCGAACTGGCGACCAGGGCAATGCCCAGCCAGCACTTACCCACATGAGCTATCCACGGTGGGTAATATTGTATATATGAATATACATACTGTGTACGCCTCGCATAATAATTTCTCTAGAAAATTTTTTTTATACGATATATAAAAAAGATAAAATCTACGCGTCATCCGAGTTCGGACGAGCACCTGCCACCTAAGTTTCACCGTCGTAAAGTCCGTAACCGTTTGTATAAGTACCCTCATGAACTCTTCTCTTCAAACTCCAAACAATGGAGGAAGAAGATCGGAGGTGGGAGGCCATGGATATGGACTGTCTCTTCATCATCTTCTCCAAACTCGGCCCGGAAGCCATCGACGATCTCTCGGTCTCCATCCCTTTCGTTTGCCGTTCGTGGTCCGCCGCTGCCGGCAACCCTCTGAGCTGGAGAATCCTCAACTTTCGGTCAAACGATTTCATGCCATGGAGCTCCTTAGCCAAGAGATTCAAAGCTCAGTATCAGATCTCAAGATTCTCCTTTTCTGGTTTCATTAAGCTCGCCGTCCGCCTCAGTCACGGCCTCGCCAGTGAGCTTTGGCTTCCCCCGTTGGCCTCTGTTGAGGATTTGATCCTCGCATCAGAATAGTAGGCCCTCAACCATTCATCTTACCTAAAATTTCGTATTAAAAAGCCAAAAATCATATTTTTTTTACTCCCATAAATTCTCAGCAACGAATGAGATAAAAATAAAGCAATTGAAAGAAAGACGATCTAATCGTTTCATAACAACGATCAGTCCAGGCATGAATACATCAATGCAGGCATAAAAAAGGAGGAAAAACACTCAAAGATTAATAATACATCCAGTTGACATAATTTAAAAAAAAAAAAAAAATTATTTCTGGATGTACTTGGCTAATTTTTTTCTCATATTTTATTAATGACCCTTGTATACTTGGTCACTGCAGTTGCCCGAGATTGAGAAAACTAGGCTTGCCCAAACTGACTTTGAATGAAGAAAGTAAGATCCCCAGTCTCTTCTCCAAATGGAAAGAGCTTCAGCAGCTCGAGCTGGAATCAAAGCCTTATAATTTCTCCCAATTGGCAGCCATGATTGGTCAAAACTGCAACGATTTCATTGAACTGAAGATGCCGAGTTCTGCCATCAGCAAAGAAGATGTGTTGGCGATAATTAAATTTCTTCCAAAACTGAGGTCTTTGGATCTCAGCAGATCTTATCTGCCTAAAAAGGAACTTCTTTTGATAGTGGAGGGATGCAGAGCATTGGAGAGATTAAGCGTGAAGAACTGTGTTGGGTTCGAAGCAGATGAAGAGGTGAAGACAAAGGCTTGCAGAATTGAGAAGTTTGAGTACGAGGGATCGAAGATGGATTATGAAGGTGGGTTTGAGGTAGATGAATGTGGTGATTTGTATGTTGATGTGATTTGATCCTAACTTCAGTGTTTTAGTGGTGGTTGTTTGATTGATTTTGGTTGAAGGCTTGTTGAGGAATTTTATCAAACAAGAAGGATTCTTCCACATGTTTATCTTTAACCATTAATTAAAAAGGATGTTAAGTGTTAGATTTGGGAGGATTGGCTTTGGCTCCCCAATTGCGCACCGATACAGGAGAAATAAAATATGTTTATTTCATTGCATTATGTTTTTATGATCACCTGTATTAGTCTAAGCAGGTTGAATATTTCTTTATAGTGTTCTTGTTTAGATTTAAATGTATGAAGAGAAAGAATGTAGAAACATGTAATAGAATTCATATCTGAATGGATAAAAAAAAGTGCTCAATGAAGCCCTTAGAAGTTCGACAAAAGATATGTGGAAGCCATAAATTATCTTAAGAAGCAAACGGGACTGAGAATATAAGGCAGCATACAACAAAAAAAAAAAAAATTATAGTAGGAATGATCTAAATTCCGGTGAAACCATGAAGGCAACGAGGTCTTCAAAATGTTTGGATAACTTCCCCGTTGATTCCATTGTTTGATCTTTGATATATCTCAATTAGTACTTCATTCAGTACGGGAAAATCTTCTATTATCGACAGATTTTTCTGACTGACATCGGCGAATTTCTGGTAGCTTTCTGGCGGATATTTTTGTGTCGGCAAAACTTGCTTAGAAAACGACAATCGGTGGCTAGCGGCAATTTTCCTCTGCTAATTAAAAAAAGGCCATAAATTAAAGAAAAATTAATTAATTAAAAAAATAAGTTGCCCACTCACCTCCCGCACTGACCACTGACCTGCCTGCCAGCTCGGTCGACCGCACTTCCTGCATGCACTGGGATTCGACGTGAGTATGATTTCAAAGATCAAACCAGTTCACTGGATGTGCAAAAATGTTTAAAAGACACACTTTTTTATTTTAAATATAAGAACTAAAATCCAACGGAGAAGCCCCAGAAAATCTGTAGAAAAATAGTTTGACGGATTCTGAGGGAAATATGTTGGAAAGCTGCCGAAAAAAAAATCAGCCAGAAAAATCCACTGATAATGTTGCGTCCTGGAATATTCGCGGCGGTAGAGAAATATATAATTTAATGTCTTAGCATTGTACGAAGATCCGGCCAGCACACAATCAGATAAGTAAGAGGGTGTAGCGTTCATAAGAGACACCAAAGTTTTTACGTGGAAAACCCCTAAAAAGGGGGAAAAACCACGGGGCCTGGCCCAGTTTGAATGAATCCACTAGTATTTGTAGTCGATTGCAAATGAGGCCCTTCCTTAGAAGAAGGCCTTGGATTGATGTAGCAAATGTACATCATATAGATTGCATTACATGGTAGGAGTTACATATACATGTTTGTTTGGCCTGAAGGACCGTAGTCGGCAGGAGACCGTAGTCGGCAGGAGATCGGGGTCAGAAAGACCGTTGTCTGTTGATGGAGGTTGGAAGGACCATAGTAGGCGACAAAGGCCTGAAGGACTGTAGTCGATAGAAAACTGGGGTCTGAAAGAACGTTGTCTGGTGATATAGGTCGAATAGACCGTAGTAGGTGATGAAGGCATGAAGGACCGTAGGCGGTAGGAGACTGGGGTCTGAAAGACCGTTGTCTGGTGATGGAGGTCGGAAGGACCATAGTAGGCGACGAAGACCCGAAGGACCGTAGGCGGTAGGAGACTATAGTCGGCAGGAGACCGTAGTCGGCAGGAGACCGGGGTCAGAAAGACCGTTGTCTGTTGATGGAGGTTGCAGGACCATAGTAGGCGACGAATGCCTGAAGGACCGTAGGCGGTAGGAGACTGGGGTCTGAAAGACCGTTGTCTAGTGATGGAGGTCGGACGGACCGTAGTAGGCGACAGAGGTCAGAAGGACTGTAGGCGGTAGGAGACAAGGAGTCAGGTGTTAGTCCCGGTGTCACTTGGAAGATCGGATGTTGATGGTCTGGCCTTGAGTAGGACGTCGGGTCTTAAGCAGGACGTCAGGTCTTCAGCAGGACGTCGGGTCTTCAGCAGGACGTTAGGACTGAATGTCGGACCTTAAGGCAGTGGTGCAATGAAACTCCGGCGGTGGTCCGGCGAGGCTTCGGTGGTGGTCCGGCGAGGTTCTGTAGCGGTCTGGCGGAGGTCCAGCGGTGCTTCTGCGGTGGTCCGGCGATGGTCCGGCAGCCGTCGAGGAGGAGCTTCCTCCTTCTCCTCTTCATTCTCTTCTTGCTTGAGTCCCCCTCTCATGAGAAATGAGGGCTCTATTTATAGATTTTCTGGAGTGGCATGACCCGTTAATAGGCGTGAGATCAGGGGCGAATAGGGAGTGGTCGAATGGATGGCCGATATTGAATCCTACGATTGTGCACCATTCGTTGGACATTTGAAGGCCTTAATGATGTCGGAATTCTGTGATCTTGGGCTCGTTGGACTCGTCTCGTCGAGCCGCTCGATTCGAGTATAAGATCGTTAAAATTGGAGACCGTTTGGTAACTCAAATTGCGGTTTGAACCTTCCAACAGCGCTTCGGGTCCTTGATTTGGACCCATTTGGACTCGGATTGGGTTGAATTTGGTGTCGTTGGGTTTGTATTTCCGAGACGCTCAGTTTGACTATAAGCTTGCTGAAATCGTAGTTTGGGTGCTCCCAGAATTAATTTTTGAAGTTTCCCACTAGCTTTTGCCTCGAGATTCGTGCCCGATCAAGCTACTTTTTTGATGCCGTATCAGATAATAAACTATTTTGCTATAGTAATTGTATAATGAAGATGTTAGAAATATCATTTCAATAAAATTTATCTTTTCTTTTTCTTCGAATATTTTAAACTAGACAGAACATGATAAAAAACTAAAAATTTTGAGGGACCAACCTAGTCATTTGGACTTAAAAAACAATGTAAGTCATATGACAACGGAAAAATAAATGATTAGAAGTCCCGTTTGCCAAATGACATGATAAACAATCTTTATGCCATACTATATAATGTTTTGTCCATATTGATTCAATCAGTCCAATATTAGGTTTAAATTCGTGATTTTATTCTTTTTCATGTTACTTTTCAAGAGGTCATCTATCGCAATAGTAATTCATTTCAAGCGAGCTTAACTATAAAATCCCCAAGAAAAAATTAACCCATTATCTTAAAGATCGATGTATTTTAGGACCTAACTCTTTACTTATTGTTTATTATCTTTTCCTCTACTTTTGATATAAAATTTAGTTCATTCATACGCTCTTGTCTCTTAAAAAACTGGCATCCTAGAAACATGCTAGGAATCATTTCTTGTCTAGAGAAATTATTCTGTGCAGAGACTAGACATAGAATGTCGTCCGTGATGACTTCTTGAGCCAAGGAGAGCCAAAGAGAGATTGCGTCGACCTTTGATTTCATGGTGAGCAGATATTGAGACATGAATTGATCACTTTTGGAGAGATGGTGAAGCTCATTCTTTAATTGAATGGTGCGGGATCTGGTTGAGCCCTGCAGGCGATGGGCAAGAGTAGCCCAGATTTCGATACAGTGAGAAAACGAGAGAACATAAGGTAAGATTGATGGTCTAATGATGGATAGTGCAGCGGCAAGGTTCTGGTCAAGAAAATCCCAGTCGTCGCAGGAATGGGTTGTGGACGGAATTGGGTAAGTGCCATCAAGAAAGCCTTTATACCAGTTTGCCGTCAACCCGGATTGACGGGTCGAACCCGACTTGACCGGAACTAAACCCGGGTGTAAACCAATCCAGCAAGACAGCAGCACATGCAAAGTTGCAAACCAATCCACCAAGAGAGCAAATAATATAATCCAAAACAATAATTCATTTTCCAAAAAAAAAAAAGACAATAATTTATTAACTTATAAATTATGAATTATAATTACATAATTCTGAAATGAAAAAAGTAATCTCTAATATCAAATTACAACCAAGACATACCACATTACAAATTACAATTTTACAACCATAAAATCTCTAATATCAAATAACAACTCAAAATTATAATTTACAAATAAAAAGTTGACTATTTGAAGAACTTCGAGCTCTAGAGTCCAAGTCATTTGCATGCCTACTTGCCCTCATGGAGAATTGGAGATTTAAGCTAACTGCAAAAAATATAAATGGTAAAAGTGATACAATTATAAATCCATGAATTAATTGAAAGATTGAGTCATTAGCTCAGATTAACCCTTCAAAAAATTCATCAAATAATGAAATGTGAGTCAACAATACATTTCCGATATTGCCATCCAAGGCGGCATTTTGTGTTTTAGAGTATACGTAGTATCTGTTTCACTGTTTGATTAGATGATGACACAAATGCCACCTGGTTGCAATAGCCAATAAATTTTTCCCCCATAATGACTTCACAATCAGTTTAGAAGGGTACTCATCATCGCTACTCAACTTTCAATGCTTCAGAAAGTCTGAAACCATCCCAGCTTTTAAATAGATACAGCAAGTTACAGGATACCAAGATACAACCAGTAGCCGGAAACCAACAACACAATTACCATTCACCAGGCAGTTCAAGTAGGCAACCAAGACATCAACCCAGCAAAACCCAGCAAGACCTCATTCAGAAAAAAAACCAAGACAGCATCCAACACAGCATCCCAAGGCATCACAAGGGAAGCCAATTCGGAATCTCCCGCAAACCGACCCAGCAAGACAACAACCAAGACAGCAACCAGGTAAGCAAGACAGCAACCCAGGTGAGCAAATAATATAATCCAAAATGTAAAGTGGTAAACCAATGCACCTTTACAAAGAAACCAATACAGCAACCCATACGCCCAAACCGAGTTTCCCAGGAGACCAACCCACCAAGACAGCAACCCATGTAAGCAAGACAGCACCCCAGCTAAACCCAGCAAGACCTCATTCCAGAAAAACCAAGACAACAACCAACATAGCATCCCAAGGCATCACAAGGGAAGCCAATTCGGAATCTCCCGCAAACCGACCCGGCAAGACAACAACCAAGACAGCAACCAGGTAAGCAAGACAGTATTCCAGGTGAGCAAATAATATAATCCAAAATGTAAAGTGGTAAGCAAGACAGTATTCCAGGTTAGCAAGACAGTATTCCACAAAATTCATTTCAGTTTCCGACCCAGCAAGGCAGCAACCAAGACAGCAACACAGGTAAATCCAGCAAGACAGTATTCCAGAGAAATCATTTCAGTTTCCAACCCAGCAACCAAGACAGCAACACAGGTAAACCAACCCACCACCAAGACAGACAAATAATGCAAGACATCTTAAACCAAGACATCTTAAACCAAGACAACAACCCAGCAAATAATTTAACCCAACAAATAATTCAACCCAACAAATAATTCAACCCAGCAAGACATGTTAAATGTGCATAACATCAACTTAAATTTGCATTACATCAACTTAAATGTTAAAATAGTTAGGAATGAAACGGATAGTTCTTGAAACTGTTCAAAAAAATATAAATATGCATGAAGTAAATAATAGGCAAGCATTATATCTATGCTCTTCATCCAACAACAGAGCTTTCACCAAGCTCTCCATCATTTGTGTTCACATCTAAATTAAGGATATCATTAGTAATCGTATCAAGTTCCAAGTCCTTTGCTGCAATTAATTATGTAATGAAAAACAAATTAGCGCAATGAGATTTTACACATAAAATAACTTTAAGATGAAAGAATAATCACCATGCTCTCCGTATAACCAATACTTAGCACAAATTAGTGCTTCGACAATATCATGTTTCAAAGCACTTCGGTACTGATCTAAAATTCTCCCGCTATTGCTGAATGCACTTTCAGATGCTACTGTTGTTATTAGAATGCAAAGTACATCACGTGCCATAGCAGAAAGACTAGGAAATCTATATTGGTTCCCTTGCCAGTACTTCAAAATGTCTAAATTTACACTGCTATCAAGCTTAGGTTTATCTAAGTAAATGTCTAATTCAGATTTCCTCGGTGTAAAGGCATCTTTCTGAAATGAAGCAAAATCCTGTTTTTTTTAAAGACTGTTAGAAACAAAACAAAACAGAAATGAAAAACAATTGAAGAGGAAACTAAACAGAATTGGAAACAAAAACCTGCATAAATTTGGACTTAATCTTTGAAGGACATCCTTGAACCAACTGAGACGTATTTGAACTTTCTCCTGCTGAAAGATTCCTTCTTAAACCGTAGTTAGTAGACAATGAAATTAACTTAAGTCTCAGTTTTCTCAATTCGGACTTGTAATTGCTATCATATAATCTTTGATAACACCACTCTACAAAAGTCATTTTGTATCTCGGATCTAGAATAACTGCTACTGCCAAAATATCACTGAATTCATACCAGTATTTTTCAAACTTTACAATCATTCCTGTTGCCATTCTCTTTATGGATTGATGGCTACTTAACATTGCATTTTTCAGTTCCGCATAAGTTGTTGAAATACAGGGGAAGTATAAATTTGCTGTAGGGTATTTAGATCCAGAAATGAGACAAGTTATTTCATAGAAAGGTTCCAAAAATTGGCTAATCTGTTCGACTTTTTCCCATTCAGAAGATATTGGACAATGCTTGTAATTTGAATCTACTAATTCTAAATGTTGAAAAGCACGTTTTAAAATAAGTTGCACTGTCAAGCATTATGAAGGTGGAATTCCATCTGGTTGGGACATCCTGACGCAAACCTCTTCTCCCATCCAAACAACTTTGTGCAGCAGCATTATCCAAAGTTATGCTGAATAGCTTGGCTTCTATTTTCCATTCTACCAAAAGAGATAGTATCTTCTCAAATATAGAAATGTCATCATGGGGGGATGGCATGAATGAAAAATTAATAATTTTCTTTTGCAAAACCCAATCATTATCAATATAATGAGCAGTTAAACAAATAAACCCATCTGTATTTATTGATGTCCAAAGGTCAGATGTTAAACAAACCCTGCTAGTGATTTTAGAAAACTGCTCCATTATATTATGCTTCTCCTTAATGAATATTAGAAAGTAATTGCAAGTCTTTACGAAGATACAACAAAAGAGCTCGAACTCCAACCCACTCCACACATTGAAATGGCAAATCGTGCATGATGATAGAAGCAGTAAACAAATCACGAAATTCAGCATGATCAAACTTGTTATCACACATAGACATTGAAGATTCAGTGTTACTTTGTAAGATCAATTGTCCTATATCACGCATACTTCTTTTCTTACAATTTTCGAGGTGGCGTCTAAGATTACCAGTTCCATTTTTGCTATCACATAGGTAAGTACTGCCACATTTCTTACATTTACATTTTTGTTTTCCATCTTTCGTATTAGGTAACATCTCATAATGGCCCCAAACAAATGAGGTCATCCTTCGACGTTTCTTAGTAACTGCCACCTCATTACATAGCTCGTTAGAAGGCTCTACCACATTTTCAGAAGTCCGAACTTCTTCATTTTCATCAATAGATAAATTCTCAGGAATGATGTTCGAATCCTCCATCTAACCAAAACAATAAAATATATTACAAATTTACATTACTAATTCTAACTACTTTGTTTATTTTCTTCTTTAAAAAAAAGACATAAAACATCGAAACTTTAACTCAAATAATTCTTCCCCATATGCCTAAGAACAACTTCTCCAAGAACTAAGAATAACAACATAACTGCCAATTGCCAAATACAACATCTCCAAGAACTAAGAACAACAACAAATACTGCATTAACTGAATAGAAAAACCATCACAAATTGAACAAAAAAAATCAGCACGTCGAGCTCGACTTGGCTCGTTTGCACACCTACTGGCTACTGCGATAGATTAAAACCCATCATGGACTGAACAGAAAACCCAGCACAAACTGAACAAAAAACCCTTCCCAAAATAGATTTCACGGAACAGCACCTCTTCAACTATTCGGCCAGCATGCCAATCCACAAATGCATGCCAAAATTTACCAAATCTTCAAAAAAACCGATATCCAATTCGACATAAAAGCAAATCAGCAAGACAACAAAAAAATCGGACAAACCCTAAACAGCTATACCCAAAAACTTTTCACGAAACTTCAGAATATTTTGATCAATCAGCAAGAAAACAAACCACCCTCAACTGTGCTCACAGATCAAGCTTCTAAAAGGAGAAAATAGAAAAAAGATAAGAAATACAAACAGCGATTGATGTAGATGTTCTTGTTGAGCCAAATGAGATGTGCACGATGAACAACAATGTGCCAGAGAAGGAGAAGAGAGGAAATCGTCGACAGAGCGAGGAGATCCGGAGAGAACAGAAACCCTAGACGAAGAAGCGAAGAAGAGGAGGCGGATGCGTCGATGCGAAATGCGGCCCTAATGGAGCCCTAGATAATTAAGGCAGCCGCGATCGCGCGAAAATTATTAAGGCGCGGGTCAAAACAGGTTTTTATCGGGTTATCGTGTCGAACCCGACCCGACCCGAAAACTTGAACCGGGTCATTTTTCTAAACCCGAACCCGACCCGTTTTGAGAATATGTGATATTAGATATAAAATGCAGTAAGATGAGCCTATGGTACAATGTAAAAGCCTATATGGGGACCAACAAAATGCGCCACACGAACGGTGGTACTGAATCGTCACGATACCGAGAAGTCCCGAGAATGACGTTAACATTCTGATTGGTCTATATGCCTCAACCCAGAATAATTAACTCGTCTTCAACCCTCTCTACACTATTCATATTCAAGCTACTCACCTTGAATTGCACTGCCTGAGTGTAGGAATTCATCTATAAGTGTAGGCTAAATTTATTGAAAGCATCTAAATGATGCATGCGTTATGAATTTTTTTTTTTTTTTTTTTTTTTTGATAAAGTATGCTTATTGGACTAATTACAGTTCTTATTTAACATAAAAAAATTAATAAAAAATATTCTGATGAAGTGAAGGAATCAAATTATGATTCCAATGGACTAATCAGTTCAAACGTTGGAAGGATAAGATTTTTCTATGACATCACGTGTTAGTTGTTCTTGACCGGCATCTATAAATTTTCTTCATTCTAAGTCCGTCCTTGGACGAAATTGACCGTTACTTTGATCTAAGAAAAGCTAATTTCTATAGACAAATTTGACCGTTACAAACTTGAATTTACTTGACTAGTGAATTGGAATAAGGATTAGTTGCTGTTGACCAGCATTTTCTTCTTCTTCTTTCCCCCAATCTCCAAACGCCAATCTCCTCCTCCAACTAACTCTATGGATCACCACCCCACAGCCGAAAACGGGGAAAACATCCCCCCTTGATTGCCTCTGTATCATCTTCTCCAAGCTCCGCCTCGATGACCTCACAATTTCAGCTTTTTTATTACTTCTTGAAGCAACTTTTTAGTATAAAAATTAAATTTTTTTACTAGAAACCTGCTTAAGCAACAGTAAAAACCGTCTCAAACAAAACCTTCATGGTACAAAGCTTCCTCAAGCTAGCCATGGCACGAAGCCAAGGGGCCACCTTCGAGCTCCGCTTCTCCTCCCTCTTCCCTCCTTCCATGCAAGTTCTATCTCTTGCATCAACCATTTGCCCAAGGTTGAAATTCCTGTTCTTGCCATGGATCAATTTTGATGATGAAGTTATTATTATTATTTTTTTTAAATTTGATAAACAAGTGGAGTGCTCTCGAATGGTACTGATATGTACTTGTTTCTTAGTACTGTAAGCAAGCAAATAAATAAAGTATATTAAAATCAGCCAACTTCTTCGAAACTACAGAGACTACTTGGCTCTTCCAAAGCGACATTATGATCATTTGAGGTGAGCATTTGCTCTCTGCATTGGCTCCAAGTGCTAGAATGCGCCGTACAAAATCTAACTTGATCAGATACAAATATGAAATATCAATACTGTTATATCATAAAAAAAATATTTTGATTTGGCATGAATCTCGAGGCAAAATCAAGTTTTTCGAAATTAAATATGGATCCATACAAACTTTGATTTCAGCAAACATACAGTCGAACCGAACGTCTCAAAAATACAAACCCAACGACACCAAATTCAACTCAATCCGAGCCCAAATGGGTCCAAATCAAAGACCCGAAGCTCATTTATAAAGTTCAAAACATAAATTGGATAACCAAACGATTTCCAAACGTGACATGCTTATAATTGTATCGAATTGCTCGACGAGAAGAATCCAACGAGCCCAAGATCTTAAAATTTTGATATCATTAAGACATTCAAATACCCAATAAACGGTCCAAGATTAGGGGGATCAATATCAGCCGTCCATTCAAATCACTCCCAAATTACCTTTGATCTTCCTCTTATTTACTAGTCATGCTACTCTAAGAAAATTATAAATAGACCACTCATTCCTCATGGAGCTAGGGGGATCAAAACAAGGAAGAGAATGAAGAAAAGAAACTAGAGTTATCTTGCTATCAGACTACTCCTCGACCATCGCCAAACTTCCACCCGGCTACCGACTGAAGCCAAATTTTTGCCCGGCCATCGACTGACGCCGAACCAACGCCGGACTTCCACCCGACCACCGACTAAGGCCAGATATCTGCCCGCCACCGACAGACGCCAGACTTCTGAAACCCATATTCAGACGTATGGCCGGGAGCATTAAATTGCATTGAACAACTATCATTTATTTGATGTAATATGGATGGATAATCTTTCTCATACTTAAGGAATGAAGTTCATAGAAATATTAAATTTCACTTAATTTCTATAAGTAAAGATCTTTTTATCCTAAAATATTGGTTCATAGTCCAAAAGACACAAATATATATGCATTATATATATCTTTCACATTGAACAAACTCTTATTTTAGATTTTACTTTTCTTTTGAAAATGTGAGGGGTTGTTATATTTTATGTTTTTCCAAAAGAAAATTTGTAACATAAATACTTATTAATGTTGCAACTAAAATACTTATTATTGTTGTAACATAAATACTTATTGTTGTTGTAACGAAAATATTTATTATTATTATAACGGAAATAATTATTGTTGTTGCAATAGAAACTTATTATTGTTGTAACAAAAATACTTAATGTTGTTTTATGATCTGATTTGAAATTGTTTAAATTAATTATCATAATATTTGTAATTAAAACATCTATTTATTTATGGTCTATATAAGGCCAACTCAGATATGATGAATTTTACAATTTTATTGTCTTCATCATTCACTCCACCTTACATATATATGTTCAGAGCAAATATCTAGATCGTTGTTTCTGCTTCCCACTGTGATTAGCGCATATCACAGTGAAGAGGTCTTGGAATTCTAGGAGTTAGACTGATGTGTACCTTTGCACCTAGGAGGAGATGAAATATGACTTTAAGAATAATGCATTGCATGCCTCGGTCTACTTATTCGATAAGTTTTTTAATTGTAATTGTCATACAACTCTTTTATTTTTACAACAATTACTATGGTCAGACTATTGTTGTCCAATCTTAACCATCGAACCTTCAACGCAAACTGTCATTGTCTGATTGCTACCTCACCATAGTTGTCAGACTATTGCCATCACCGAACTACCAATGTCAGAAAACTATCACTCGACCATACACCACCTTTGCTCAACCATCTCCATCACTTAAACACCAACATCAGATTGCTATCGCCCAATAATTCTTATTTGGCTACCGTCGCCTAACTAATATTACCGAACTGTTGTCACTTAGCCTCAACCACCAAACACCTTTCACCCCATGCAGACTCCAAGATATTTTTGACCAACTCTCTATACTCTAGTAATTTTGTCATCTATAAATTATGAGATGGATAGACAAACATTTATAATCAATTCTCACATAGTGTAATTATGTCAGTTGGGCAAGGCCCGTATGTTTTCCCCTTTTTGAAATTTCGCATAAAAACTCTACTGTCACTCATACTCTTTTCAATTATTTATTTATGTGCTGGATCTTCCTGCAAATTTGGGATGCAACACTTATACTTTTAATAGATTTTTTAATATAAATGTCACATAAATTTCTCCAGATTAATTGATGATTGTGAATTTGCTTTTATTTGGTAGTTTAAGAGTTTTATGTTTAGAAGCAAAATAATATATGAAAATGATTGATCAAGCTGATAACCATAAATTTGATCTCCTTAGATTGATCTAATGGTCTATTTTGTGTAAATCTACAAAATAAACAGGCCTAATTAATTGAATATCTTTTAGCCGCCCTATTGGGTCTTCCTTCTGAACTTTCCCTTCATTGATTGTTCCAAGTCGTATCTTCCTACTTATATCAGCATTAATATCTAATATCTTTATTATATTAAATATATCTGCTAGCTGCTTCGATAAGGACATGTGACCAACATATTTATTAGATTAAAGATGACCGTTCATTTTCAACAGCAGAATGGTAGATCTACATGCTTCTGCAAACAATCAAACAGGACTACTAAATCAGCTAAGTTAAAGTCCAGTTTGCCAAAGGCTTCATTTCGGGCAGCTTTTTGCTGCTTTTTAAAATGATTTTTTAGTACAAAATTTTCTTGAATTAAAAATTTTTGTAATAAAAAAATCATTTTAAAAAGTAGGAAAAAAACTGTTCCAAATAAAGCCAAAATATAAATCTATTTCATTAATTCACAACAATTTTCTGAGCATACACTAGCTTTTGTGCATGTTCAGCTATGATGCTTCATTAAATATGTACATTCAATTAATTATTGAGGAACAAGAGTTTGGCAATCTCTTTTTTCTTTGGATTTTTTCTTTATTTTATGAATTTTCATAATTTATTTATTATTTTTATATCTTTAATCTTGCATATTAATATTTTATCATTTAGTATTTTCTTTCTTTCATCATCAAAGATGAAGAGAACTTTGGATATGACTTCTATTTTGTATTCTCTTTTTGTTAGCCTCTTTCATAATGATAGGTGTTCGCTTGTACTAAATCATAATGAAGATTATGCATGTTATGAACCTGGCTGGGAAGGAAAATCACACAACGAAACAAACGAAAAAAGAAAAAACGAAAATGAACACTAAGATTTAATATGAAAAAATTTGAAATAACTGTGGACCTCCGAAGGAGCACCGCTCGCGGGGGTTCGAATGCAGAGGGTACGGCCGCACTATCCCGTAGGACAAAACGATCGTAGGCCTCTACGCTCGACACGAACGGGTCAATGGGAGGGCAGATTGGATCGCGCATATGACTAACCATTGGGGATAGATGCTGTCGCCAGCACACCCCGATGGGTAGCAATATACACGACCTAGTCACGGGTTTCCCCCACCCGATCCGAGAGATCGAGTGGGGTAAAGTAGATTGCGGGGCCAAGTTTCCCACGGGCGCAAGCCCCCGTGGTTAATTACATCCCGGGCCGGAGCCCGAGAAAACTCTCGATTAAGGATCATACATTATCTTTTCCAAATTGGGATTAGCACAAGGGATAGACTAGGAAATCCTACTCAAAGGAAAGAAAGGTCTCAAAAAGGCTCAGTCAACATGCGTGGCTCATACCAGCATCTGGAGGCTCTAGGGTACTAAAGAGAAACTGGAGAAAGAAAAACAAGCAATCAATCACATGCGTGAGAGAAAGGTGGAGGTGGCGTCATCCTGTGACGCGGATAAGTAGGATTTAGGGTCCCTGAAAAGAAGGGACATACCTGCTATTTAAGGCATACTACGAGACCGGATGTAGTAGCCTTGAATCCTAAATCTAGATTGGACTTAGTGTTCGACACACACTAAGGCCAGTGTCCTAGCTAATGCTATGCAAAACCTGGACTTACCCCGGCCTGGATTGGGGGAGCCAGCTAACCACCTAATCGATTTAAAACCATGCTGTCAAGTTAGTTATGATAGATAGGTGGGTGGTACAGTTCTTTGGAAATAGGACCGACGTCTAGAGAATTTCCTAAGTGGTCCTGGACTTATGTAGGTCAGATGCTCCTAGCTAATGCAATTAAATTTTAATTAAATTGATTTCTAATGCAATGCATGCTAGTTGAAATGTCAGCTCATGAATGCTATAGAACTTAAAAAAACAGGCTTATAGAAAATAATTTTTTGAAAAGACTGGGTCTCCCTAGGTCCGACACTTCATCCTCATAGGCCAGATTATCCTCGACTCAACCCGCAGGCAGGGAGATGTCTTATAACAAGGAAAGAAAGATGCAGTAATATGCATGCGACCCCGGACGGCTCCGGCAATTCCCTAAGTTCGTTAAGTTTCTATATTATTTAGAACTTAAAATTTTAGGAATTAGTTATGAGTAGAAAAATTTTGTAGTCCTTAAAGAGCCTAACGAAAATCCAGGCGAAAACAAAAACGGCATGCAAGAAAAGAAACCTAAGAAAAGCAGGCAATTTCTACTGCACAATCAGGTAAACACATCAATATAAATCAAACTAATCAAGTAAATGTCCATAGGCCAACTGCCCTTTAATTACAACCCAGGGTATGCAGAAAAAGTAAAGTGGCCGGGCACCACTGCCAACAACCCGGATTTCTAAGCCTATGACAGACGCCAATAACTTTGAGTGGGATATTGGGTCTTCAAATCTCTAGTCTTCTGGATATCTTCTCCTTGGACTTCTTGGGTCTCTCTTCCTTGGACTCCTTGGAACTCTTCTTCTTGGACTCCTTGGATCTCCTCCTTGGACTCCTTGGCTCCGTCGTGGCTTGAATATCCAAACGAAGAGACAATTCCCCCAGTATGGGGGGTATTGCCTTTTCTCTTTGGATATCTAAAGCCATCCAGCTCGATCTTCCAAATGGAAGAAGACTCTCCCCTTAGGGATGCCTTCTTCTTTTAGAATCCGAGCTGGATAAGAATATCCCGACTCAAAGGTTGTTTTCACAACTCTTAACAATTATTACATACAAATTACATTAATTGAAAGCAGTAAATCTAAGAATCCCTGCAAGGTTATCCTAATAAAAAATCCCAAGCAGTTTATATAAAAATGAAAATGCTAACACCAGTGACCCTGTGCCAAGCCATGCTCTTAATTTTGAGGGCTAAGCAGCTCCATCTATAGCAGTTATAATGATTTAATAATTTTTAGCCCTCATTTCATTTTAGGGGGAGCTGAGCAAGCACCTGCATAAAACATTGTTATAAATCATGATATTGCTCCCCCCTTTTATTAGCTTGAGCATGGCCACCTGCACGGAAAGAACAGTATATATATGGCGCTCCTAACCTAGGGGGTAAATCTAGCGCTCACATCCAGAGTGCAGAAAAAGGTAAGCAAACACACCAGCAATTTCAAACAGCATGCAATGAAATCCGTGAAAGCTCCGGCACACAGCAGAAAAGTAAAACACAGCGGCCTAACCTAGGTCTAGAAGTGGTGCCCTAGCAAACAATTCTATGTGTGTGTAAGGCTAGTGTGGTTTGGATAGATCCTAAGTGGGGTAATTAGTTAAAATTGTCTAAATTTCAGGTATGTTGTTGGCAGAAAAGAAAATTTTGTTGAGATTCAAATATTAGTGAATTAGGGTGCATTTTAATTATTTTAGTTTGTTGATCAGTTTTAAGAGCTTAAGATATTCATATTTGAGGTTTAAATTGCATTAGCCAATTTTGGAAAGTTCTGGGTCCTCCTAGGTATTAAGCTAAGGGGCCAAAAAGTCACTATGAGAAAAAGGCTAAGTATGGGTCTCCTATCACCTTAGGAAAATACTAGACCTTAATACGAGTGGTTAGACAGGTGGCACACTAGAATCGGAGTTTTCTAGGCAAAGTTATGAATTTTCTAAGTTTCGGGCCCTAAATGAACTACGGTTGACCAAAATGTTGACTTTCTAATCTAAGCCATTTTCTGGAAACCTAAGATTTTTCATAAATACTAGGCCTTAATTGGAGTCTAATTTAAGTGAGTTTACCTGATTTGGAGTTTTCTACAATTAGTTATGAGTTTTCTAAAATTGGGTAATTAAGGGAATTTTCTAAATTTCCTACTAAATAGCCTTTTTTATTGTTTTGCTCCAAATCAACTCCAAACTAATTGGAATCACTCCCAAAGGTCGGGGATGACCAGAAAAAGTGTTCCCAAGTATTTGGAGAAGGTTTGAGATTTTTAATAATTTTTAATGATTTATTAGGGGCAAAACGGTAATTTCCACCTATGGTCAAATTAGGGGTCAACCTGAGGTCAAACTAGGGAACCCTATTTATCTAAGGTCAGGGATCAGATTCTGGTCAGTTTGAGGTATCATGGGTAATTTTCTGACCTAATGTGTATTTATTGTATTTTCTGGAAGGTCTCGGGGCCTTAATTAACCAGTTAATTAGGGTTAGTTAGCTAAGGGCTTTAAAAGCTCCTAAAAAAAATCCTAGAAAATTCAGTGATATTTTAGATGTCACTAAGTTTAAGTGTTGTAGTTTTCATGTCGTTCCGGGATCTATCCTAGCTCCTAGAAGACTTCTAAGTTCGCTAGACGAGTCCTTAATTTTTGTCCTTAGGGTGTCACTACGTTGTAGGAGTTTAAAGTGATGTTTAGTCTAACCCTTCAGGTAATAAATGCATGGGAGTACAAAAATGAAATAAACACACCATGTCCTTAAATCTAGGAGAGCCTAGGCTAAGTGCTCGTGGTGCAATCTTATACATGCAATCTACGAAAATAAAAAGACAGACACCTAAAGAACGGATTAGTGAATGATTGGGACTCAACCATTCACTAACCCACTCCCCCATGATTGCTCTTCATATCTAGAACCCATGTTTAAAATTTCATGCAATAGCGGATCTCCCGGAATTAAAAGATTTAATATATAAATAGTTTCAAAATAGTTTTAAAATACTTAAATACATATATATAAATTTTGGAAATTAAGATAATTAAAAATAAGTCAAATTATAGTAAATAGGTATATGGGAGACCCACTGACCACCCAATCGAGGTTTCAAACGATTTGAAAATATGTTTGTATCCTGAAAATAATTATTATATTAATTAAATAATAATTTAATAATCAAATATTGCTCCAAGATAGAAATCTACCAAAACAGCCAAAATCAGAGGCTGGAAATAGCTTCAAAACATAAAGCTCGCTTTTCTGAAAAGAACGAGGGGTTACACATCAAAATCCGACTTAAAACGGTGAAGATACGGATTTCCAAAGTTTAAATGCATTAAAATAATATTAAAATAGTGTAGTTTTGCTGTTTTTGAAAGAACAGAAGATACAGACAAAATTTTCATCTGGAGATAGCTTCAAAATATGCAGAATTCAGAGTACATACAAAACAAGGTGCTGTGCACTGACAGCGGACGTAAAACGACAAAGTTACGCAATTTCGAAGTTCAAATATGATAATTAAATATTTTTAAATATTGCTATTTTACTGTTTTGAAAATAATTGCGCACAGACCCAAAAACTTTGAGTGAAACCAATCCGAAAGTGTACAGAATCAAAATACGATTAAAACAAGGGGTTGTGCGTCAAAAACGGAGCGAAAACGAGAAAGATATGATTTTTGGAAGTTCAAAGGACATTAAAGTCTTTTTTTTTTTTAAAATAATAATTTTTTTTTAAAAGAAATAGTAATAATAATAATTATAATAATTATAATAATTATAATAATAATCATAATAAATACTAGGTTAGTATTTCAAAATAATATTAATATAACTAAACAAATAAATAATAATATAATAATAATTATATTAAAAAAATAATAATTTAAATAATAACAAAAATAGGGTATTTTTACTGTTTTATTAATTAATAAAAATATATATATTATTTTAATAAAAAAAAATTTTACAAGGGTAGAGAATTGAAATACGAACAAAACAAGGTATTACACGCGAAAAAAATCGGACGACGAAAAAAAAACGAATTTTTGGCGAATTTTGGAAGATTATGCATTTTAAAATGTAATTAAAAATAAATTTTAAATAAAAAAAACGGCGGCGGGTCCCGGGGCGACACGTGGCGGCTTCGGGTTCGTCCGCGCGGCTGCGGCAATCATTGCCGATGATTGCGCTGTCATCGCAATCATCGGCTGATGATTAAAGGCGGCGGTCAGGCCACTTGCCACGTCAGCGGGGCTCACAGTCGTCGGATCTGCGCGGTATGAGATCGACGGCCCAGATCTGGCCAGACCGCACGCGGAACCGCGGGATCCACCCCTGCGGTCGGACGGAACCGCGGAACGACGCGGTTCGGACCGTTGATCACGGGATCAACGGTCCAGATCCCGTAGATCCAGACCTAGGGCGAATCCGAAGACCGAAACGGAAAATCACTTCGTTCTCTCTATTCGCTCAACCAAACCTCACGAAATTTTTACTGTAGATTCTAGGCATGAAGAGCATTCGTGGGGGCTATTTTTCGAGACTAAATATGCAGTGTATGAAAAGTTATTTAGATCTAAGTGTTCTATCTAGGGTTTGAGATATACCTCAATCCACAAGGTGGATTCGGGAGATCTTGGTCTTGTTGGACTTGGGGACGAACCACGAACAAGATCCTAGTTGACGTCGAGCTCCGAAAAGGTCTCGATCGATCGGTAGGAGCCTTGGAAGCGATTTCCTCTCGGGTTCGCCGGGATCTCGCCGCCGGCGACGCCTTGGCCGTCGGGATTCGATGGGGGAAGGTGTAGGAATCTCTCTGGAGCTCTCACACGAAATCTCAAGTGTTGAGGCGGTCTCGAGAGAGAGCAAGAGAGAAAAGTCCCTAAAACGACCTCAAATTTTCTATTTAAACAACTCAAACCTATTATGGACGGTTTGGATCGAATCTCCCTCCAATTGGGAGGGAAATTAAGTTGATTTGAACGAGATTTTCGTTTCAAAACGTCAATGGGCTCTTCAATGTATTAAAATGCTTTTAATTTTAATTAAATAGGCTATTATATCCTATTTAAGACTTGATTTGACCAAGTCAAACTTTGACTTGGTCAAATCAGTCAAGAGAGCCAAAAGGGGATGAGGGGTTTGAGCCATGAAGAGGTCTAGATCGGATTTAAATTGATTTGAAGCCTAAATGGGTTAAATGGTCAACCCTAGTTGATTTGGTCAACTGGGTTGACCCAGAGTCCAAGTCAGGGTCCAATAGACTCGACTCGAATCACTGAACCCATTGGAGGGGGTCTTGGGGTCTGACTTGGTCAATTTGACCAAGTCAACCCTTTGACCAAGGGTTTGGGCAAAATCGAGGTCAACAATAACCACACAACCACGCCGTACCAAGTAATTCATTATGAATATTAGGAGGAATTATACAAATCAATTTCTCTCTCACTATCTTATTGTCTCATTTCAATGATTGTTCTATCTCAGAACTAACAAAGATGAACACTTCAATAACAAGAAGGAATACAACCCTTCCAATTAAACATGAAAAGTGTGAAAGAAAATTGTCCGACCTGACTCACAGTGCCTTGGCATACTGTTTGGAGCATTGCGGCGCTCCACTCTCAGTCTCAGCCTGATTTGTACATCCATAATGCTTCTCTCTCTACCACTATGTCAAGACTTCAGCACCAACGCACTACATTCAACAACGCTGTAGTGCACAATTGTACAATGCTACAACCCTCTACTAGACAATGCTGCACACACTATATGTTTATACGGAAAAAAAAAATACAATTTGGGGGAATACATGGGGGCAATGTAACTCCTCACAAGCTCGACCTATGGAATTGAGATCTAAGTCAACAGTACAACCATATTGATTGACGAATTCATATTCCACAAAAAACTAACAAAAGCTTTTCTATATATTCAAAGAAGTAAAGACATTAACCTTAATATTACAAGTTTAATAATGAAACCCTAATTGACTGGGTTTGGCTTTGTTGGTTATTTTGGAATTGCTTTCAATGCGGCACATAATTGGGTCAGGACAATGATGAAGTAGGTTTTCTTGCATGTGACTTGGATGGCCTGGGCTTGGTGGGAAACCTTGGTGGAGGTTTCAGTTTGCTGGTTGTCGGTTTTTTGGATGCTTTCTTTTATTCCTCCTTGGATGGCCCATGTATGACAGCTAGGTGGTGGTCTGAGCCTGTCTGACTTACATAGTTACATGTTATCAGACTTTTGACCATTTTGAGAATTGTATTCCTATTACTGTACTTTTTTCTTCACAGGCCTGTATTTGTCTTTGGTCGTGTGTTGTATACGATTTTTTTTTCTAATAAAATTTGGTTTTGGTTAAAAAAAATAAGAATATATATTGTTTGATTAAAGAAAAGAATATATATTACTTGAATTCCAAACCATGTAAATATTATTGTCCCATTCTTCTACAGTTTAAATTTCTTTTATTACATATTTAACTAAATTATCATTTGTGCCTCATTATTAACTCAATGATACATTGTATGATCTCTCTTGTGCTCTTATGATTAATTACTCTCTTGTCATCACATATGTAACTATAATACTACAAGTTCATAATTTTACAATTAATTTTGTATTCTTTGTCAAAATAGATGTCGATGTCATATTACTATCATAAAATTAGTCAACTTTAAGCTGTAATTATCATAAAAAAAAATCAAGCAAGTTGATCATATAAGAAGAATTACCATTGAATATTGAAGTCCTGACATCTCTAACAATGGCGAAGAACTCTTTATTTTGTCACTGTACTGACGCGCAGCTAATATTTTTTACAGCTTTTGAATTTAAAAACTGGAACTTTCAGAATAGAAAGTTCCAATGATTTAAAATGCCGAATAAATTAAGAAACGTTACATTCACTGCAGAGAAGTGCAAAGTCAACTCTTATGAAAGTAAACTTAGAAAATAAATGTGCCAAATTGATTTTCTATATTTTATTTTAAATTTTTTAAATATAAAATATTATGATTTTTTATAGAAAAAATATTTTGAGATTTAATTTTAGACCAATTTGTTCAGCACATCAAAATCTTGCTATTTTTCTTATTGCTTTGTATTTTTAAGATTGTAATTATAGGCTTCATTTGTGACAGATTTTTTACTACTTCTTAAACAGTTTTTTGCACTAAAAAGCTGCTTTAAGAAGCAATAAGAAAGCTGTATCAAACGAAGCCTTAGTCACAATTTTTTTATTATTTTTAAAAAATTTATACTAAGAAGCTACTTTCTACAACATGTTTAAAAAACTATTTTCTCTGCAGTAGTTTTATATAGTTTTATAAAGTACTAAGAAAGTTATCCCAATTGAAACCAAACACTCTTTTGAAGATAGGAAAAAAATCATCAGAACTTACATAATTATTTTTAGAGGGAATTTTTGAGCCAATTAAACTAAAGCTCAAGCATATATATATACAGATTTTGAATTCAAGATTTTTTAGTTGGTAGCCTAAGCTCTCAAAAAAGAGATCAAGGTGAGCTGCATAAAACTTACATAATCTAAAATGTAAAATTAAAAAAAAAATCTAATTTTTTGTAAATATATTTATTAAGAAGTTTTAAATAATTAAAATACTTATTAAAAAAAAAATTAATATGAGCAATTAATAACTATGAACTCTATGTAGATTCGCTGTAACACAGCCATGAGAAATATTTTTTATCCATAACTGTTTATCGGGTTGGAGCAATTCATCAAAATTTATGATTTTCAAACTAGCAATATTTTTATCGGCGTTTGAGACAACTTTCTTCCTCGGCGGTAGAAAGTGATAAAGTTTATTGTCTTAGCATTATACAAAAATCTAGCACACAAACAAATGAAATAGAGGATGTAGCATTCATAAGAGACACTATAGTTTTTACGTGGAAACTCCTGAAAAGGGGGAAAAATCACGGGGCATGACCCATTTTGAACCACTAGTGTTTGCAGTCCATTACAAATGAGGTCCTTCCTTAAGAGGAAGGTCTTGGCTCGATGTAGCAAATATACATCATACATAGTATATTACGCGGTGGGAGTTGGAAGAATCAATGTTTGACATGTTTGTTTGGGGCGGCAAAATCATAGTCGGCGAGTAATGTAGGTCAAAAGGACTGTAGTTGGCGTGCGACATAGGTCAGAAAGACCGTTATTTGGCGACAAAGGTTGGAAGGATCGTAGTTGGTAGACAACGAGGGTCGGAAGGACCATTGTCTGTGGGCGACGAAGGATGGGAGGAACGTAGTCGGAGGGGGATGGGGGACGAAGGTCGGGAGGATCATAGTCGGCACGGAGCACCGATAGAGGGAAGGGGGAGCACGTGAAATCTATAGATAAAATCAAGTAGAAATTAAATCGGAGACCGCCTAAACTACGATTTCAGCAAACTTATAGTCGAACTGAACGTCTCAAAAATACAAACCCAACGACACCAAATTCGACTCCATCCGAACCCAAATGACTCCAAGTCAAAGACCTGCAGCATATTTGGATGGTTTAAACCATAATTTGGATTATCAAATGGTTTCCAAACATAACATGCTTATAATCAAATTGAGCGGCTAGACGAGCCGAATCCAATGAGCCCACGATTGTCAAATTCTGATTTCACTAAGACATTTAATTTCCTATTCATTTACATTTTTTTTTCTTGGTTGATATTAGCTTTATCTTGTATTTATTCGATCTTAAAGCGATTTTATGATTTTTTTGTGCAATGAAATTTTTAATATCACGTATTTAGTTAATATATTGAACCCGTTCTAGCATAAATCAAGTGATTTGATGATTGTAAGTCATTTTGAGAAGAAAAAAAAATAATTAAATATCAAAGTTTTATCATTTTTAAAGCTTATTATGTCGGTCCCAAGTCCGGATGTAAAAAGTTGAAAGAAATTTAAAAAAAATTAATTTAGGTCTGAAGGACCGTAGTCGGTAGACGAATCCGACCTCCTTTGGTGGACGACAAAGGTTGGGAGGACCGTTGTAGGCGGACGACGGAGGTCCGAAAAATTGTAGTCGGCATGCGACGTAGGTCGGGATGACCGTAGTTGAATGAGGGTTTGGGAGGACTGTAGTTGGTGGACTGGCGGAAGTCCTGCGGTGTTTGGCGGATTGGCGGATGTCCATCGGTGCTCGGAAAGAACTCCAGATGCGATCGGGAAGAATTCCAAAGATGATCGGCGGATGAGCAGAAGTCCAACAATGGTCGACGACAAGAGAGCTCCCAAACTCTTCCCTTCATTTCTTTCTTCTTCCTCTCTTTCATGTGAAGAATGAGACCTATTTATAGTTTTTTAAGAGTGGCATGGCTTGTAAATATGGGGAGGGTCAAGGTCAAAATAGAAGTGGTTTGAACGGATGGCCGATATTGATCACTTTGATTGTAAACCGTTTATTGATCATTTTAATGTCTTAATGATATCATAATTAAGTGATCTTGGGCTCGTTGGATTCTTCTCATCGAGTCGCTCGATTTGACCATAAGCATGTCACATTTGGTAATTCATATTATGGTTTGAACCTTCCAAATGCGTTTTGGGTCTTTTATTTGGACTCGTTTGAGCTCGAACTGAGACGAATTTGTATCGTTGAGCTCGCATTTTTGAGACATTCAGTTCGACTGTAAGTTTGCTAAAATCAGAATTCATATGATCTCTGATTTAATTTTTTAAGCTTGTAACTCAATTTTTTTTTGAGATTCTTGCCCGATCAAGATAGTTTTTACTGATATATCACTTACCATTTTTTAAAATAACATTAAAAATAATGAAAAAACTATCCCAATTGAAAATTTTTTTACTTAATTTAGGACAACTTTTTTAATACTTTCTAAAACAGCTTTGAAGAACAAAAATTTTATGATGAGTAAATTTTTGTACTATAAAAATGATTTAGAAATTAGTAAAAGAATTATTCTAAGCTTTGTTTGGGACATTTTTATTGAAAAAATATGTATTAAGAAAGCTGACACAATTGAAGCCTTAGGTTTCATTTGGGACTACTTTTTCACTACCTCTTAAATCAGTTTTTTAGTAAAAAATAAAAGTTTTCTATTAAAAAGCTGCTTTAAGAAGCAGTAAAAAAGCTGCCTGAAATGAAATCTTATGAATTGTTTGAGATTGATTTCTTATTGGTTATCAAAATAATTTTTATTAAAAAAATTTTAATATTTATAATAAAAAAATATTTTAAGCAGCTATAAAAAAATGTCCCTTTAATAGAGAGACCCCACTTCCCAAAATTTAAAGAAAATAAAACATTGGATCGAGGGCCGGCACAGATTTTTTTACCTGTTGTGGTGGAAATTGGAAAGGCATAGATATTTATATAGGAAACGTAATTGGCACAAATCTCAATATATATTAAAAAATTTTAAACCTAGTTCCAAACTATATTTAGCAAATACAATATGAGTTATGAAGAGTTACCCCATTTACATCTAAATGAGCTCATATTAGGTATTTAAAATATAACAAAAATTTAAAAAAGTTAATTATGATATCATAATTTTGTATGTTTATAATCAAATCAAGCCTATCGGCGAGAAGTATTTAATGAGCTAAATATCATTTAATTCTGACATCATTAAGATAAAATAATGCTTGATAATCCTGAAGATTAGTATGGGCCGTCCAATAAAATATTCTGAATTTGAGCTATATTGACGAGGGATGTCACTAATATGTTAGCACTTTCTATAAAAAAATTGGGATTATGACTTGATATTCACCGCAGGCGAAAAAGGTTGAAAAATCTTAGAGCTACATCTCGTAATCGGACCACCACTTGATCGAAACAATCGAACAACTATCATTGGATCGCCATCACTAGAATATAGCACAAAAAAATCATGAATTGATAATAAAAAATTCTCGATTAAAATAAAAATGTCTCAAATTTTATCTTTTTTAAATCTTCCACTAACATTTATTTTTTATAGTATCCAATAAAATAAGGAAACTATCGGCATGCATGACAAGTTGACAGCTTCATCGGTAGTGAAAGGTTCAAGTGAATATATATCGAAAAAATATGTAACTCAATTTGATGTATTGGTTGGGAGCTTCGACTACTAACTAAGAGATTTTGTGTTCGAATCTTACGTATGTGATGTGTGTGAGAGAGTTCGAATCTTAATGAGCTAGCCTAAATGTTCCCCCAAAAAATATGGACAGAAAAGAAATTATCTTTAAAGTTGATGACTAAAATGAAAAGTTGAGTTTTTTATTTTATTTTATATGAATAAATAAGCTCAGTTGAAATATTAAATTGGAGGATTTACATATATACCATTTTATATCATGTTATTTATATATCTAACAACTAAAATTTTAATATTTCATGCATACCGATATTTGATACTAATATTATTTATAGGTTGTAGAAATGAAATATTAAAATTTTAGATATTAGATATATAAATAATATGATATGAAGTGGTATGTACGTAAATACCGCTTTTAAAATTTGTGAATAAATATCTAATTGACAGCGGATTATAATCTTGTTTCGTGGAAACTGTTTTGAATAAAATAATTACGCCTATTAAATTATTTTGTTTTTAAATTACGTAATCAAAAGATTAAGATATCTGATGAACACAAATCTAAAAATAAATTAATAATATAATTTTTAATTTAATTATATGTTAAATAATTAAAATGTTTTTTATATAAAATAATAAAATTTTGTCTTTAATAAAATAATTTATTTATAATAATATGTCCCATCTTTAATATTTTTTTGTTTCTAATTGCTATAGTCTTCATGCAAAAATTTTTATTCATAAATTTGAATTTTCTGTTACTACGTGTGAGAAAAATAATTTTTAATAGTTATTTATGAATATTGTAATATTTTTTAAATAAGAAAATAAATTTATTACAGCAAACTTATTTAAAAATTGAAGAATTTTCCATCCTGATAACATTTTCTGAAAAATAGAAAAGACAAATAATAATAATAATCTAATAATTAAAATAATTAAAAAATTGCCAAAAAGGAACCTGGGAATACTGTTATAGTACAAATGGCACAGCGGCAGCTTCGTCATCGCAAATCTCGAATCACATGGCTCTTCTTTCTCATTCCTTAACGCCCATCACCTGTTTGCTTAAATGCCAAGGAGACTAACCTCTTTCTCTCCACCTCTTCAAGCACCAATCTTCTCTATCACGCCAACGCCATGGATCACCTTTCCACTGTAACAAACTGGGAAGATATGCAACTCGATTGCCTCTCCATCATCTTCTCCAAGCTCGGGCTCGACGACCTCACCACTTCCATCCCCTTCGTCTGCAAATCCTGGTCCCAAGTTTCCTCCCATCCCTTCTTCTATCAAGTCCTCGACTTCCGCTTTTTGAACCTTAACCCATCGTCTTCGTTCTCCAAAATCTTCTCTTCCCAGTACTCCCTTCCTCGCTTCACCTTTTCCAGCTTCCTCAAGCTCGCCATGGCTCAAAGCCACGGGGCCGCCTTCGAACTCCGTTTCTCGTCTCTCTTTCCTCCTTCAATGGAGGTTCTATCTCTCGCATCAATCACTTGCCCTAGGTTAAAAACCCTGTGCTTGCCGCGAATCTGCTTCGACGATGAAGTTCGTTTTTTTAATCTGCTAAGCAAGTGGAGGGATCTCGAATGGCTTGCAATCGAATCAAAGCCGTTTAAATTGAGAGAAATGGCGGAGCAGATTGGTATTCATTGCAGCAAATTTTACGGGATGAAAATTCGCGGTTTTATCAGAAAAGAAGATGTAACCGGCATAGTTGATTTTCTTCCAAAGATTGAAGTTTTGGATCTGAGTGGGTCTCAGATAAGGAAGGAGGAAGTGTTGGCTATAGTTGACGGTTGCCGGGGGCTGAAGAGATTGAGTTTGAAGGAGTGTGTTGGCTTTGAAGCTGATGAAGAGGTGAGAAGGAGAGCTATAGGCATACAGGTTTTTGAGTTTGACAGAAGCAGGGTTGAAGATGGATTGAGGGATTCTGAAGATCAAAGTGAAGTTTTGGAACAGACGTTCATGTACTTCGATGATTGTTTTGAGATGTGGATGTTTTGAATTTTGATTGATCAAACTGTTGATCACTCTATCAATCTAGCTTTAATTCGCTTTGAGTAAGCAATCAAGAGCCAAATTCTCTTGTCAAAAACACCTTACCAGCAACGCTATATGTTTTTTTTAGCATTTCTTTACATAGCAGTTTTTTTCTTTCAAATAGTGTCGAGATGGTGCGCAAGAGATAAGCTGTGCAGTGATGTTGAAAGCCTAACAAGCACCTTGTAGCTTCCTCATATGGAGGACGAATTATTGAATCCGGTCACCTGTTAATATCTCTCTGTCTACAGTGAAAGCGCAATCAAAGCGTAGGTACTGTAGCAGCTGTGCTTTACTGTAGACAGAGAGAAATCCGAATGTATCTCTCTGTCAGGTGACCGAACCTAATAATTTGCTCATTTATGGAGCCATAATTTTATTTCATAACTGTATAGTGCAGATCAAGGCTTTGTTTTGGACGACTTTTTTACTGCCTCTAAAAGCAACTTTTTATTAAAAAGCTACAGTAAAAAAGCCTTTCCAAAAGAAGCCTTAGTTTGATGGATAAAGATGACGTCTAGCTTGATGAACTTAAAATTTGGTTTCGGTCAATTTTTTTATTTCTTTTTAAAATAACTTTATGGTAAAAAATATATTTAAAACTGCGTTATAAAGCACTAAAAAAAATTATATCAAATGAGGGCAAAATATGTAGTTGAACTTTGCTCAAATGGATAAATTTCAAATATTTACGTTTAAATTTCATATGTATAGCCAAAAATACATTGCATTATGAAATGCAACAATTCAAAAGCTAAAATTTACGTTACTTTGCAGTTAGAATTTAGGCAACCATACAACTCTTAATAATTTAACGACCATTATTTTTAAATTTTAATAAAAATATTTAAACCCATTTTTTTATGGTTAGAGTCAAATTGTTTTTATGTTTTGTTAATTCATTAAAACTTAGGCTTTGTTTAGCACGACTTTCTTATTGATTTTAAAACAATTTTGTAGTATAAAAATAAAAAATAAAATTTTTATAGTTAAAAATTACTTTAAGAAAAAATAAAAAAATGGTCCCAAATAAAATATTTGTTTAATTTAAAGTTTAAGACACATCTTTTCAAGTTTAATGAAGATATGCCGATCCAATCATGTCTTTTATTTTCCAATAGAGCTTTTAAATGACAAGTAGGCTCTATTATTATTATTATTATTTTTTTATAAGTAGGCTCTACTTTAGTTAGCGTTAAGTCAGTAAAGCTAGTGCCTATTAATGCTCTACGTTATTGCCATTGTTTAAGCATACCTTCTACAATCAAAAATAAAATTTAGTAGATTTGTTTCAATAAAAATATAATCTATTTTACGTAATTACATTTAAGATATTAAATTCTCTCTAAACTGATTATTATATTCTATCAATAACCAAGATTTTGTTCGGGATAACTTTTTTATTGTTATCCTTTTTAGTTTGAATGAATCCACTAGTATTTATAGTTGATTACAAATGAGTCTCTTCCTTAATTAGGAGAAGGTCTTGGCCTGATGTCACAAATGTACATCATATAGAGCACATCAATATAGACATTTGTTTTGTTGGCAGAACCATAGTTGATAGAACAAAGGTAAAAAAGATCGTAGTAGGCGACAGAAGTTGGAAGGGCTGTAGTCGGTAGGAAATCGGAGTTAGAAAGGCCGTTGTCTTGTGAGGGAGGTCGGAAAGACCGTAGTCAGCAGGAGAATGGGATCAGAAAAATGTTGTCTAGCGAGGGAGTTTGGAAGGACTGTAGTCGGCAGGATACTGGTGTCAGAAAGATGTTGTATAGCGAGGGAGTTTGGAAGGACCGTAGTCGGCAGGAAAATGGGGTCAGAAATATGTTGCGAGGGAGTTTGGAAGGACCGTAGTAGGAGGATGGTACTTCGACATAACTCTGGGCGTCAGGTGGTGGTCCGGGAGAAGTTCGGGCCTTAAGTCGTGGTGCGGCAACACTCCGGTGTAAAGTGGTGGTTCGCTAGTGGCACTTCAGCATCAAGGGGCACTCTGGCTTTGGGTGACACTTCGATGTCCTTAGATGGTCTGGTGGTGGTTCAATAGAACATGTCTATGTTGGGTCAGAGCGTCGGTGTCCCTTGGTGGTCCGGCGCTGGTGCGGCAGAACCCCGACGTCCCTTGGTGGTCCGGCGGTGGTGCGACAGAACCTCGACATCCCTTGGTGGTCCGGCGGGGTGTGGCAGAACCCCGACATCCCTTGGTGGTCCGGCGGTGGTGCGGCAGAACCCTGGCGTCCGACGTCCCATGGTGGTCTGGCGGTGGTCAAGGAGGAGCTAGGCGGCTGGAGCTTTCTTCCTTCTATTCCTTCTTCTCTCTTGTCTTCTTCCCCCCCCCCCCCCCCCCTCTTTCAAGAGGAAATGGAGTTCTATTTATAGAATTTTTGAGTGACATGACTTGTAAATAAGTGGAAGATCAAGGGTGAATTTGGAATGGTTTGAAATGGACAGTCGATCTTGATTCCTACGATCATGCACCGTTCAATAGACCTTTGTCTGTCTTAATGATATCAGAATTTGATGATCTTGGGCTTGTTGGATTCATCTCGTCATGCCGCTCGATTCGACTATAAGCATGTCATGATTGAAGAACGTTTGGTAACCCAAATTGTAGTTCGATCCTTCCAAAAGTGCTTCGAGTCTTTGATTTGGACTCATTTGGGCTCGGATTGAGCCGATTTTGGTGTCGTTGGGTTCGTGTTTCTGAGACGCTCAGTTCGACTGTAAGTTTGCTGAAATCGAATTTTTGAAGGTCTCTAATTTAATTTTTGGAGCTTCCAACTTAATTCTGCCTCAAGATTCGTGTCTGATCAAGATTCGTGCCTGATCAAGATAATTTTTTTATTATGTATCAAATATGATATATTCAAATTGACCTCAGACATATTTGAACTTCATAGAGCACCATAAAATGAGAAGGCTGAAAAATGTTGCTCGCGTCCGTTTATAATATCATAAAATATACAAACTTTTTAACGTGCATCAACCGCCATCTCATTAAACAAAACTTTTTTTCCTGTTTTTTTTTTTTTTTTAATTAATTTTTACTGTGCTGATGTTCCTTTAAGCTTTAGTCAATTGTACAAACTCTCCGCCCTTTGCGATAAATTAATACGTTGTAGTTTATAATAATTAATAAATCGTGATAATAAGCCAATCCACATCCTATAGCTTAGGGGGCGGCTACAATTATATATATGTGCTAAATTTAAAAAAGAATTACTGTTTACATGTAATTACGCAAAACATCAAGCCTTTTTCACACTTTGTGAGATTGACTACATGAATATTTTTTCTCTATTTTATATTATTTAGAGTGAAATTCTCATTTAAATTTAATTTAAAAAAATGTCATATATAATATTTTCTAATCACGTCTAATACATCTACTCTCCTCAATAGGTCATTGAAAGGCTGGCAATTTATGTGACCAAACCATCTAATACGACTCTCTCTAATCATATTTGCCATTGGAGCTTCTCAAAACCTTTCACGTATATGCTTGTTTCACATTTTGTCTTTAACTGTAAAATCAGCCATCCACTTAAGCATCCTCATCTCTTCAACTCTTAACTTAACTTTATGCTGCTCTTTTCCAGTCCAATATTATGAGCCAAAAAGCATCATAGATCTCACCGTCATCTTATAAAAGTTTCTTTTAACTTTGAGAAGAACTTTTCTATCACACAATAAATCCGATGCATTCCTCAATTCCTCCGCATCAAACATCCAACTCAAATAGCTTCGTTTTGGACGGCTTTCTAAAGCAGCTTTTAATACAAAAATATTTAATTTATGAAGACGCTTTAAAAATTAATACAATAGTTATCCTAATTGAAACCTAAGATATTATTGTTGTAAGTAGTCTATTCAACTCATACACAACATCACAATCAAATCAATATTTATTTCTTCTCCTTATTAATATGAGCAAAGCAATCTCTTATCAGATTGGCCCTATTCGTTCACTGTAATTTAATTAATTTTTTCGTCGCTATAGAGACATTGACAACAAAAATAAAAAAAAAATTATCTCAAACAAAATCTGGATCTTAAATGCTTCTATTTTTTTAACGTTAAATCCTTACAATGAGAAATTAAAAATTGCCCACCATCTTATAACAAATAAATAGTAATTTGAAAATGACTCTGAAGAAGGCTATAGAGGTCAACATAATAATAAATTAAAATTTCATTTGAGAGGGCTTTATTTATGCTTCTTAAATTAACTTTAAATTAAAATAAAAATTAATTTTTTAACTAAAATATTGCTTTAAAAAGCATAAAAAAGCCGTCCCAAATATAACATAAAAGAAAATTATTCATCAGCAATGGAAGGTTCCAAACAATATATATATTTTATTGAATAAATGAAAAATTATTATGTCCTCTCATCTCCCTTGATTTCATGCACTAAATGTCAAGCATATGGATGACGTGATAAACCTTTATTTAAAAAATAAATAAAATTAGGAGAGGGTAGCCAGCCTGTTTTTTTTAATAGTATTAAAATTTTCAAAGAAAAGATTTTTCTTTCTGATTATGACATGATATTAAATTGACTTGCATTTTAAATAATTTTTTATTCTAAATAAAAAAAAAAGGTTATTAGAAAGATATTTTCCTTTCCTTTTTTTAAAAAAATTGTTAAACTGTAAGAATATATGAGGATGCTAATTAAAAATGAAAATTTTATAAATAATTTATTTTTTATTTCTCTCTAGCCATTTTCTTTTCTTATTTAATAAAAAATAGATATATAGATAAGATCGCAAAAAAAAAAAAAACCTAAAAAGTTATGTTGCTATTTTGGCTTTGTTAGGGACAGCTTTCTTACTATTTCTTAAAATAATTTTTTAGTATAAAAATTAAATTATTTATACTAGAAAGCTACTTTAAAAAATAATAAGAAAATCATCTCAATTGAAGCTTTAGGCTCCATTTGAGATGATTTTTTTACTACTTTGTAAAGTTACTTTTTGGTAAAAAATCTATTCAAAATAGGAAAAATATAGTGGTCTAAAGTCTTTTCAAATGATGGCTTAAACTTCATTTGGGACAAATTTTTTATTATTTCTTAAATAATTTTTAGTACAATTTTTTTTTATACTAAAAAATTACTTTAAAAAATATTAAGAAAGTCATCCCAAATGATGCCTTAGTCATATCGCACAAATACTTAGCATTATTAAATTTTAACAAACACAGCTCACCTTGGCTTGTTGGTTGAGAGCATAGATTTCCAACTAAGAGGTCTTGGATTTGAATCTTTGTGTATGTGTTGTGTGTGTGAGTTTACCTTAAATGACCTAAATGTCCCAACAAAAAAATTTTAACAAAAAATAATCACAACTATTAAACTGGGCTCAGTATTCGGCCTCGTTTGAAGTATATTTCGAGTCTACGAAATGGGCTCATTTTAAAACCATTATAGGGCAAGCCCGACTCCAAAATGGGCTTATTTTCATCATAGGCCTTCTCATTTCTCATTTTACTGGTTAGTAAATTACAAGCAAGTGTTCTTAGACAAAGTTCAAAAGTGTTTAAGTCTTTAATACCAACAGAAAATGATATTTATTAATTTATTTATAATTTTATTTTTTCAGGAATTTAATTGTTTGTGGAGATCAATGTAACACTCAAACTTGGACCGGCCAGTCGGGGCTCTCTCTCATCGCAGCAACACACAGCAAGCTAAAGCCCTCGCTAGCCACTCTACCTTTGTTGGGTATGAACGGATCGCACGAAAGGATCGCTCCAGCCGAACGCCCCACATACTCTACCCTTGTCTCTCTAATCGCAATAATCACATGATTCTCCCACCTCTCTTGACTTTCGCTCTATAGGCCTTCTCTCTCGCCATTTAAAGGAAATATAAGATCTAAGACATCAAAATTTCTCCCTCCTCTACTACAGTAGCTGCTAAACCCTCCCTTTTCCTTCCTCTTTGTTTATTTCTCTCCACTTTAGCCACTAAAGTTTCTTCACGCTCCTCTCTCCTTGCATTCTTCTTCATTGACAAACAAACATTTCTTCTTCATCCATCCTACTTCTTTTCTTCTCCTTAATGGTTCTTCTTTTGCTAATGCTAAATGATATTTGGTTGATATATATTCATTTTAATTAATTGCTCTTAAATTATTCTTGTGGATTGTAACATGCATGAAGAGAGGGCCTCTTTTATTTTATATAGGTTTTTAGTCTTCATAGGGTGTCTTGTTAGGCCCTAAGGTAGATCACATTAACTTATAATTGATTTGGTGTTTATGGCATGACTAAGATTGATTTGGTGTTTTTGGCATGACTAAGATTGATTTGGATATCCACTCTTATGCCTTGAAGTGTGTGCTTAATATAATTTTTGGCTTCACTTATTGTAGGGCCTTTTGAGTTGTTGACATCATAGCTTTGTCAGTTGAATATCTAATAGGCTTGGAATTTCGTATTAGTAGCCTAAAAATCATTAACTTATTTATTTTGGTGTAAACATATCATTCTATGATAAAAAGGCATATATCTTTGCCATTTATAATAGGTTTTTATAATTGATTTTAGTCGTAGTCTTGTTTTTGCAAATTTCTTAATTTTATTCATATGCTCATAATGATCTAGCAAATTTGATATATAGGTCTTTCGTGATGTACTGTTGCACAATCTCTCATGCATTAAATTTTGTAATACTCATTGAATGCAATAAATATCAAGTTTATAAATCATATTATGTTATAAAATGACAATCCTCATATTGGAAATATTACGCATCCTGAAAATAATCCATGAAAACGTATTGACGGGGTGTACCGTCTTCCAAACCTAGGGTGTAAAAAAAATAAAAAAACAAACAAAAAACATGAATCATTATAAGTAGTCACCCCACAAGAAGGAGAGATTATTATGTGCGGTCATCGGATACTGTCCAGAGGCCAATTAGGACGCACCACGTTATCATTTTGCTATGTATCGTTGCTATATACTGCTGTGTACCGGATGACATGACGGATCCTAATTGACCTCCAGATAATCCGGTGATCAAATGTAATAATTTCTCTACCAGAAGACACCTTCCTCCAATTTAGCTGTCGTTCACTCTAAGACATGAAAAAGTACAGACAGCTTCTGCATGCCAAATAATGGCATATATGTTAATAAGCAACAAAAGAGCCTGCTTAATGCTTATAATATAAGTAAAAGTCAATGAATTTTTGCATAGTGCTTCGAAGTTGTTCAGCGTAATAATACAAAACAAGAGTAGTTTAGGCTTCATAGCATGCTAATTAAATGCACAGACAGCATTAAAAATCGGAAGCAAGAAAATTTAGAAAAATAAAAGAAGGTTATTTACATAAATATCATTGAATTCTTATTTATTAACACATTAAACATTTAAATTCTTATGTATATAACATTATTTTTTTTAAATCTCATTAAAATATTTTCAGCATTTACTTATTTAAAATGAAATATATATATATATATATATATATATATATATATATATATATATATATATATATATATATATATATATATATATATATATATATATATATATATATATATATATATATATATATATATATAGATATATATATTATTGAGAGAGAGAGAGAGAGATGTGGCATAAGTTCTGCTTTTTAGGTTTACTCGTTGAGTGCATCGAAGTGTCTTTATTGGGCATGCAGAAGCTTTTGGTGTCTCTACTTTTTTAATATCTTGGAGTAAAAGCCAATTAAGATGGGTTGAAAGTATGTTCTTAAGGGAGACTATGATAATTATCATAATTATTTCATGTATTTTTTTTATCTGATTTTCAAAAGCCTAAAAGTTTGAGATCATTTTGATCATTCATAAAGAATCAATGGATCATTTTGTTCTTTTTCTTTGTATATATGTAGAGATAGAGGAAAAATTATTATGTGCGGACAACTGGACTGCATCTGGAGACCAACTAAAACGTGTCACATCACTTTTTTGTTCGATACACGTGCACGTCTAGTTGGTCTCCCGACCGAATAAATTCTACTCTTTAGATTTACTTGTTCAGTGCATCGAACTGCGTTTTATTGGGCATGCAGAAGCTTATGGTGTCTCTACTTTTTAATGCCAAGGAGCAAAAATCAATTAAGATTGGATGAAGGTATTTTTTTAATATTCTACCTCTTTGATCCCCACAAACCTTCAAATCGAACCCCCCAAATAAAAAAAAAAAAATCGCGTCGAATTAATGGCTTAACAATTTGCATGTTTGTTAACTTCTCTAAGAAAAAATGCTGCCAATATTCTAACAACCAAAATGAGCAATCTGAAGGGAAATAAGAATACAAAATGATACATAATCAAAGCAGCGCAAATGAGCAATCTGTAGGTTGGTTGCTGCAATACGTGGTGGTGCCAAAAATTAACTAAGCTTGTGAACAGTGAATGTGATGTCTGGTTTGGATAATGTTATGTACAGTAATCGTCCAATGAGGCTTCTGTATTGCTTAGCGTCGGATAGAATATCTCCATCTATTGCATATATTGAGGTGGCTCTGAGGATTCAAAGGTATATTGTTGGGTTTATATGCAAGCATACCCGCATCTTCTAAGAGTAGTTGTGAAGTACTATAATGTCTTTGTGTGAAAGAATGATATATGTACTTGATCAAGCATTCTCAAGGCCAAGGAAATATTTGAGAGTGCCAAAATCTTTAAGGCTGAATTGAGTACTGAGAAACTTCTTAGTTAGCTAGGTACATTGCTTCATTAGATGGTCCTGCAATAATAATATCATCCACATATACTAACAAAATTGTGAGGTCAGAACTAGTACCTTTAGTAAGTAATGAGTAATCTAATTTTGATTGTTTAAATCCAAACCTGATAAGTAATTGGGAGAGGTTTGCATACAGTCATCTCGAAGCCTGTTTGTGCCCATATATGAATTTATGTAGATGACATGTAAGTTTCTGATTTTGATGATAAGCATCCCCCTTATTGATATAATCAGATGATAAATCAATGTAAACTACTTCAAATAAGTCCCGGTGTAGGAAAGCATTATTGAGGTCTAACTAGATCAAGTTCCAATTGTGGTTGGCAGCGAGGGTTAATAAAATTTTAACTTTTAACATTTTAGCGACTGGTGAATACGTTTCACTAAAATATATTCCTTCTTGTTGTGTGTATCCTCTAGCGACAACTCCGGTTTTGTGGTTTTGAATGGAACCATCATGGTTATATTTACTTTTATACATTCATTTGTATCCAATAACAAGTTTTTCAGGGGTACAGTGGTAACAGTCCAAGTGTTGTTTAGTTGTAAAGCATCAAGTTCATCTTTCATCGCTTTCTACCATTCTTGTAATTTAGTAGTCTGATGAGAAGATTATGGCTCAAAGTTGGATGAAACATTTAGAATATAGTTTGTATGAATAGGAAATAAATTTATATGATAGATAGTTATACATAGCATATTTATTATCAGATGTATTGCTTCTAATTATATTATGAAAGTGAGCAATTAGCAATGATAATCTTAAAGAAAAGAATGAGGTTTTCTGATTCTTGTGGAATGCTTGCTAAGAATTAATTTTGATAAATTGGTGGTAGTTTCTTATAGATTGTGATTAATTATGAGGGTGCTCAAATATATATTTTTTTCATTAAAGGATTTAGGATTGACTAAATCTGGTAAGGGGTGATCAGTAATTTTGATTTTGTTTGTATTCGATTCAAAAGGAAACTGATTTTCATGAAAGATGATATCACGATAGGTAAATATTTGTCGAGTCTTTAGATCATATATTTTGTATGCTTTCTTGCCATGAGGATATCTAAGAAAAACGCAAGTGTGGGCTTCTTGCCATGGGAAAAATTATTAGGTGCGGAGTGCGCACCGTCCGCACAAGCATTGGGGGGTGCTCGGTACCGCTCGGTACCGAGCACCCCCCAATGCTTGTTGCGGACGGTTCTCCCCGTCAGCACTCCACACCTAATAATCTCTCCTTGCATGGACTCTAAAAATGGAAAAATCTACCTCATTATCATATAGAAGTTCGCTTGGAGTTTTGTAATTATTAGGAAAGTAGTGGTGAGGACGCATTCATTCCAATATTGAATGAAAATATTCGATCGAAAATATAATACACGAACCACTAATATATGTTAATGCTTTCGTTCGACCATGGAATTTTGTTGAGCTCTAGCAACACATGATAATTATTGTATAACAATTTTTCATTAAAAATTTGTGATAGATTTAATTCTTTAGCATTATCCGATCTAAAGGTTTTAATATTTTTATCAAATAGTGTAGTTATCATATTAAAGAATCTCGGAATTATTAAGGTGGCTTAAGACTTCATTAATAGTGATTAAATAAAAATTATAATTATGTATTGAAAATAATAAAATAATAAGAAAATTATTTCAAACGAAACCTAAAAAAATAAAATAATAAAAAAGCTGCCCAAAAAATCCTTTACATTTCAACAAAGCTAATTTTTATACAGCCATATATTTTCATAATTTCCTGAAAACCATATGATATTGTGAGCCATTAATCATCACATCATGTTACCTTATAATACTTCCATGCCTTTCATCAATAGATCATGGAAATGGCTATGATGTCAATGCACAAATTCAGTAAATCTTTTAAAATTTAATTTTGACATTTCCATCATTATATTTTATTATTTTATTTAATTTAATAAGCATTTGTATGGTCGCTATCATATTTTTCGATCATTATGTCTAAAAGCAAAGTAAAATGTGCTATCTTTTTTTAGAACATATTATATCATTAAAATTTTCCTATGAGTACGCAGATCAAAGTTATTGTGAAAACGTACGTTTAATTAAAAATTTTAAAATTAATGTTGAAATATTTAAATAATACACAAATAATGATACCTTATTGACTGTAATTTTTATTGTGATTCAAGGAGCATTTTATTCAAGAAATTTGACTTAAATCTTTCAATAGCATATTTAAACTTAATAAGTTATGCATAATAAAATCATATATGTTTTTTTTTTATAGTAGATAAAGGATAATCAATAAAAACAATCACATAAAGATTTTTTGATGAAAATTGCTTCATGAAAGGATGCATATTTTATGCTGAGATTAATGAAATATTTGATATCAAAAAGTGGTGCTAATCTTGACATAACATAGACGATATCCAACTGTTAGAGAAGTAAAACATGCAGGGAAGATAATCAAAAAAGAGAAAATGCAGCAAAAAGAAAGAATACAATGGTTTAACATAGAAAAATTCGAAACTAAGAAAAAAACCACGAAGGCATGCACATCACACAAAAAAATATACTATGAAAATTAGAGAAAACTTGTACATCAATTTCTCTCTCACTCTTTACTTATCTCTCTTCACTCTTAGATTGTTCTCTACCTAGAACTAACAAATATAAAACATGTTAATACAAGCAATGAACATAGTCTTTCATGAAAATCGAGAAAGAAAACTGCTCAATCCTCCTCGTAGTATCATGACACTCCACTCTCTACTACAATCTGTCTAACAGCATTGCAACAACAGGTCTAGAGCATCATAATGTTTCACTATCTATCTCATGGCAAAGTCATAGTGCCTTGGAGCCAAGGTTTGGAGAGTCATGGTGCTCTGCTCTCTATTTGCCTCCAATAAGACAATGCAGCACCACAACGTCATAGCAAAATACAATTGTTCAAAAATATTTAGGGTGCGAAGCACTTGAACCCCGCGTTAGCTTGGCCAATAAAATTGATATCCGAGACAACAATACAATCAGATTGATTGACACAATTAAATATGACGATAAAGTAACATCAAATTCATCCTGAAGTGTTTTGCATCTGGACATCGTGACAAATTTTTTTGGTAACTAATTCCCTATAATATAGTTACATTTAGTTTCTCTAACTAAAATGCTCTCATCATTATCAATGTAGTTCACCTTGGTCAGTTAGTTGGGAGCTTTGACTGTAGGAATTAATTGAGACAAAAAATAATTTCATCGTCTCCGAATAACATATCAAATCATTGAGAAAAGATATTAGAAATGTACATGAATCCATTTAAATGCATAATTGAGATTTTTAGTCTTTCACATTTGAAGTGACGTCTTTTAAGAGAATGAGGGACCCTTCTTTTCACTCAAAAAAAAAGAAATGAAAGAAATGAGAACTTAACCGTTTAAATTAGGGACCACGATCCTTTTATACTTTAAATATATTTATTTTATTTTAGCCCACCATTAAAAAAAAATAAATACTTGGCATCTACACAATATTTAATTTCATATAAAATAAAATGAGATGTCACATAAGTCAAATACTAATTTAAATCTTAATATATCGCAAGATTTAATTAGCTTATTTTTAGATAGCTTTTAATGTATAATACTCTATTTATATGTATATATTTAATGGACATACATATAAAAATTTCTCAACAACCTCCCACTTGTTCAACATATATATACATTATTAATATTCATAAGAGCTCAATATTTGTTATCTTTATGAAATATCATGTCTAAAAATTTGGTCCATCAATATAGAATCAAAATGATATTTGTTACATTCTTCATAACAAGACCCATCAATGATCATTATATTAATAAAATTAATGACATAGATCAATTATGCATGTGTAGTATGAAAATATCATGTAATATAATATCAAAGTATGACTATTTTTAACTGATCCAATATTATAACTTAAAAGAGTTATCATTAAAGGTTCAGCATTATTTGCTAAATTGCAAATGAAATTAAGTAACTTTATTTCATATTTTTAATAACCAAAATAACTACACTTTAGTTTGATCAAAAAATAAGTTTACAATAATTAAATAATACAAACAAAGTTCTACCATGCTAGCATATCATCAAAATAAATTACACACATATGAGTCACATACTCATGAAATACTTTAGGTGGTAATCTTTTAGTAAGTATGTCTGCAATCATAAAGTTTGTACTAACATGTTTAATAGCAATTTAAGAACTCTAAACCATTTCTTTCACAATAAAAATTTAATGTCAATGTGTATGGATTTTGACGAGCTCATATTGTTCATGCAGTGGCGGATCCATGGTATGGCCTAAAAAAAAAAAAAATTATTATAGAGAAGGGGCATTTTAGACCTTTTGTCCCCCCTAAAAAAAAAAGCCCTAAATCTTCCGATCGTGAGCCATTTTGCCCCATTCAGTTCGCGATTTCCTCACGCCGTCACCCGTGCTCCAGTCGAGTTCGCTGCCTCGCAAAGTCGAAGTCGCAGGACGAGCAGACCGGCGGCGGCGGATCCCTCTTGTTCACAGCCTGCAGCCTTCATCTTCGTGTCTACGTGAAGAGCCGAAGAGGTTGCCGGCTCGCCGCTGCCCTCTCTTTCCAGTTCCCGATTTGCAGCCTTCTTCACTGTTTTGAAGGTAAGTTTTGATTGTTTGGCTTCTCATTACTACTCCACAATCTCCACTTGCTCTTTTTTTTGCTTCCATTTTTCCTTATCTTGTTATCTGCATCTTGAAGAAATTTGGATATTTTACTGTTTATCTTCTTCACTTGATTATCTTCTTCACTGCATTTTTCCTTATCAGGTTGCTTGCTATAATGCTATTCATCTTCAAATTTTGAAAATATGTAGTGATTTAACTAAGTTCTAACTACTCTTTATATTACTCAAATGAATTACTAATTTCTATGTTGTTTCTAACCGAGAATTCCCAGCTGGAAGAAATGTGGAAACGTAGTGTTTCTAAGTTCTAACTACTCTTTATATTACTCAAATGAATTAACTCAATTAATTAGGTTTAACTCAACTAAATGAATTAATTCAGTAATCAGTACCAATAAGGTAATTGGATGAGACAATTAGATTTTATATATATGCTTTGCTCACACAGACTTTGAGTTATCTAAACCTTTGTTTTTGTCATTTGTATTGAGACATAATCTTATTGTTAGCTTTTCAAATTAAAGATTATGCTCTTGCAACACATAAAATAATCTCGAATTAATGTCCATTGGTCTTGTATACTTTGTTAACTGATTTGAAATTTTTTTAATTGGATAGATCATTGTTAGGCTTTTGAGAAATGGAAAGGTTTTTGAAACGAAAAGAACGTGTCGAGATTGATATTAGTACAAGTGGCCAAGCAACGATTGCAGATGTTGAGGGAAAATGGATGGGAACCTTTACTTGAAGAAGTGTCACGTTTTTGTAATGTTTTTGAAGTTGAAGTTCCAAATATGAATTCTAAATTCAAGACTCGCGGAAGATCAGTAAATACAAGTGCAGAAATAACAAACTTTCATCATTATCGAGTTGATTTATTCTACACTGTTGTTGATATGCAGCTTCTGGAACTTAATAACCATTTCTCTGAATCTAGTACCGAGTTACTTCTTTGTGTGACATGTCTAAATCCGAGTGATATGTTCACTGCTTATGATAAGAGAAAATTAATTCGTCTTGCAGAGTTATATCCGACAGATTTCTCTATGGTTGATCTTATGTCTCTTGATCATCAGCTATCTACTTACATTATTGATATGCGTACTAGTGATGAGTTTACATCTTTGACCAGTATAGCGGCTCTTGCAAAACAGCTTGTAAAGGCCAAAAAAAATATTGTGTATCCGCTGGTGTATAGGCTTATTGTTTTGGCATTGACTTTACCAGTTGCTACTGCTACGGTGGAGAGAACATTTTCTGCAATGAAGATTATTAAACATCGACTGCGTAGCAAAATGGGTGATGCTTGGCTCAATGACTATCTAGTGTCATATATTGAAAAAGAAGTATTTGATTCAATTCCAAATGAAGTCATTTTGCAACATTATCAGAAAATGCAAAGTATAATGCAAAGTTTGTAATTTTCTTTTTTATTTCATAAATTATAATGAAGTCCAATGTATTACTTAGAATTTTGCTAATGAAAATGGGAGTATTTACTTTTTTATATATTGAGACCCCCCCCCCCCCCCCCCCCCCCCCCCCCCCCCCCCCCCCCCCCCCCCCCCCCCCCCCCCCCCCCCCCCCCCCCCTCCCCCCCCCCCCCCCCCCCCCCCCCCCCCCCCCCCCCCCAAAAAGGCTGGATCCGCCCCTGTGTTCATGGAATATAATTCAGTTGATTTATTATCATAATTTATCTTTAATAGTCTCTCAATGTTATCAATAATATATAGTCATGTAATAAATTTTCTAATTATATTTTCTGATTTGAAGCCTCGTAACAATGTATAAACTATACTTGAATTATATAAGAATATATTAGTTATTGATTGACACATTTTCATGATATAGCTTCTTCAACAAACATAATTATCTTGAATGGATTTCCTACTATCATGACAACTAACAAAATAAAAGTCAAAATACCTCACAATCTCTAAATAATCATATCTGATCTGATATGCGAGCATGAAATCTCTTATCATTTTTAGATGTCTTATAACCTTTTTCACTACTTTCCAATGATCTATTCTTAGGTTACTTAAATATCTACTAAGCATTTAAAAAATGTACGTAATATATATCGGGATGCATAACCTGAGCATACATAATACTACCTATTGCTGATGCATAAGGCATCTTATTCATCTCTTACTTTTTAACTTCATTTCTTAGGCATTAAAGCATACAAAATTTACTCTTTTTTACAATGAGTGTATCTCATGGTGCACAAATTTTAATACCAAATCTGCTAAGTACTTTATTAATATAAGCTATTCGTGATAAGTCAAGTATACCATGAGAGCGATCCTATGAATTTGTATACCTAATGTAAAAGATGCATTTCCAAAATCTTTCATTTTAAATTTATTTGAAAGAAATCTCTTAGTCTCAAACAATAAGCCTATATCACCACTTGCTAGCAGAATATCATCGACATATAACACCAGGAGAATAAACTTACTCATATTGATCTTATGATAAATGCATTGATCAACAATATTTTCTTTAAAATTGAATGAATAAATCACTTGATCAAATTTCTTATATCATCGACAGGATGCTTGTTTTAAATCATAAATGAATTTCTTTAATCTACATACAATATATTTTGAATCAGAAGATTGAATTTTCTTATGACCAAAATTTTATCAATATAATTTTAAATTTAGAAATTTGCATTATTAATTAGTTTGTGAAGAATTTAATTTTATGTTATATTTCTTCTAAAGAAATTTAAATTTAACTTTTTTAATTATTATACAATTTTATTTTTAGTTTATATTTTATATTAAAATTAAAATCTTATGATATATTTAAATTTATGCATTTTTTTTTTGTTACATTTTATGTCACAACCTAACTCGATTAGGACAGGTCCTATCGTATTGTGCTGTGACAAACAAATCTCAAGATCTAGTGTTGAAATTATTTCAATTTTTTTGTCAATATTCATTTGAAATAAACTATAAACTATATAGCTACTAACACATCAATATACCTGAAAAAACTCATCCATAAGGTTTCTTTTATTTTATCAAAATATATATATTTATATTATATTACATGATCATATGCTGAGCTATAGAACTAAATAATAGATTACTGAAAAATATTATATTACATGATCATATTTTATAATTTCATCCAAATTCTTTTATGTTCTAAAATCCAATAATTACTGAAAAATATTCATAATTAGCTAATCATGTCTGGAACATTCTGGTGAAATCGATTTGCAAAATGAACATCTGAACGTTCAAAAAACTCTACTTATACTAACAGGTATCAATTTCTTAAGAAATTTCATCGTTGCCAAAAAAATATTAAAAAATTAGGATTGGTAAAGCACTATATATATAAATGTTATGATGAAGACGTTTTGTGATTTGAACCTATAATAATTTATAAAATAATTATTAACTTTTATAGATAAAAAAAAATTCTTAAAATTTTTTTTAAGGATTTAACATTTTATTTATATGGTAAATTTATTCACCCTAAAAAAAAAAACTGATTCCTCCTCTGTATACAAATTTGAACTAATTATTTGCAATCCAAATGAGATGAGAAAAATATGTGAAAAAATTTCAGATGATCCGTGTCTTCATATACCATCACATCATTTGAATTTATTAGCCGATCTTTCCAAGTTTTAACTTAGTTCAAAACAATTTTGAGGATATGATTTGACTCTATTTGCTTTTGAATTTGGACCGTTTACATTTTTTTATTTGAAAGAAAATATTTAACATAAAAGAGAAAAATATTTTAATGATTCTTCGTTTTGACCTCTTCATAGACAAATAAATACATTCAATTTGATTATTCGTTTCTATTAAAGGGTCCTTTTCTTGCCATTGGCCATTGCTTTTGCTTGAATATTTTACATTTTTGCGTAACAATCTCTATTTTTTTTTTTTAATTTTTAAGGGAAAATGTCATATTCTACAGTGAAAATAATTTAAAAAAAATCATTTTCAAACATTAAAATATAGGTCATCAGTTGCAGGCGAACCATATATTTTGTTAATACATATTTACTTGCTGCAAGTAGGCTATAAATATGCATAAAAGATATAGGAATAAGAACTCACGCTACAGAAACCAAACATGCATGGAAGATGGTCGAAAATGGAGTTGGATTGCTTGGTTGAAATCTTCATGAAGCTCAGCCTTGACGACCTCACCCTCGCTGTCCCCTTTGTCTGCAAATCATGGCTTGCCGCCGCCGGCCACCCTCTTTGTTGGAAAAAGCTCGATTTCCGGCGACTCGACGTCCTTCCATGGAGCAATTTCTCAAAAAACTTCACACTTCAATACCATCTCCCTTACTTCACCTTCACATACTTTTTAAAATTCACCACGAATCGAAGCTGCAAATCTGTAACTGACCTCAGATTTCCTCTGAAATTCACTTCCATGGAGGACCTGGTATTAGCATCCAATGAGTAAGTGTATAGTTACAATAGCGATAATGTTGTGATCATACGCTGCAGCAAAATCATCTATTACCGGCGGACCGAAAAAGCTATCTCATTATCTTCCGGTGATTTTCGTTGGAAAACCGCTGGAAAACTCCGACCATAAAGATAGATTTCTGCAGTGATAATGAATTAATGTATTGAAGTTGTATTCTATTAATTGTTCAGGTGCCCAAAGTTGAAGTACCTTGCTCTGCCAGTCATGTCTGAATCTGAACAGATTCAGATTCCACAACTTGTATGGAAGTGGAAAGATCTGGAGAGACTGGAAATGGCATCAAAGCCATTGAATTTCGCCGAATTGGTGAAGAACATAAGCTTGAATTGCAGAAATTTTTCTTGGTTGATGGTTTCAGGACCTATAAGAGAAGAGGATGCATTGGCTATTGTTAGATATCTGCCTAAACTGAAGAAATTGGAGCTGAAAAACTCATATTTGCCTAAGGAGGAGTTGTTGATGATACTGAATGGTTGCAGAGAGTTGCAGAAACTGAATTTGAATGACTGTATTGGATTTAATGGAGATGACGAAGATATCAATGCCAAAGCTTCGCACATTAAAAAGTTCAGAAAGGAAAGATGTAAACTTTATTATGAGTATGATTATGAGTCTGAGTTAAGTTTATATGATTATGTTATGTGATTTTCATATCTTCTTCATCTTTTAAAAGTCATAAGATGATGTTCTTTGGCACAATGGTAAGAGCAGGATTTCCTCCACTGTAATAAGCCATGGAATATTTCAGTTCCTGATGAGGATGAAATTTTTCTCTTTTATTTTCTTTGTTAATTTCCTTTAGCTTAGGATGAAATTTTTTTATTTTCTTCAGAAGAACTGTTCTGTATTCATAAATAATATTAATTAACATTTTTTGAAAAAGAAAAAAAAAATAGGTTAAAACTCACAGAAGAGCCTATGCATTAAAAAAATTTAGGCCAAGAAAAAGAAAGATTAGGTCAAAGAATCTTAAAAAAATCTTATTAAATTAATTAATGATTTTTCTATTATATTTAGATGATAAGATTTTTTATGATTTTGATTTGTAGACGAATTAAGAATTTATAAACATATTTATTGGAAAATTTAATTAAAATAATAAAATTTTATTTCTACAATTTCTTGTTTTTTTTTTTCTGGAAATTTGAGGGCAGAGACCAATTCATTAACTATGAAAGGAAATTACTTGAAATCTTCTATCAAGTTACAACAAAACATACTTTTCAAAGTTCAGATAATTTTCTATTCAACTAAAACCCTTAAATTTCAAAACTCCTGTTGTAAAATTTTTAAAAAATATTCAAAATATGCATAATTGTAATTTCTATATAACATAATAGAGGAAATGTTTTATAAAATTAATAAATTTGCTTAAAATTAATTTGAAATTTGACTTTAGCTTTATCTTTGTTTTAAATTTGACTCTAATTTTTTTTTTTTTTTTTTTTGAATTTGCATTTGAGTTACTTAAGCCCCACTCAATCCTCCCAATATCTCCCTTAAAAGAGTGGCTTAAAAGAAAAGACAATGGATTTGGCCTCACTCCATGAAAGGAATCATAGCTACTAACCTACTATCACCCCCTCCACCCCACCAAAAATAAAATAAATAAATAAAGATAATAAATAATTATTTAGAATTATAATTATTAAATAAGAGGACCATATTAATACATAATAAGTTATATTTATTGTATAAATAAGTATATTAAAATTTCAGGAGGACATATGCTCCCATATGATTCATAATTGTCAACTATATTTCAAAATAATGGTTACTATGAAGAAATAAAAAATAAAAAATTGTAATTTCGTATTAATAACAATAAATATGAGTTATAGAATTTCTTTTAAAATAAATTTAACTTATAAAAAATTTAGAAAAAATTGATGTTGCATTTATCTTAGAAAAAATTGAATAATTTTAAAAATCACATAGATTTAAAGATTTGTTTAAAAGGCTGCAAGTTTTTGAAAGCTGTTGTAAAAAGTAACTTCCTAGCAAAATTTTTATTACAAAAATTCTAAAAAGGACCCAGAATAAGTAACGCAGGAAGAAAACGATCTCAAACTGGAGGAATTATTTTGTTTAGAGTCTCCATTACAGGAAAATCACCTATTTGCGAAAAAAAGTTCACCAGTAAATCCCAAGCAGGTAAAAATTTTCAGCAAAAAAAAGTTGCCGAAAAATTTTTTCGTTAGAAAAGCTGATAAAGCTTTCGGAAAAATAATAAAAAGAAAAAGAAAAATCATTTATCCTCAAAGAGACCCTTAGAAATAGTCAAATAGATGATAATAAGAAAATTGGTAATTCACATACTAGAAAGTGCAGGTTGGCACAAATTTTCTTAAGAAAATTTTAATTAAATGTGACATCATTAGTTTCATATGAAAACAATAATATAATTTATAATCTTTCATTCCACTATATTTATATTAAATATTAAATAACAACAAGCCTTTGTCCCATTAAGTGAGGTCAGCTACATGAATCTTTTTTCTCCACTATGTCGTGTTAAAAGTCAAATTCTCGTTTAAATCTAATAAAAAAAAATCATTTATAATATTTTATAACCAAGTCTTTTTATGTCTACCTCTACCTTTCTTAAGAATAAGTCAAATCTAACCCATCAACTTTCCTAACCGGGTTATTGAAAGGCCGCCGTTTTATATGAACAAACCATTTAAGGAGACTCTCTCTAATCTTATCTTGTACTAGAGCTATTCTAACCTTTTCACGTATATGCTCATTTCGTATCCCCTCTTTAAGAGTAAAACGACTTGTCCATTTGAGCATCCTCATCTCTACAACACTTAACTTAGTATATGCTTCTCTTTTAATGGCCAACATTCGTCACCATAAACCATTGCAGGTCTCACCACCATTTTATAAAATTTTCCCTTAAGTTTGACGGGAACTTTTCTATCACACAACAAGCCCAATGCATTCCTCGACTTCAACCATCCAACTTGAATTCTACTGATAATATCTCCGTCTACTTCACCATCACTCTGAACAATATATCCAAAATATCTAAAACTTATACTCTTATTAATGACTTAATCGCCCAAAGTCACAATCCCCTCACTAGGTCAATTACTACTAAAATTACACTCCATATTAAATATTAAACAAAATATCAAAATTATTATGATTTAATGAATAATTTTCCTTTATCATAGTATTTGCAATTCAAAAATCATTTTAGTTTGTTATTATTTTTAAATTAATTTTTTTCTTAATTAAATTGTTGAATCAATGCATATATTCACCTTTATGACCAAAATTGTAGCGATTGCAAAGAACAAAAAAAATCCAAGGAAAAGAAAATCAAGTGAGATAGCAAATATTGAATATTATAATCTTAAATTCTAATTTTTATGAAAATACTTTTCATTAAAAATTATAGAATATATAGAATATCACCATACATTCATATATTTATCTAATCAGGGGTGAAATCAGGAAGAGCTCAGGATGAGCAATTGCTCACCTTAATTTTTTTTTCTTAAAAGAATAAGCATTTTAACTATTTTGCTCACCTTCAATAAATATAGTTACGACACAAATTATATGAAAGAATTTTTTATTTCCATTTCATACATAAAATTAGGCCTAAAAAAAAGAGGCTGATTTTGCCCCCTTTGTTTGATTCCAATTTATTTAAAATTATAAATATTTTAAAATCGTAATTATCTAATCACTAATCTTAACCCTTATTTGTGAAATATTTGATGTATTTAATTAATGATCAAACAATCTTAATAAATATATGCTTCTAATTTTTATGGCATTAAAAAATGATAATTTTAATATTTCAAACGATAATTTTTTCTAACAATATTTAGACCAAATATTTCACATATGAAGCTTCCCTAAATTTCCTTAAGATGCTAATGAAATTAGGCTAAATTGTGACATTTACTAGTGTTTCGTGTCCTCTATACTTAGATGGTTTGAATTTATAAACTTTAAATTTGATGGTTGAAAGTCAAAATTGGAAATAGTTTTTTTAATTTGGTTGAAGATAAAATTCCTTCGATTTTAATGTTTAGGTGTTTAACTTTGACTTTAATAAATATTTCTCTCATCACATATTTATATTTGTGATTGTAGCTTCAAAGGACTATGGGGCTGTTTGGTCTACAATAAAATGGGCGTAAAATATATTAAATATAGGAATTTAGAGATTATTACTGTTTGGTTTTTTGAAATAAACTAAATGCATTGTAAAATTTTAATGTTTGGTTTAAACTTTAAAGTGAAATAAGTGCAATATAAAATTTTATATATTTGAAATGCACTCTAGCATGAATTTTGTGTAATAATAATTCATCTAATTTGAGCAATTTTCAAATGTACCATAAATTTGTTTTCATTACCACCATTCATCGTTGTCGCCAACCATTGCTACTGTGGCCGCCGCCGCCAACCTCCAACTATCATTGCCTCCACCTCTGCACATCACTAGCTGCCAACCACATCTTTTGCCCATCACAGATCGCTACTGGCACTGGCCACAACCATTACTAGAGATCATCGTTGTCGACCATCATCACATCGGTAGGGGCTACCACTGCCACTACTGGTCATCAACCACTATTATCTTTAGGTTTTATACTGCATTCATTTTACTTTAATTAAAAAAGAAAAGTAATCATATGTATTTTGCACTCATAAAAATAACATCAAATTATTTCAAATAGAATACATTCGTTTTACACTAAATTTCTTTTTCAATCAATCAAACAAAACTATATATATAAGATTAATGCCTAGCAGTTACATTATAATAATTATTTGAATCATAATTATTTTTCTCTTTCATAATAAATGAGTCCGTTCGTGAGCCAATTTGAACTCATAGATTTAAGCTAGAGCTCGAACTTTAAAAATTAATCAAGCTCAAGCTAGGATTAATCCAGCTTAACTCTACATGTTTTTAATTTAGATACCTAAATGTATACATTAACAATTTTTTTTATTTTATTAAAAAAAAATCTTTTTTCTATGGGGGATTTACATACATATCATACAACTTCATTTCATATTATTTATATATCTAACACTCAAAACTTTAATATTATATTCCTACCACTTATATAAAATTTTAATATAAAGTATATTACTCATGTATTTCATTATTAACACTCATATCACCCTATAAATTTTAATATTTCATTCCATACATTCACATTTATTCTATAGATAATAGACATATAATATTAAAATTTTAGGTATTAGATATATAAATAATATGAAATAAAGTGGTATATATGTAAATCGGTAAATCCCCTTTTTCTATTTACGAGCAATTCCCACGTTCAAAATTTAGACGACGCAAAGTTCTCATTTTTGAAAAAAGTTAAACAAAGACCAAGAAAAATTTTAGAACAGACAGCAACTTTGAATCAAAGAACGTACGGATTTCAAAATTCCACTAAGAAATCAGAAGAATAAATTTTCAATGGAAGAAAAATGGTAGCGGTAGTTCAAATTTCCTTATCCAATTTGTCTTCCTATTTGAATCCTAATCACCAATTAAAGATAACTCTAATCTCTTAAACCGAAATCAAATATCATCTTAAACAATCTCCACCTAACTTCTGCGCCTATAATTAATAATTTCAAAACATTATATAAACCCAATCGCAGGAGTTCATTCTCCTTCCAAATCACGTCCCAGAATCTAACCATGGATAGCAGAATATCATGGTCAGAAATGGAGATAAACTGCTTGGCTGAAATCTTCATGAAGCTCGGCCTCGACGACCTCACCCTCGTCGTCCCCTTCGTCTGCAGATCATGGCTTGCCGCCGTCCGGCATCCTCTCTGCTGGAAAAAACTTGACTTCCGGCGAGTCGACGTTCTTCCATGGAGCAATTTCTCCAAAACCTTCACTTTTGTTTACTCCCTTCCTTACTTCTCATTCACATACTTCTTAAAACTAGCCGTTAAGAACAGCAGGAGTTCTGTAACTGAGTTAAGGCTTCCACTGAAATTCACTTCATCAGAGGATCTGAAGTTCATTTCCAATGAGTAAGTTCACTTTAAAAAATTATGATTCATGAATTGAAATGTTCTAATCATGAAGAGATTCTACTGCTTTAGGTGTCCAAAGCTGAGGTCTGTTGCTCTGCCAATTCTCAACTCCGATGATGAAGCGATGATTTCAGAACTTGTATGCAAATGGAAAGATCTGGAACGGCTAGAACTGAAATTCAGCCCTTCGAATTTGCCTGAATTGCTGAAGAACATTAGCCTTCGCTGTAACAAGTTTTCGGAGCTAATTATTTCAGGGGAGATCAGAGAAGAGGACGCCATGGCGATTGTTAGTTATGTTCCACAGATTAAGAAATTGGACTTGAGCGGATCTTATCTTTCTAAAAAAGAGCTGCTGAATATAGTGAAAGGCTGCAAACAGTTGCAGGAATTGAATGTGAATGGATGCATTGGTTTTCAAGGAGATGACTCAGAGATCATAGCTAAGGTTTCCGCCATTAGAGCTTTCAAGAGCGAGCGCTGCAAACTCTATTTGGAAGATGCTTATGAGTGTGGTGATTGGAACAAAAACTTTTGTTTAAACGGATATATTTTCTGATTATCGACTGCTGCTCAAATTTCAACTTTCTGATCTTTATAGATAACGCCCATTTTTTTTTTTTTTTTTTTTTTTTGGGAGAAAACCCACTCAAGGGCCCAAGGAACCTACAAGAACCTGCAAGAAATAAACAAAACAACAATCTCCCCAAAGACAAAAACAACACAATCCAAAATCTACTAGAACAATTAACAACCAGAACCCTCAAATAACTAAAAAATCCAGCAAAATCCGCCGTGCGGCAGCCCCAATCCAACAAAACATGAACAGAAAAGAAAAGAAAACAAAAATAATTTCCTTTTGGCTTTTCTACGTTTACGAATACCAGCTTTTTTGAAAGAACCATCCTCAGCAATACTGATAACATTTAGGTCATAAATTCTCTTAGAATCAACATCTTCCTTAGCATCAAAGTCCTATATGGAGTTCTGGTTGGATACCCATTGGATACCTATGTTTTACTCTATCGGCTTTGCCCACCCACGCCCACCCATGGTGACTATCAGGATGTCGATCGTATCCACCTATACCCACCTGCTTTCTATACTTTTTGAACGCAGTCTGTTACATACTGATTGTTTTTTAGGCTTATTGCCCTTTACTATGATGCAAACTTTCAAGAATCATATCAGAATTTACTGTAGTCGCAGCATGGTTAAGTGCTGCACACTACGTAGTGAGGATTGCAGTAATATAAAATATACAACGATTTGTAATGTAGATCGATTTATCCCCCGATGCATGTTGAGTACCCACCCACAAAGTCATGGGTGTATCCATACCCATTGGCAAAGCATAGAAGTGAACCCCAACAAGGCCATCAGTCGTTCTCTCTCTCTCTCTCTCTCTCTCTCTCTCTCTCTCTCGTGTCTATCTATTAAACTTCATTTGAGATAGCTTTCTTATTGATTTACTTTTCATATTACAAGGGCAATTTTTATTGACTACTATTATTTTTGCTACATTCAAATTAATTTTGTGCTTGGAAGCTGTATTTTACAACAGCTTTTAAAAATTTTATTTCCTCCGTAATAGTTTTACAATCATTTTTACAAAAAATTATAACTGTCTTAGGCAGGTCATTAGTGTAAAAAAAGCAAGAATTACTTTTTTACTATGAACTGGACAGAAAAATAGTGATGAAACATAAATTTCATCAAGAGATAAAGAAGGATTTTCTTTTTCTAAGGATATATTTAAGACTGCATTTGTTTTTAATAGATGTATTAATTTAATATATCATTTAACTAGTTTTATTTTTTATTTTTAAAACGAAGTCAATTAATTTTTAAAAGCAAGCACTCAAAATAATTTTGATATATTTCAAATTTTTAAAAAATAAGTATTATCATCAACCGCTCCCACTATGAACCATTGTTGCCGGCCGTCAATGACAACCATCATCATCATCATCATCGCCTTGCTAGATGCCATCATTTCCACGCCGCCCATTATCATTACCATTTCTATTTAAATTAATCAACATATTTGATATTTTTAAAAAAATTATGATATCAAATATATTATATTTTATATCAAAAATATAAATAAAATAAAATGAAGAAAACAGTCTAAGAGCACCTTGGATACAATTGTTGATTTCTTGTTTAGTTTCATTAATGCTTTAAATGCATTATTTAATATGACAATGAGAGCTTGTAGGCCCTTGCCCAACATAATTTGGGCCACAAACTCCGATATCCTCCAATGAAGGTTGTTGCTCCAAGTGGCAAGGCCACGAATTCAAATCACATCCTTTCTAAGGAGCAATTATTATATCTGGTGTCCGAATGCGTTCAGAAACCAATAACCACGCGCCATGTCACCTAAAACTCAGTATTTTCGACTCGTTATTGCTCGGTATACATTCGGACTGTTCGATTTTTGACCGGATGTAATAATTTCTCCTTTCTAAGGTCGATGTATATTATATACATCTTGTGTAGAGTCCGGATGAGTCCCGACTACGCACATGTACACTGGCTATGTATAGGCGGCGTGATCTGTTTTGATTAGTGTCCAGATGTATTCGGACTCCGTGCATGTACGCAGTATGGGTACAGGCAACATGACATATTTTGATTGGAGTCCAAATACAAGCTATGTCTAGACTCCGCATAGAATTATTTATCCACACGAGAAATTATTCTATGCGGAACATGAATGATTGTTGATAGGCAAAGGAAAAATAATGATTAGACGAGAGCTTCAAATGGAAGCCCAACAAAGCCATTCTCATAATGAGTGAAAGAAACACTTAATTATTAAGACCAGCACGGCAGCACGTAATATGTTTGCATATTACAAGTAGTTCATTATTCAAGAAGTGAATCGTCTCTCCCACAATTCCTAGCAGCCACTAGGAACTCAAAACCAAAAAAAAAAAAAAAAACTATTGTAAAAACAAACTAAAAGTAAACTCTAACCCTCGGCAATCTCCCCCGGCCTTAAACAGCCCAAAACCCCCTAATCTTCTTCATTACAATCTTCTTCCCTTCATTGATTTTGTAGTTAGCAAATTATTGGCTGATGAGAGTTGCGTCATTGAAATGCTTAATATATCGTAAATTATTAAGTTCAACAAAAATCTCAGTAGTCTCAATCACAATAACGAGCTTATGAGCCTCCATAATATCATAATGTAGTTGTTACATCTACTGCTTCCACATTTGATTCCCGTATTTATTACTTCCAAAAGTTTCCCACCATGCAACCATGTGCTAATGTCTGCTCCAAATTCTTAGCCTCAAATTCTTCAAGCATATCTCCTATTTGGTTATTTGGCTCTTCATAATTTATTTCGAGAAAAAAAAAGATCAGAATGGTCTCTCAATTCTTTCTGAGAGATCTTTGAGGGACCAATTTGGTCTCTCAATATCCTAAAAAAGGATATTTTTTTTATCTTGACATTTAATTGTATAGTTGATGTTATTAAGTGTGAGAGTAATTTAGTTATTTTTAATTAAAATATTTAATAAATATAATTTTATTATTTTTAAAACGTTTGTGCTAGCAACAAGCAACGAAATTGTTCCATATATTCCTGCTCCGAATCCCATAAATCTGAATTTGTTATTGCATGTAGATATTGACATGCAGTGATTTTTTTTCTCTTTTAACGGATTGGTGGGGTATTGAATAGAGCAATCAGAAAATGCGAAAAGTTGATTTCATTTAATAGAGCAATCAGAGAATGCAAAAACTTCCAAAATTTGGTTAAATTCTGTGCTTCAAAAGTTTCATTCAGAAAATCGTAATGTTTCAGAAGTATCATTAAATGAGATTTTTTTTTTTTGAAAGTGTAAACCTATGAAAAGAAAAAAGAGATCTGATTAGATTAACATAGCAATCAATGGTTGAACAACTTCCTGGACTTCTCCATGTCTCTTCTTAGTGTGTGTTCTCTTATCACATTCACATGTTTTGCTATTGTGTCCACAAGCTCTACATTTATGACAGTGAAGCTTCACATTGGCTCTCCCTAACTTTTTTGGGAGTGAATGAAATTATTCTTCATCAATAGTTCTTATTTGTATCTTCGATAGCCTTCCCCTCTTTGCTTTATTATACTTTGGTGGCAATAGTGGTATCGTAGTACTCATTGGCCACTCATTAACACTATTCAAAGACTTTATGTTACACCAATAACTTCTCATATAAGTAGGTGCGACGAACAACGACGAATCCATGGCTAATTTTTTGTGGTGAAAAAGGAATAACTAAAATTAAATGAAGTCGAAACCAGCAAACTCATGAAACGTTATAACAGTAACTGCGAGACAACTATGTGTCGCACCTAAGAAGTTAACGGAAGTGTTGCAATCAACGATCCCAATCGAATGAAACTATCTAGATTGTCAGATATGGTGTTCGACGTGATTGACTATTAGTGCTTGATCGATGGCTTGTTAGGGCTTCGGATGGTCGCTAGAGCTGTGTGAGCGGTAGCCAACAAGTGTGCGTGACTTCGAACTGAATTTGATGTGCTCTGCGAGATGGTGGGTCGAATTGATGCTGACACTCGCTACGCTGTGGGATGCAGGAGTCATATCTAGCAAAGGTTTTGATGCTACGAGAGTGTTCAAACAATACACTATTGCATAGAAAAGCTTATGCTTTTTTTTCAATTAAACCGCGTGGTGCTTTTGGTAGATCCAAATTTGCCATTAAAAAGTTAACGCGATGACCATATAAGTCTTGTTTTGAACAGTTGAGATACCAAATTGATTCCTCAAAAGAATTGGTGACTATTTTTGTTTCTCATAAAAAGTTGAGAGACCATTTTGATCTTTTTTTCTCAATTTATTTCTTTATCTCCTACTAATCTTATATCTATCTTGACTGCAAATGGTACTTCTATGCCCTGGGCAGATATAATTTTTATTTTCATGAATAAACTTTCACTTCATTTATGCCACATTTGTACCATTTGATTTATTTCATTCTGGTGAATAGAAGCTTCCCTAATTCTTATCAAGGATACTCTTTGTAATAAGTGTGATTCCTCATAATCTAATTCAAAAGAATTGTTCTTTTTATATTTTAATAATAATGCCAGAGCCATTTAATTTTTTTTATCAATAATAAATATAAATAGAAACAACTACTAGCTAAAACATCAATATTCACATCTATATTCATTTTCAAAAATCATACACTGCTCATAATATAGATAATCATATCACAACAACTCTATCATAAGTATAAAATAATAATTAAAATAACAAGAAAAGAAACCTCAACCTGAAGGATCCTAATCAATCTCACATTTTTGCTCTCTTGCCCGCCCTAACTTGAAATCATTTAACTACATGTAATGAGTTAAACTGCCCAACAAGAAACTAAATCTTACAACTAACCTCAACGCATGGTAGAGAACCAATATGTATATCAATAATCAAATCATAACAATAATATACACATAATCATAAGGCAATACAATAGAGTAATATGTAAATCAATATATATGTTAAATCATTAAAATAATCATCATATCAATACTACAATTAATAGAAAAATTGTATCAATCATCAAATCAAAACATCGATAAAGACTATTGAAATCATGTCAATATAATAAAATCATATAAAAATAATTATATATGTGTATCATATACTCAAAAATATGATATCATTGTCAACTCAATGTTAATGTTTGGTGCACATGCTCAATATATATCACGTGATTAACATATCAATAATAGTAACACAGTAGTAACATCTGCATCATGGATGACAGTAACATTAAAGTCGTATAATGGTAATGATTCAGTAGCATGCATTCTAATAATCATATTAAACAAGTGAATGTTCTAGCTACAATGGTGTTTTTCTAGTATCAGTGTCAATACAAGTAACTCGTTGGCATAGTGATCACACTTAACAAGTAAAAAAAAAAAAGTAACTCGTTGGCATAGTAAATAGAGTTGTCACTCTTTGCCCATTAGCACAATAATAACTTCTTATAACTCCCAATCATTGAATCATGTGAACCAGTAAAGAATAATATCCAATCATAGTCTCCAACAAATGTCAATGATGAATAACTATCTTTACTTATTTTTCATACATATCAATATCATAATATTTCAACAATAATAGCAACCAACTATTACTCATTCATATATCCATATTCATTTTCAATACATTGCAGAAAATATAATATAAATATGTTATATTCAGAAAGTGCCAAAATATTCTAACGATATGTAACAGAAAATCCTGTTAAGCAAAATTTCACATTTTAAAAAATTGATCAAATCTCAAGAGATTATAGGCCTTTAATTGATTTTGAAACTTTAATTGATTTAAAACACTAGATTTAGGTGTTAAAATAAATTTCTGAATTGACAAAAATCACTGTATTTTCAAAATCACTCTGCGAAAAAATCTTAAAAAAATACTTAAAATCTTCATAATCTCAATCTATGTATCATATAAAAAGTTACGCAGTGAAAGTACTATCAATATAAAATTATCCTTATATTTTGATAATGAAAATATAAATTTGATAAAAACATATAAAAAAATTAAAAATTATTGAAATAAAAAATATGATTCCTTGCAACGAGATGAGCAAATCTCTCAACAAGCTCGATGGAATCTGAGCTTTTATTTTCTCGCTCGTCTCATTTCGCACATAATTTTTCTAAATATGTTTTCACTTCTGCCTTTTGGAACAAAGGGAATTTATTTTAATAAAGTTACTTAAGTAGCATAAGATATTTATAAATAAACAATAATAACATAATTATATAATTAAATAATTTAATTAATTTTCAGAAAAATACATATAAATATATTTTGGGCTTTAAAAATTATAGAAAAAAATTATAAAATAATATATTTTATTTAAAAACTTTTGGTGAAATTGCTTTGTAAAACAATCAACTAACAATCCCAAAACCCCCACTTATACTGATAGTTGTAAATTTCTTAAGGATTTGCACAAGTGTTCAAAAATTATAAAAATATTTGTGTAATTAACACACTATAATATATATGCTATGACGAAGACGGTTTATAATTTTGACTTATATTGACTCCATATTTTTTTAACTTGGTCAAAATATGAGCAATTATAATAAACCCATTTAAAAAAAAAAGTCATTCTCCATAATTTTAAAAACGATGCATGCATAAAATTGCTATAAATCAAATTCATACGACCAAAACCCAAACCAAATCAAACTCAAATAAAAACTCGTAAAAATTCATATAATCATACAGTTCATTATATTATATGTTATTCAATTATGTATGATATCTTATGTCATGTAATCATTTAAAATAAACTTCTTACCATCGATCATAACTCCCAGGTTGTTGTCGGCCTTTCAAATAATGTAAGTTATACACACATGGCATCACTGGAGTAGATGTAGTTGTTTGTGGTGCAATAGTCTCCTTCTAACTGCTACTGATAGCTCTGTCACTCACCCTACTGGTTGATCTCTCACTATATGTTCTTGACCCTATAGTCCATATACAATCATATGTTCACATTATGTATGGAATGCCCTACATCAGAATCAGTTCATCCTTCAAATCCCCTCTAAGGACAGTCTGCAACCTTATGTCCCCACTGTCCACAACAAAAATAGCATCCAATCAATAGGTAACATTGGCCCGCATGTTATCAATCGCAATGAATGCACTCACCATAACTATGTGTAGATGTCATTGATCCAGATCCCTCAAATCATTATATATATATATATATTCTTCTCATTAGCATTGTCTTGGTATCAATCCCTACTTGTCTCGTCTCTTCTCCTTCTACTGACATGATATATGTAGTCTACCTCATATATGAATGTTTGTTATGTCAAATCAATCTCTATCAATCCACTATAGGAAAATCGCTCATTACTGACGAATTTTTTGTCGGCTTTCCGGCGGAATATTTTCCTTTGGATTTTCCATCGGATTTTCGACGGATTATGATGACAAATTTTTGACTAATTTGTGAGTAGGTTTTTCGGCGTTGTTCCAGCGTATTTCCGACGGGTTTTTTTTCCGACGAATTTTTCGGTAGATTTAAAAATTTCTGGGAAAAATAATTCATATTTAATAATTTTATAGCTTATTTTAAATAATTATAAATTTAATAATTTATTTTAATTAATTATAAATTTGATAAATTATTATAATTAAATGTTAATGTATCAACTTATTTTTAATATTAATTAAAATTGTTAATTTTAATTAATTACTAAATTTAAAATTTTGAATGAATTTTTAAATAAATTAAAAATTATTAAATTAATAATTTATTTATTAAAAATTTAAAACTTATTTTAATTAATTATTAATGTAATAACTTATTTTAATTATTTATTAATTTTAATATTTTATTTAAATTTATTTTAAATTATAATTTAGGTATTATGTTATTTATATAAAAAGTAAGTTTTTTTGCGTGTTTTCATCCACAACAAAGTGCTGGAGTGTTTGCTAGATCCCGCCTTAGTGGGGGCGTAAGGGCCACATGCGGGCATGCCAGCGGAAGGAATTTTTTTTTTTTTTAATTTCTTTTTAGTTACTCCGTTGGAGTTTTTCCGTCGAATAGCCACTAGAAAATATTTTCGACGGACTAATCGACTATAATAACGTCATGTTTGGAAACCGTTTGCTAATCAAAATTATGGTTTGAACCCTCCAATAGCTCGAACCATTGATTTGGATCCATTTGGATTCGGATTGAGTCGGTTTTGGTGTCGTTGGGTTCGTATTTCTGAGACGCTCAGTTCAACTGCAAGTTTGCTAAAATCGGAGTTCGGATGGTCCAAATTTTAATTTTGGAAGTTTCCAACTTGATCTTGCCTCGAGATTCGTGCCTGATTAAGATAATTTTTTTAAGAGGTATCAAGGTCAATTAAGACAGACTCACACACACATCACATACACAAGACTCAAACCTAAGACTTCTTAGTTTATACCCTAAGCTCCCACCCATTAGAAAAAGATGAGTTGTATTGTAATAATTATTTAAATGAAAATTATTTTTATCTTTCATGATAAATGAGCCCGTTCATGAGCTATAAGAACGTCATGTTTTTCACCAAATTTTTTTTTTCCGATGCTCGATTTACCGTCGAAAATGTTTTCGTTAGAAATCCGCCAAAAAAATCAAAATTTTTCACCAAAATATTTGTAGGTAATACGCTACTTTCATGTAATGATCTAACCCACTCCATCAATTCAAAAAACTCCTTAATTTATAAAGATACTAGCGAATGTCTTAGCTCTTTGTTCAATCCCTGTAAAAATCTGTACCACTTATCTTCAATAGTAGAGATCAAGTGAGGAGCATATCTAGCTAGTGCAATAAGCTTAGTCTCGTATTGAATCACTATCTTGCATCCCTACGCCAACTTGATAAAAGCTTCATACATATATCGTCGAGTTGAAGGAGGTACAAACCGCATTCTGAATATCGTAGTAAACTCATCCTAAGTCAGGTGGTGATGATCTAACAACAGTGGTCGAACAATGGTATTCCATCGACTATGATCGGGTGAGAAAGATTCGTTGGCAATAGTTGAGCAGCAACGATTCTATGGGTAGAAGACATGCGATGGTAATCGAATGATGATGATTCGATAACTGTGATTGGGTGATGATGGTCCTACGACCATGTTATTTGGTTGACGTCAAGCATTAATGATCCAATGATGTAGGTCATACAACAATAGCATGAAATCGATGTTAGGTAGAACTCTATGATTTTTTAAATATATACTCATAAATAAATTAGGATAATTAATTTACCTAAAACTCTAAACTCATTAGATATCTTTAGACTTTAAATTAACTCCAAATCTAAATTGATATTCTTACTCGTTGAAAATAAATTTAAATTAAATCAAATTGGATCGATATATAATATATGCATATATTTATGAGTATTAAAATATATACACATAAATATATTATGTATTTAACATTTTAACCTATGCATACATTTATATTTACTTTTGATGACATTTTATTCAAAATTAAAATTTTATTATTTCATATCAGTAATAAACTAATAGTCCTAATTAATGAGTTCAAAATATTTTATAAAATTAATAGATTTTATTCGAATCAATAAATTAAGCTAAAAATCATTAATTTCATACCTAACTTGAATGCCACTCCACTCAAAATCTTGAATTTTGAGGTCGATCGAGGGGCGATATTATCCATACACATAAGCTTTCATTTTTCAAAGTCCTATTCATAAAGCAAAAATAATAAAATCAGTGAAAATAAATAAAATTAAATTAATATTTCTTTTGTCGGTATGGAAAGCTTCTAATGCTTAGTGCTTCTGTCAAAATCAATCAAGCTTACCTAACATTTATAGGTCACTGTTGCAGTGTTGGTATCCATAATTTTTCTTTTCCTTTTTCTTTTTCCAAAAAAGCTATATATTTATCACAAAGAAAATAAATAAATAAATGCCCAAGATTATTTCAATTTCATTAGATCTAATTAAATTCAAATCTAACTTGATCCCTAGGAGATAGGTGTAAAAGTGATTATAAAGTTGTTGTAGAGAAATTAATTTTTTTAAAAGATGCTGTCAAAAGTAGATTCTTAGCAGTGAAAAAATAAAGCAGTATTCAAACAACAACTATAATTAATATCTGAGAAGTAAAATAGCAAGAAAGCTGACTCAAACAACGCCGTAATTTAAAGCTCAACATAACATTGATGGCTATACTTGTTATAATTAGGGGTGTCAATTTTTGACACGACCCGAAACACGACTCGAACCCGACCCGGAAAAATCCAGGTTAGGGTCAACCCGGACCCGAAACGGGTCGGGTTCAAGTTCAACAAATCAACCCGTTTTAAAAACCGGGTCTGGTTCGGGTTGATCCAACAACCCTAAAATGATCCGAAAATGACACGAAAACTCCTATTTGATCCGAAAACCCAAGATTGATCCGTTTTTTACCCAATTTTGACCCGAAAATCGAATATTGACCCGATTTTTTACCCGAAAATAGTCAGGTTCGGGTCCGGAAACCTGACCCGTTTTTAAAAACGGATCGGGTTCGGTTTGACCCAAACAGTTCCGAGTCAATTCCGGGTTCGACCCAAACCCGACCCGCTGACCCAAATTGACACCCATAATTAGAATTTAATAGAATAATGAAATATTTAAATAAACTAAAATTAAATTGGAAGTTAGTTGATCAATTCATATTTTTTATTGTTATGATGGAATGAAAGACCTATCTAATAAATATATATAAATATAAGAAGCATAAAGTAATACTGTGAAGCATGTCACACATATATGTTAATCGGATAAAGCTTCAAAGATTCTTAACAAAGTCAAATATATGCTTAGTTGATAAGGATCCAAGGCTTGTGTTCACCAAGTACCCAATATATTATTATTGATTAAATAAAAAAATGGATAAATTGTTGAAGAAATACATGAGTAATTTCATCATTAGAATATTACCATCAAAGTTTCTCATATGTGTGTTAGATCATCTCCAACTGTACTATAAATAGGTGTTTGTCGTCTGCCTTAAGCTCCACCCGAATGCCAATTACAGCCGTTTACAGTCGCCTTTTTGCGACATGAACAATGCGATGTCAATATTGGCATTGCACTGTTTACAAACACATTTTTTTTAAATCTTGAAGTGACGGAGGCAGAGAAGGGTAGAAGTAGAGAAACGCGAGAAAATCTACGTGGAGTTTGATTGAGAAAGAATATACATATAATATTTTTTTATGTAAAAAATGTGAGAAATTATTCTGTGCGGACGCCAAACATCATACATAGACTAACCAGAACGTGCCATGTGACCCTCTACTCAGTACCCGATTCGGTTTTGCTCACTACTGCTCAGTACTGCTGACGTGCTGCATTCTGGTTGGTCTCCGGATGGTAAGGTCCGCACAAAATAATTTTCTCAAAAATAGAGTTAGATTGGAAATAAGTTACTGCATTTTGAAGTAAAAAAATGAGTTTTTCGATTGGAGATGCCTTTAGCTGGATAAATGATGTGGGCTCGTGATGTAATATTAATTATGAGAATGAAAAATATGGTAAGTTTTTATTAAATTTGATTGTTAATAATTGAAAACTTTTCATGGCTGTAATTTAAAGTGGTCTATGATGTTATGTATTTATATTACTTGAAGATAATTACAGAGAGAATCAAACTCAATGATATGTGTATATAACATATAGCAAGTTATGACATCGCCCTATAACAAGTAGTGACAAATTACCTACTTGTTCCACCATTTTTCTCTATAAAAAGGATTTAGTTGCTGCGTGGATAATCCAGAGGATAAAGCAATGGAAGAAAGAAAGTGGGAGGAACTGACCTTTGATTGCTTGGTCTGCATCTTCTCCAAATTAGGGTTAGAAGATCTCAGCATCGGAGTCCCCTTAGTCTGCAAAACATGGCATGGAGCTTCCTTAGATCCCGAATGCTGGAAAATTCTCGACTTCCAGGATATGGATTTCACCACCAACAGCAAATTCATCGCCAGATTCAATCAGGAATTCCAAATCCCTAATTTCTCCTTCGCGTCTTTCATGAAGCTCTCCATTTCAAAAAGCCATGGATCGGCCATCAAGCTCACCATTCCGTCGAAGCTCGGCCTTTCTTTTTACCAGGATCTGGTTTTGGCTTCAATCGAGTATGTTTCTTATCTCATTGCAGCAAATCAAAGTTGAAACTTGAGCCCTATTTCTCTTGCAGGTGCCCTAGGTTAAAGGTATTAGCGTTGCCGACTCTGCTCCGCCAAGATGATCAACAAATCCCTGGATTGATAGCAAGATGGAAGGATCTGGAGATACTGGAGATGAAATGGAAGCCAATCTTATTCTTGGAATTGATTGAAGAAATTAGGGCTAATTGCCCTAAGTTCATGGGGCTTCATCTGTGCGGGCATTTTGAGGGAAAAGACGCAGAAGCCATTGTTAAGTGTTTGCCGAAGCTGAGGAGTTTGGTGATGAGAGGATCTTTTCTCAGAAGAGAGGAATTGATGGTGATCTTGAATGGATGCAAGGAGTTGCAGGAGGTGGATGTATCAAGATGCAGGGGATTTGATGCCGACGATGAAATATTGAAGAAGGCTTCATCTCGAATCAAGAAATTTGCGTGCGAGGGTTCTAAGGTAGAGGAATATTATGTAAATGGTTTGTACGGATATGGTAATTTGTTTTTGGCTTTCATTTTTGGAGATTATTAGCAAGGAAAAAATTTGTATTGGAATATTTTCATATGAATATAATGAGTTAAAAAATTATTATATTTATTTTTTTATTTGTGTAATATAAATACTAATTTAAAGAAAAATTTTTAATTTTTAAAAATATATTTTTTCCTCGTTAAGTAAAAGTATAATGATTTTGATGTTTGAGCTCATTTTTGTGTGTTGGGGTTTTTTTTTTTTTTTGGTAAAATGCAAGTAACACCTTATAATTTTATTATTTAATAATATATTATAAAAAATGACATGCTTCTCTCAAATTATTTTTATTGATGAATCTAACAACCAAGAAAAAAAAAATATATTTATGTATTTGCAAGATTTGTGGTTTTATTGTATTTTTTCAAAAATTAGTGCTATTATTATTATTATAAATTAAAATAAATTAATTAAATTTATGAATAAATAAATATTGAATGCTATATAAGAAATTATTCACTTTTTATTATAAAGAATGAATATTCTTGCCAAGTTAAATGGCATGCTACAAATGTATATGTGGGTTGAGTAATTGGTGAGGATTGAGAAAAGCATAGCAATTTTAAATAATGAATACACCAAAATAAAAATATTTGTAAACAAAAAGTGGTTTGTTTTTAAAATTTATATTTATTTAATTTGTTTAGAATTACTTGTTGATTCTACATGTTTGTTCTTATCATCTTATACGATAACAAATATGAAAGTAAAATTGTTGCACGCTAGAAAATTCGTGGCAATAGAGATATATATTTTACGTCTTAGTTTTTCATGAAGATTCAATATACACACAAATAAATCACGTCATTCAATTAAAACTCGTCAAAAAATATACAGACATGCAATTCATTATATCACATATCATTCAATTATGTATGTAAAATAGTGAATTTTAATCTACCTAATCTACCAGACTCTCAGTCAATTCGTATATCTCTCGTAAAAATCAACAACATTGCTTTGATATTAAGTTTGGTGATTAAAACACTATAATATATATGCTATGATGAAGATGCTGTAATTTGGACTTATAATTGTTGTGGACTAGAATATACGCGGCGATAGAGTTTTAATTGTTCGTCTTAGCGTTATACGGATATCCAGTTCACACACAGAGAACACAAGATTTTTTGCGTGGAAAACCCTTAAAAGGGAAAAAACCACGGGGCCTAGCCCAATTGAAAAGATTTCACTAGAACTTGAGTTGGTTACAATGGGCTGATTCGTCTCTAAAGACGATCAGATTACAGATAACAACTATACAATTGAAGTCCGAGTGTCGAGTAATGGTCTGGCAGGACTTCAGGCCTTAGATGATGATAAGGCAAAAACTTCGGGTCTTAGATGAAGGTCTAGCAAATGTGAGAATCTTCAATGATGGCCTGGCAAAGATGAGAGCTTCAAGTGAAAGACTGGCAGAGCGTAGAGCGTCAGATGATGACCCGGCGAAGTGACGACGTTAGGTGATGATCCGGTGGAGCACAGGGCGTCAGGTAGTGGTCCGGCGAAATGACGGCGTTAGGCGATGGTACGGTGGAGCACAGGGCGTCAGGTGGTGGTCCGGCAGAGTGACGGCGTCAGGCGGTGGTCCGGTGGAGTACAGGGCGTCAGGTGGTGGTCCGGCGGAATGACGGCGTTAGGCGGTGGTCTGATGGAGCACAGGGCGTCAGGTGGTGGTCCGGCGGAGTGACGGAGTTAGGCGGTGGTCCGGTGGAGCACAGGGTGTCAGGTGGTGGTCCGGCGGAATGACGGCGTTAGGCGGTGGTCTGATGGAGCACAGGGCGTCAGGTGGTGGTCCGGTGGAGCACAGGGTGTCAGGTGGTGGTCCGGCGGAATGACGGCGTTAGGCGGTGGTCCGGTGGAGCACAGGGTGTCAGGTGGTGGTCCGGCAGAATGACGGCGTTAGGCGGTGGTCCGGTGGAGCACAGGGCGTCAGGTGGTGGTCTGGTGGAGCACAGGGCGTCAGGTGGTGGTCCGGCGGAATGACGGCATTAGGCGGTGGTCCGGTGGAGCACAGGGTGTCAGGTGGTGGTCCGGCGGAGTGACGGCGTTAGGTGGTGGTCCGGCGGTGGTCCGACGAAACTCCGGCGGTGGTCGAGGAGGCTAAGAAGTAAGAGCGATCTCCGATCTCTCTCTTTTTTCCTTAAGCTCCGGGGGTTCCCCTTTCAAGAGAAGAGGGGGCTCTATTTATAGATTTTGGGAATGGCATAGCCCGTAAATAGGTGGAGGGTCAAGGGTTAGTTGGGAGTGGTTGAATGAACGGTCGATCTTGAATCCTACGATTGTGCACCGTTCATTGGACATTTGAAGGTCTTAGAGAAGTCGAAATTCGGCGATATTAGGCTCGTTGGATTCGTCTCGTCGAGCCGTTCGATTCGAGTATAAGCTCGTAAAAATCGGGGACCGTTTGGTAACTCAAACAGTGTTATGAAGCTTTCAACAGCGCTTCGGGTCCTTGATTTGGACTCATTTGGACTCGGATTGAGTCGAATTTGGAGTCGTTGGATTCGTATTTCCGAGACGCTCAGTTTGACTATAAGCTTGCTGAAATCGGAGTTTGGGTGCTCCCAAAATTAATTTTTGAAGTTTCCAACTAGCTTTTGCCTCGAGATTCGTGCCCGATCAAACTAATTTTTTGATGATGTATCAGTTGCCACCCTATTTTCGGACGTCGAAATTCTAGAAGTCTGAAAATATTTGTTCCAAAATTTTATACCGGCCGAAACGCAAAAAAATTGCGTTCCAAAAATTTATAACTTGCTCGAACTTGATCATAGAGGACCCGTTGAGGTCCGAAAGTATCGAAATCGAGTCCGGAACGTCGATAAACGTGTCTGGAGACCCCAAAAATGACAAATTTGGACTTTCCGGGATAAAAATCGGACAAAAATATATGATGTAACTTATAATTTAAATAATAAAATAGGTATGAATATATCAACTCTTCATTGGTGGAAGAGTGGTAAGTTTTTGTCATCCAAGCCTAAGGTCATGGGTTCCAATCCAGGGGAAGGTATGGAATTTTTGTGATGATGTGGCAGCGACATGTGGATCGATGACGTGGCAATAGCATGCAGATCGATGATGTGGCAGTAGCATGCGGATCGATGACGTGGCACCCATAACCTGCTGGGTCGTGGGTGACGTGGCCACGACACAGATCATGGATGACGTGGCACCCATGACCTGTTGGGTCATGGCTGACGTGGCCACGACACAGATCGTGGATGACGTGGCACCCATAACATGTTAGGCCATGGTTGACTTGGCCACGACATGCAGGATCGTGGCTGATGTGGCAATGCCATGTAGGACGGATTGATGACGTGGCAATGCCACATATGACGGATTGGTGACATGGCGCCCATATGCAGGGCGAGTTGATGACGTGGCGCTGACGTGGCTGATGGCGTGGCACCCGAATTTTTTTTTCCCTTCTTCCTATAAATAGGCCCCCCCTGGGCCTAACCTCTTGCACCTTCTCCTTCTCCTCTCTTCTCTCAGTAGAGGCCTTCCCCTGCCCCTTGGACAATTTCATTGTCTAATAGCAGGGTCCCTCTTTGCGAGAAAGAGTTTTCTTCTCCTCTCTTCTCTCAGTAGAGGCCTTCCCCTGCCCCTTGGATAATTCCATTGTCTAATAGCAGGGTCTCTCTTTGCGAGAAAGAGCTTTCTTCTCCGTCTCTTCTCCTCTCTTCTCTCAGTAGAGGCCTTCCCCTGCCGCTAGGACAATTCCATTGTCTAATAGCAGGGTCCCTCTTTGTGAGAAATAGCTTTCTTCTTCTTCTTCTTCTCTTTTCAGTGCTCTTGCTATACTGAAGGAATGTCGGGCGACCACTTTCCTTCTAGAGATTCTGCGGTCAGGGAAAATCCTGTCGTCCCACCTGATGGCAGGCGGAGGCCTGACAAAGGAGCAAGGGCAGATGATCTGGCATCCACCGTTACAAGTGATTCTTTGATTATTTTTTGTAAGAAGTTTCATTTTCCTAATGATGTAGTTGCAGTGGCTCCTAAAAGATCTGATCGGGCTGGCGCCCCACCTCCTGGATATTTGACAATCTGTGAGACCCATTTGCGATCAGGGCTGCGCTTTCCACTTCCTGCTGAGCTGATCGAGATTTTGATGCATTGTGGGGTGTCTATATCCCAATTTACATACAGGGGTATGTCGGTGACGATCAGGTTGATTGCACTTTTCAGGGATCGAGGGGCCATTCTGACACCTGAGCGTCTTTCCCGGATGGGCAGATCTACTAGCGATGCACAGGGGCGTATTACTTTCAGATCCAAATGGTTAGATATGCGGATCCGGGATCCGGCAAAGAGTTGGAGGGATGTTAAAACCGACTTCCAAGATTCCCGAACATCCTGCTGGAGTTCCAAAGGCGGCAACTAAGAGACAGACGAGAGGTGAAGATCTCCAGGCTTCGAAGAAGAAAAAGTTGGAGGGGGTTGCGACGAGCAAGGCTGCACCTGTCTCTTCTCCATCCATAATTCATATTCCTGAGAATGTTTTGAGCCATCAGTGCATTGGGCGTCGCAAAGCTGGTGATTTGGTACGTGATCTTCTCCTGATACCCCTTTTTTTTTAGGATGACTCTAATATATTTTTCTTTCTTCTTTCAGTTGTGGCGACGTACGGAGCTTGAGGTCGAACTTACTGAAGCTTTGAACCATTGGAACGACAAATTTGTGAGGGTCAAGTACCTTCACGGAGAGTTCAAGCGGAAGTACGATCTGAAGGCCAAAGAGGTGAAGATATTGGAGGAAGAATTGTGCGGGTGCAGGACTGAGTTGGCAAATATGGTGCACTCTGCTTGTCTCCAAAATCATCAGACAGATCAGCTTCAGATCGACCTAGTGGAGGCACAATCAACGATTGCCCAGCTTTCGAAAGATCAGAAATCCTCTGCAGAGAAGATATCAGTGCTTGAAGCTGAGAATAAGAGGTCTCAGACTCTTATTGCTGAAAAGGAAGCCGTTTTGACCAGCCTTGAATCTTCGGGAGTTATTGAAGATTTTAAGAAGTCTATAGCCTTCAAGATCATCATTCAGGATCACGTCCAGGAGGCTCGTGATCACATTTATGAAGTAGAGGTGAAGGCTTTAGAGAAGCAGTGCATTGAAGAAGGATTCATTCGAGGCTTCTTGAAGGGAGTTCGTCTGGTGCAGCGGAAGACCGGAGTTGAGGTTGAGGGGCTGACACCTAGTCAGGCCTCAAATGACTTTTCTTCAGACTCCGATGGCGACGAGATAGAGAGCGAGTTGCAGAGGGCATTTGCCTTAGAGGCTGATGATGAGATAGTGGAGATAGAGTAGATCTTTATCAGTTATATTACTTTATCTTTCTCAGTACCTTTTTATCATTTGTATTAGGCGTTTGTGTTGACATGTGATGTCTTCTTTGATTTAGTAGTGGATTGCTGATGTATTTATTAGTGAAGATTATTCCATCTTGAGTGAAAATTTTTCTTTGTGCTCTTTTAAGGTACTCGATATATCTGAGGCTTTTAATAAATGTGCTCCAACTTGTGTGGATGAAGAAGAATCCTTTAAGGATATAAGATTTATCCAAAGTATTTTTGTCAGAGTCTTGCTTGATGACGTTAATCTTTGTGAAAGAGATTGAGGTAATCCACCGAGGATGTAATACCTATCCGAGGTTGTTTTGTCAGAGCTCTGCTCGATGACGTTAACCTTTGAGGAATAGGTCGGAAGAACCCATTGAGGATGTAGGACCTATCCGAGGTTATATGCCAGAGTTCTGCTCAATGACGCTAACCTGTGAGGAAGAGATCGAGAGAATCCACCAAGGATGTAGGACCTATCCGAGGTTATTTATCAGAGCTCTGCTCGATGACGTTAACCTGTGTGGAAGAGGTCAGGAGAATCCACCAAGGATGTAGGACCTATTCGAGGTTATTTTCCAGAGCTCTGCTCGATGACGTTAACCTGTGTGGAAGAAGTCAGGAGAATCCACCAAGGATGTAGGACCTATCCGAGGTTATTTGCCAGAGCTCTGCTCGATGACGTTAACCTGTGTGGAAGAGGTCGGATCGGACCTCTCTGAGGCCGATCATCTTGTGATTGAGATGCAATAAATATTGTGTACTTCTCAAATCAAGGGTTTCAGGATTGAAATTCAAAGTTTTTGTGAATATATCAACATGATTTTATTTGAAGAAGATGGTAAATCAACTCAACGAAGGAATATACTTTTACTATATCAAATAAAGACATACTTCCCTAAGATAACTTAGGGCTGAAAAAGTTATAAACATCACAAACAAACAAGAGTCAAATGATGTTCACTACTGAAGATAAAAAACACACAATACTGAAGACATAACACATACAATAAGTAGCATTATTGTGCTCTACTGATAGTACTTGCGGAGATTGTCAACATTCCAGGTTCGAGGGAGCATCTTTCCTTCAGCATCCTTCAATTTGAAAGTACCAGGCTTTACCATAGCTGCTACCAAGTATGGATCCTCCCAAAGGGGGGAGAGTTTATTGCGTTGAGGGCCTTTTCCTGCTGCCTCGATGCTGCGTAGAACAAGATCTCCAATCGATATACGCCGTGGTTTCATTCTTCTATTATAATGTCGGGCAACTCTCTGGTGGTAGGCAGCAACCTTAAGCATTGCCTCTTCTCTTGCTTCTGGAAGGAGGTCTAAATTGTGTCTGAGCTTTTCGTCGTTGGTGTTAAAGTCAAAAGTTTAAACTCTATGACTTGGGACTCCAATGTCGACGGGAATGACAGCCTCCGTGCCAAAGCAGAGGTTATATGGCGTTTCTCCTGTTGGAGTCCTTACTGTGGTACGATAGGCCCAAAGGACATTTGGGAGCTCTTCAGCCCATTGCCCCCCAGCCTTATCCAGCCGTGTCTTCAATCCTCTCAGAATGGTTCGATTAGTGACCTATGTTTGTCCATTAGTCTGAGAATGAGCCACAGCTGTGTGTACTAGTTGAATGTGGAGATCTTTACAAAAAGTGGTGAAGACCCTTCCGGTGAACTGTGTTCCGTTATCGGTGATAACTTTCGCTGGAATGCCAAAGCGACATATTATGTTCTTCCATAGGAATTGTTTGGCATTTTTTTCAGTGATCTTCGCCAGAGGTTCTGCTTCTACCCACTTTGTGAAATAGTCCACAGCCAAGATGATGAACTTCCGTTGTCCCGTGGCTATAGGAAAGGGTCCTAATATGTCAATCCCCCACTGGGCGAAAGGCCAGGGACTCTGTAATGTTGAGATCTCTATGGCAGGTAGGTGGGTGAGGTTGGCATGTAGCTGGAAACTATTACATTTTCGTACGAGCTCTAGTGCGTCTTGCTTCATCGTTGGCCAGTAAAATCCTTGTCTTAGGATTTTTTGGGCTAATGCTCTTCCACCCAGGTGTTCTCCACAAATGCCTGAATGTACTTTCTCAGAGTGTATAATTTGACTCTGAAGGAGGAAGACACTTGAGATAGGGTCCTGAGAAGGCTCGTTTGTATAATTCTCCATTGACAATAGTAAAGTTTGCTGCCTGCCTTCGAAGTCGTGCTGCTATCGTCGGGTCTTCAGGAAGAACACCTTCTTGTAAGAAAGTTAGAATGGGATCGATCCAGGATGTCTCCCTTGACTCATCTATTGATTGTATAATCCATGGGCCTGGAATACTCGGGAAGTGAATTTCTTCAATATACTTTCTTTTGAAAGTGTCACCGGTTATGGAGGTAGCTAGTTTGGAGAGGGCGTCTGCTCGCGCATTTTGCTCTCGTAGAATATGGATGATCTCATATTTGTTTATACTGGCTACGAGTAATTTTACTTTATCACAATATAGGGCTAGTTGAGGGTTGTGGATGTCAAATTCACCCTCCACCTGTGAGGCGATTAATTGTGAATCAGTATAGATTATCAGGTTTTGCACTTCACAGTTGATTGCCAGCCTTAGACCGGCAATAAGAGCTTCGTATTCTGCCACGGTTTTTGTTGCAGGAAATTTGAATCTGAGTCCGTATTCGAGAGTAATTTGTTGTGGAGAGATTAGCAGAACTCCTGCCCCGGCGCCAGAAGTTCCAGAGGCTCCATCAACATACAACGTCCAGCCCGGGGGAGAAGGAGAAGCACTTGTTTGATCGTTAGACATTGAGATGGTGCATTCAACCACAAAATTTGCAAGTGTTTGTGATTTGATATCAGGCCTAGGCAGATAGTGAATATCGAACTCTCCTAGTTCTACAGACCACTTGATGAGTCTGCCAGAGGCTTCTGGCTTTTGCAGAATATTTTTTAGTGGCAAATTTGTATAGACTCCAATTGTATGGGCTTGAAAATAAGGGCGAAGTTTTCTGGCTGAGTATACTAACGCCAAAGCTGTCTTATCTGCTGAGGGATAACGTCCTTCTATTTCAGATAAGATCTTACTGACATAATATATAGGTCGTTGTATAGAATTCTCTTCCCGGACCAAGACTGAACTGATTGCCTGGGTGGAAATAGCCAAGTACAAATATAATCTTTCTCCCGGAACTGGTTTTGAGAGTAACAGAGGTGAGGCTAGATAGGTTCTTAGTTGCTCAAAGGCCTCCTGACATTCATCAGTCCATTGAAATCCTGAACTACGAGCACCTCTAAGGATTTTGAAGAAGGGAAGATATCTATCTCCAGAGCGAGCTAAGAAGCGAGAGAGTGCTGCAATTCTTCCATTTAATCTCTGTACATCTTTGATGTTTCTGGGAGGCACCATATCCCTTAGAGCCTTAATCTTCTCAGGATTGGCCTCAATTCCTCGATTGGTAACCATAAAACTCAAAAATTTTCCCGAGGCTACTCCAAACGCACATTTGGAGGGGTTGATCAGGCGCATGTTGTAAAATCGAAGGAGACAAAAACATTGCTCCAAATCAGAAATATGATGAGATTTTTCAAGACTTTTCACCAGCATATCATCTACATAGACTTCCATCGTATGCCCTATAAGGTCTTTAAACACCTTATTCATGAGGCGCTGATATGTGGCTCCTGCATTCTTCAATCCGAAGGGCATAACCTGGTAGCAGTACAGTCCTCTGTCTGTTTGAAAAGCAGTTGCCTCCTCATCTACAGGATTCATTCTTATTTGATTGTAGCCTGAGTAAGCATCCATGAAGCTCAGCATTTGATGTCCGGACGTGGCATCAACAAGTTGGTCGATTCGAGGGAGTGGAAAGCAGTCTTTCGGACATGCCTTATTGAGGTCTGTGTAATCAACACACATCCTCCATGCTCCATTAGTCTTTTTTACCATCACCACATTTGCCAGCCATGTGGGATAGTGCAGTTCTCGTATGAATCCAGCCTCTAAGAGTTTGTCGACTTCTTTCTCAATAGCTTCTTGGCGCTCCGGTGCAAAACTTCGCTTTTTCTGAATAACCGGTTTGCATGTTGGGTTTGCATTGAGAGAGTGTACAATTACTTCATGGCTGATTCCGGGCATGTCTGCCGGATTCCAAGCAAAGATGTCTTGATCTCTTCGTAAGAATTCTACATATTTTATCTTCTCTTCCTCCAAGAGTAATGATCCGATCTGTATAGTCCTTGAAGGATGTTCATCGGATAGGGAGATACAAACAAGATCTTCGACGGGGGAGGCCTTCTGAGGAATATCCTCGTTTTGTAGATCAAAGTCTTCGATACTTAAGGTAATTGATAGGCGTGGTTGAGCCTGTCGAAGATAGCAGGATTGTGCCTCTTGTTGATCTCCTCGTACTACACCAGTTCCTGATGGGGTGAGAAATTTCAGCCTGAAATGTGGGATTGAAGCAACGATCCTGAAGATTGACTGTAATGGTCTTCCAAAGATAGCATTGTATGCTGACTCCGACTTCACGACAATAAACTGGATGGAGTGTGTGGCTTGTCGAGAGAATTCTCCCAGCACAACAGGAAGGTTTATCATACCTTCCACTCGTACAGGTCGATTATCAAATCCATATAGCGGGCCTGCAGCGGGTTGAAGCTTCTCTCGAGCGAGGCCCATGTTGAGAAATGTGGAGTATAATAGAACATCTACGGAACTTCCGTTGTCAATCAAGATCATTTTGACTTTATAGCATGGGTCGCCGATCCCTGCACTTATTACGAGTGGGTCTTGATGAGGGTAGTTATTCACTCTAAGTCAGAATCATCAAAAGCAATGGAATGATCGGTACGAGACTTCTTTGGTGTTGGTTCTTTGGTGGCCGCAATCAAGACTTGACTTGGCATTATAGGCCCCCCAGCAATAGTTTTAATTTCACCAACTATTTGTCGATTGTCAGTCGACTGTCTTTGTTGTCGATTCTGCCCCCCAGCTAGAGCATCATCATCTCGTATCGGTGGATTCTTGATGAATTGTCGGAGATATCCTTGTCGGATCAGTCTTTCGATTTCTTCCTTAAGCTGTCTACATGCTTCGGTAGTATGATCACGGCTCCGGTGGAAGTGGCAATATTGTTCATGGTTTCCAACATTGGGCTTCAAAGGTTGTGGCCACTTTACGCTCTCCTGGTCTCGGATGGCCATCAACACATTTGCTCTGGATACATTAAGCGGTGTGTACTCCTTCTCTTGGCGACGTTCTCGTCGTGGCTGTGAGGGTCGAGGGGGAAGATTATAGTTCCCCTGCTTCTTCTGCTGTGAGGATGGATTTTCCATTCCTGGTGTACTCTTTCACTTCACGGTTGTTTGTTCAAACTGTCTCCGATGAGCGTTAATGGCTTCGTCGGCAGAGATTTGGGCCTCTACACGATGGATCAGGTCCGTATATGAATGGACCGTATCTCGCATGAGTGCTGAGTAGAATGGTCCAGGACGAAGCCCTCCGAGGAATACGCCTCTAAGTAACTCGGGATCAACTCCTGGAATTTGCCGGGCTTCTGTAGAAAATCTTTGAAAGTACTCTTTGAGGGACTCATTTTCATTCTGGCGAATTCTTGAGAGGTGGGAAGAGTCTTTGACCATCCTCCGATTTGCAACAAAATGTTCGACAAACATTTTGGCTAATTTGACGAACATTGGGATAGATCTGGCGGGGAGTGAATAGAACCATGTTCGAGCTTGCCCTTTGAGGGTAGCTGGGAAGACTTGGCATAAAAGCGCATCAGAGGCTTGTTGGATATGCATTATGGTTCTATAGTGATCAATATGCTCGTACGGGTCAGATGTCCCGTTGTATGAATCGATGTTCGGAAGTTTGAACCTTGCTGGAATAGGGTGTTGAAGGATGGCTTCAGTCAGGGGTGATGACTCCTGAAAATCTCTATGACGAAGAGATTGTCTTATATTTTCAATGGGGAACACTTCTCGTACTAGTCTTCGTAATTCATGGCGTAGAGCGTTACGGGGGAGTTCGGCGATGTGTTGTTGAGTTAAGTCTTCGGGGGTATCTGGAAGAATGCGATGTTGGCGGCCTACCCACGAAGGATGTGTAGAGCTTGCTGTGTTAGCAAGTTCATTTTCCGGATGTGTTGGAGGACATATTCTTGATGGTGGAAGGGGAACTTCGACATGAAGAACATCTTCAAATTCTGGTGGGTCTCGAGGAAGAAGTGTATCTTCTTGAGGTGCTAGTGTCGGTCCTCGAGTTTCTCGTAGTAGTTGAAGAATCTCATTCTGCGAGTCCTCCATCTTTTTGATACGATCTTCCAGCGATGGTCCTGAAGTTCCTTCTCCGGCAGGGTTTCGAATATCGGGGTGAAAAGAGACAGTTGCCTGGTGTCCTTGATTCAGGGACTGATCCCGAGATTGATGTGTGTTGGAATGGGAGGCTCCAAGGATGCGATTACTACGCCTGTTGACCATGGCGGTGATACTTCAGGATAGTGGGATTAGCTGGTTCCCACAGACGGCACCAAACTGTTGTGGACTAGAATATACGCGGCGATAGAGTTTTAATTTTTCGTCTTAGCGTTATACGGATATCCAGTTCACACACAGAGAACACAAGATTTTTTGCGTGGAAAACCCTTAAAAGGGAAAAAACCACGGGGCCTAGCCCAATTGAAAATATTTCACTAGAACTTGAGTTGGTTACAATGGGCTGATTCGTCTTTAAAGACGATCAGATTACAGATAACAACTATACAATTGAAGTCCGAGTGTCGAGTAATGGTTTGGCAGGACTTCAGGCCTTAGATGATGATAAGGCAAAAACTTCGGGCCTTAGATGAAGGTCTAGCAAATGTGAGAATCTTCAATGATGGCCTGGCAAAGATGAGAGCTTCAAGTGAAAGACTGGCAGAGCGTAGAGCGTCAGATGATGACCCGGCGGAGTGACGACGTTAGGTGATGATCCGGTGGAGCACAGGGCGTCAGGTAGTGGTCCGGCGAAATGACGGCGTTAGGCGATGGTCCGGTGGAGCACAGGGCGTCAGGTGGTGGTCCGGCAGAGTGACGGCGTCAGGCGGTGGTCTGGTGGAGCACAGGGCGTCAGGTGGTGGTCCGGCGGAATGACGACGTTAGGCGGTGGTCTGATGGAGCACAGGGCGTCAGGTGGTGGTCCGGCGGAGTGACGGAGTTAGGCGGTGGTCCGGTGGAGCACAGGGTGTCAGGTGGTGGTCCGGCGGAATGACGGCGTTAGGCGGTGGTCTGATGGAGCACAGGGCGTCAGGTGGTGGTCCGGCGGAGTGACGGCGTTAGGCGGTGGTCCGGTGGAGCACAGGGTGTCAGGTGGTGGTCCGGCGGAATGACGGCGTTAGGCGGTGGTCCGGTGGAGCACAGGGTGTCAGGTGGTGGTCCGGCGAAATGACGGCGTTAGGCGGTGGTCCGGTGGAGCACAGGGCGTCAGGTGGTGGTCTGGTGGAGCACAGGGCGTCAGGTGGTGGTCCGGCGGAATGACGGCATTAGGCGGTGGTCCGGTGGAGCACAGAGTGTCAGGTGGTGGTCCGGCGGAGTGACGGCGTTAGGTGGTGGTCCGGCGGTGGTCCGACGAAACTCCGGCGGTGGTCGAGGAGGCTAAGAAGTAAGAGCGATCTCCGATCTCTCTCTTTTTTCCTTAAGCTCCGGGGGTTCCCCTTTCAAGAGAAGAGGGGGCTCTATTTATAGATTTTGGGAATGGCATAGCCCGTAAATAGGTGGAGGATCAAGGGTTAGTTGGGAGTGGTTGAATGAATGGTCGATCTTGAATCCTACGATCGTGCACCGTTCATTGGACATTTGAAGGTCTTAGAGAAGTCGAAATTCGGCGATCTTAGGCTCGTTGGATTCGTCTCGTCGAGCCGTTCGATTCGAGTATAAGCTCGTAAAAATTGGGGACCGTTTGGTAACTCAAACAGTGTTATGAAGCTTCCAACAGCGCTTCGGGTCCTTGATTTGGACTCATTTGGACTCGGATTGAGTCAAATTTGGAGTCGTTGGATTCGTATTTCCGAGACGCTCAGTTTGACTATAAGCTTGCTGAAATCGGAGTTTGGGTGCTCCCAAAATTAATTTTTGAAGTTTCCAACTAGCTTTTGCCTCGAGATTCGTGCCCGATCAAACTAATTTTTTGATGATGTATCAATAATGACTCATGAAAAAAAATTATTTCGTTATGACAAAATAAGGGTTATTACAGTAATCAGTAGTTTATGATATAGATATTTAAAATATCAAATATATTTTTATTTTATAATAAAAGTTAAATAAATATATAAATAAAAAAATAATATTTATATCAGTAGCTTATGATGTAGATATTTTTTGCTAATATATTTCCTGTTGCATTCATTCACTTCTCATGTCTAGCTTTATATGGTGCACATAACTAACCCCATCTGATGATCTCCGTAAGCATAAAACCAGGATATTAATTAATAAATCCTTGTGAGGATTAATTACCCCGTACCTCTTACAAAGAGAGATTATTATTAAAGGCATTTAACTTATGATGCAAAATATAATTAATTAAAGAATATTACACAGGTGGAAAATAAAAATAATACGTTAAGTTAAAAAAAAATAAAGCTTATTTGGCATTATTTTTAATTTTGCTTTAAATATTCATAATTTGTATACATAACCAAAAAACAAAATTATATATATATATATATATATATATATATATATATATATCATAAAATTTTTATGTATTTTTTCTGTTTATCACCTAAATTTGCATGTTTAATTATATAATAGTCTAATATCTAAATGACATCAAAATATCACTAATATTAATTTATATAAAATAAAATATATTTTTTCATGATTTTGACATTTATATGTTATATGAATTAATTAAAAAATTTAGGTCCCACATATATAAATATATAAGAATTTTGTATCACAAATTTTCAAAATTTTATTATACTTTAATTTCATATATATATATATATATATATATATATATATATATATATATATATATATATATATATATATATATATATATTATATCCTCATGGAAGAGACCTATGCGTTAAAAAAGAGAAAAAATACAAGTCCTTAATAACTCTAAAGCTCACTAAAATACATTATTGAAAAAAAACCTAAGAGCCTCTGCATCAACCTAAATATAGAATCCAAGACAAAAACAAAGGAAGACAAGCCAAACACAACGAATAGCACAGGAGCCATAGGGAGTCATCAAAGTCCAGCAGTCAACCATCTACAGCCAAAGCTATAACGTCATCCAAAGCCGTAGCCTAGCAATCCAAAAACTGGCATCACAACAGCAACCCCACGGGTTCTAAGCAACAACCACCAATCCAACCACATAAAAATCTATTTTTTTAGATTTCCTCTTACACTGTTTACCCATATGAACGAAAGTATCACGCATAACATGATTTTCATTCAGATTAAGTAATCATTTTGTTCAAACACTTTCTTCACACTAACCTCAGAAAGATAAGAATGAGAGCCTTCGAGCCAATCAATTTGCTCCATAATAGTTTTCCCTGATCTCACGCCCACAAGAGCAGTCAAGGTGTTAGAAGAAAGTAAAGCAATAGGAACATCAACAAGCTGTTGATTCACACCCAGTACCACAGAAGAGACCGACACAATTAGATCATCAGGCGGCACAAGAGAAGCAACAGCAAGAACCAATTCACATCCATTATACTTATATTTTAGTGCTATACTTCACTTAAAATAGATAAGGCAAATAAAAATTTGATAAAAAAATAATATTAAAAAAAACTAAGAAAGAAGAAGCATCAAATGATTATTATTTTGAATAGGGGTGTCAATAAAGGACCCGACTCGAACTAGCCTGAAAATTTGGGTTAAAGTTGACCCATTAAATAAATGGGTTGGATTAGGATTGATTTTTGTCAACCTGTTTTTTAAACAATTCGGATTTGGAATGACCCACGAACTCATTTTTAAAAAAAATTCATTTGTGGGTATAATCTTCTTATTTTTTATCAAATATCTTAACTTTATAGTTAATAAATTATTGAAAAAATTTAACCAAAATGGATTAACAAGTCAAGTTCAGGTTGCTAGCGGGTACGATTCAGATTGAGCTTTTTCACATGTTTAATAAATTGGTCGAATTCGATTTGACTGAATTCGAATCAGATCCAAATATGATCCGTCAACCCATTTGACACCTCTAATTTAAAATTATTACCGAACAAACCATTACATATCATAGAACATTTATAATTGTAAATAAATAAACGAGCAAACTAATATCCAAGGAGCTTATTTAATAAGATATCATACTTCTTAAATTTTCATTTAGCTGAGTAATTAAATGAGCCTTTAATACTAATCCAAAGATTTTTTGTTTGCTGCGTTGTTAATGGCCCCACAGCTCAATCAATTAGCGTCCTGCACCCGCAAAGCTTCCCCACCATTGATTCCATTCTATCCACATAATTACTAATTGAAACGATAGGTTTTTTTTATTATTTGGCAATTCATTTCAAGGAAAATAAACATAATCTATTTAAATTTACAATATTATTTTTTATATTTAATTAAAATTAATAATGAATAATCTAAAAATAAAAACCCATGACATGTTGTTAGTAACAATGGGGTGAGGGAGGCCATCTTAATGCTAGGGAGGCACCCTTGGGCGTGAAGAGGTGCGGCATGGTGCGGGAGCAGGGTCGACGAGTTTCAATATGGTGCAATAGTGAGAGGTCGACACAATTAAGAGAGGGATCGTGTAGAATTGGGTATCTTGGTTGCGCCTAAGCATGTAAACGAGTCAAGTTAAGTTCGAGCCACCCTTTACTCGAATTTGAGCTTGATTAATTAATCAAGTTCGAGCTCGAGCTTGATCTTTATTCAACGAGTTTGAGCCGGTTCACGAGCCAGCTCATTTAATATAAAATAGAAAGAAAACTATTATGGTTTAAGTAATTATTATAATAAAATGATAAAAAGAATACGAAATTATGAGAAAAATAATAAAGATCGACTTAATATATGAAAGTGGATATAATTTTCAAACATTTTCAACCACTATATACTTAAAATCACGACTCCTAATCTATGTTTAGTATATTTTATATTAATATTTTTAAATGAATCAACTTGCGAGCTAACGAGTTGAGTCGGGACTTGCTCAAATTTGACTCGTTAGCATATATATTGAACTCAACTGAAGAGCTGTTTATCCAACCGAGTTTGAGCCAGCTCACAAGTCAGCTTCTTGACTCACACCCCTAATTACACTGGTGAGTTTAACCTAACGTCAAATCGATCGACACAATTGAAGACAAAGATGACAATAGTGTTGAGAGGTCGTGTCATGTGTGTATTGTAAATTATGGTGAATTTAGCATACAAACAAAATTCAAAAATATGAAAATAGACTAATGAGATATTCAAATTTTATTTTAAATCATACATCTGAAAATTAAATACATTTGTATAACTTTTTCTTTCTATTTTACATCCAAAATACTTCAAAACTAAGAGTTCCTTAACCAAAAGAAATTTTACATGGAATATCAAAATTCAAAAAGGGTGGAGCTACTTAAATGGCAGGTATTTTTAAGAAAAAAGAAAATTGGACAAAAAATGAAAATTTTCTGAATTTAAGACATTTTGATAATATTTTCTCACATGTTTTCTTCTAAACTGTCCTATCTTACATACATTAGACACAGTAGTCATATGAGAATAAATTTCCAATCGTTTAATTTGTGATGTCCCATAATCTAATTTGGAATAATTATTCTTTTAATCTTTTAAGAATAAACAACTAGATCTATATAATATTATCTATCAATAATAAATAACAAAATATATTTTATAATTTAAAACATCAATGTACACATTTATATTCATTCCTAAAAATCATATACAATACTCATGATCTATACAATCAAATCATAATTATTTCTATCATGAGTATAAAAGAAAAGTAAAAAGAAACAGAACATGAATAATCCTAATCAGTCTCACACTCCTACTCCCCTCCCCCTGACATTAAATCATTTAACCACATATAATGAGTTTAAAAGTCTAGTAGGTCACCATGACTTATAACTGAAATCAAAGCACGACAAAAGAGCAATATGCATGTCAACAGTCAGATCATAGCAGTTGCATCGATATAATCATTAAATCAATGCATAAATAATAAAATTCACATGCAGTAGTAGTAGAATATATAATCAGTAAAATAATACAGTTCGGAAGCCAATAAAATGGTAAACCAGTACGAGAGTCAAATATATAAAGCAATCATTGTCTCCATACATAAATAAGATAAATCATCAAATCCAAATATTAATAAAGACTGTCGAGATCATGTCAATGTAGTAAATACATATAAGAGTATACACATACTATTCATATATTTTGTATCATGTGCTCATTATATCACATACTCAGCATTAGTACAGTGAATCAGTGGTATCAAATAATATCAGTATTTATATCATTAATAGTAATAATCCAGTGATAAGACCAGTAGAATAATACAATAATAGTAAATCTGTGCAGTACAATAAATCTGTATAATAATAAAAATAATGCCTAAAAAATATGCATTATAGTCGTCACACTCAACAAGTAAAATTCTTGGCTATCACTATATTTTTCAATATTATATCAGTATTAGTAAACTGTTGACTCAGTAAATAGAGTCGTCACTATTTGGCTATCGACATAGTAATCATCTTCTTATTACTCTCAATCAATATCACTTGAATCAATAGATGATAACACCAAACTACAATATTTAAAGGAAAGCTCGTCGGCCCACCATTATATGCAGATCAATCAGTCTTCAACCAACAAGTCAACCAGTCTTTACTTATCTTTTACACACATAACTATAAAAATAGTTTTAATTATATATTCACATTCATTTTCAATGTATTTCAACAATAAAATATAATTGAGCTTAATTTAAAAAATGACTAAAATGTCATAACGGTAGACAATAAAGAATCTATTATGAAAAAATGTACATTTTCAAAAAATTACTAAAATAACAAGAATTGTATGTTTTAAGACTTTTATTGTACTACACTACTATTTTTAGATGTCAAAATAAATTTTGAGGTAGATAAAAGTTACTATATTTTTAAAATCATTTCGTGATAAATCTCAAATAAATATTCAAAATACTCATAATCATGATCTCTATAACATACAAAAGTTACGTGGTGAAAGTTTTATTAATACAAAATTATTCAAATTTTTCGGTAATGAAAATACAAATTTGATCACAAAAATATCAAAAACATAAAATCTTTAAAATAAAAAATAGGATAAAGGTTTCTTATAGCGAGTGAGTAAATTTTCTAACTAGCTCGACGAATAAAAATTATACCACGACCTCAAAATCTCAATTTATTTTTTCTCTCTTACCTTTTCTCTCATAGTTGCCTAAAAACTTCTTTGTTATGCCAAATCAAATGCTAAAATGGATTAAAATAAAAAATCTTATTAATTCTTTTAGATATTTAGGATTAAAATAATAATATAATATTATATAATTTATTTCTTTATTATAAAATTTAAATAAATTATTTTAGAACTTCAAAAAATACATAAAAATAAATCATTTTAGTTAAAAATTATCGAAAAAATTGATTTGCAAAACGGACACCTGATGGTATCGAAATCCTCACTTGTACCAACAGGTCTTAAGGATTTTCACTGGTGCCCCAAAAATCACGAAAAAATTTGTGTAAGTAAAATACTTCGATCAAAATACTATGGCGATTACGGGTTGCAATTTGAAGCAATAATGACTTTAGAAAAAATTGGCAAAGTTAAAATATGGGTTATTATAGAGATGGTGAGTGACGTCAAACTGTTGAAGGCCGGAGGCGACTGTTAATGGCGGGTCGCGGGACAACAAGTAACGTCGAATTGTCTAAGGAGGCGTTGCCGGCTTGACTCAAGTCAAACGCGATTACAGGCCTCTCAAGGCCTATCGCACTCACGCAGCATCATTGCACTCACAATTCACGCCATTGGAAAACTTGGACGTGATGAGATGAGTGACGAGATAGTAGATGAGGGGTCAACCCGGATTGGTTTCGGGTATCCGGGTCAATATGAACCTGACCCAATTTTACAAACGGGTCAGAATCTTAAACCTGAACCTGATCAGTTTTTCAAACGGGTTGACCCTAACCAAGAATTTTTGGGTCAAATTCGGATGGGATTTTTTTATCGTGTTAAATATTGACACCCCTATAACCAATCAAGAGTGCCTCCAAACTATATTTGATGGGCCCATTAAATATTTTATTAATTGTTGCATACATGATACGCATATTAATATATTTAGAGTATAATATAGGTCTATGCCTATCATTGAAATTTATATTAGTGTGTGATCATTACAAAGTCTCCATTGTACGCAAGAAAAATAATTACAAATATTAAGACTTTGTTTGATACTGCTTTATTATTACTTTAGCAGATTTATAATATAAAAATTTCTAAAAAATCTACTTTAAAAATTAAGTAGTAAAAAAGTTGGTCTCAAATGAAATTTAAGAGATGTAAGTTTTGTCACCTCTCATTTATTTATCTATTCCTTGCATAATAAGCTATGAGAAAAAATAATTAAATTAATTAGACATTAACTAAACCTTTTGGAGCATCATTTCGGACCTCGGTATATATATATACAAAATAATATAAAAATTAATACATACATTAATTTATTTAAATTAAAATATGCTCTTTTATGCATATATTTTAATATTATTTAAATATTAAAGTGATATATTGGTAAATGCAAGAATCTAAATTTTGCATATGCAAATAAATAAATTTTGTGATATGAATATGTAAAGTCCCCTTAGGTTTAATGCCATATCACTGTTATGTTGAAATATATATATATATATATATATATATATATATATATAGAACAAATGACTGGCAATTCAATATATTTCATCAGCAAATGATGTGTACCTTATCCTTACTCAAATCATAGTTTTAAATATTTAGTTTTTATAGTATTTAATTACGTTGAATAAAAAATTGATTTAAAGTAAAGTATTTATTTAAAATTATTTTGAATATTTTATTTGATGTAAAATATATCAAATAAAATTTCTTAAGATATTAAAGTTCATTGTCATCATAAATATTCTGGCATAGTAAAAATTTATTTAATCATATTTTGAAAGGATCTAATGAAAAGCCCCCCAAAAATAAGATATTAAAGCTATTTAAAAAAAAAAAACATTGCCAGTTCAAAATTTTTATTAAAATAAAGTATACCTACTGCGACCAAGTTTAAAAAGATACAAATTAGCAAACTTTTCTAACCCTTACATTAAAATAGGCAATTTATTATAATACATAATTGGTATATATATATTTGTTTATTTATTTCTTTATTTTTATAAACGGTTGGATATAGCAAATTTTATGTCAATCACAAGCATGTGTTGTCATTGAGAATTATATTATATGAATATAATATAAAAAATAATATAAAATATTCATTATATGAATATAATAAAGTAAATTAAAATGTTAATGCTTTAATTTATTGATAAATATTCAATTACCACTATTTATTATAATATATTCAAATCTCAAATATCAAAACAAAACAAATAAATAAATCTTATTTTCATTTTTATTAAATTCTTAATATGTGATATAATATATAAATTTATTTTTTTTATTTGAGTGTTTAATATTTAAATAAAAGAATGGTTGGCATATAAATAATCTTTCTATTATTATTTTAAACTCATGGCTTCTTCATCCAACACAAATGTATGTAATTAATGTCTTCTCTCTTTATTTAATATTCAAATATTAATAAAATAAAAAAAATTATTAAATAAAATGATATAATTTGATTATCATGATTATCCATTATACTTACTTTTTATTAATATAATCTAAAATACATAAGGAAAAAATATGTAAACTTGACAGAAAATATAATATAAAAAAACCTTATATAAGTATTATATATATATTGAGTTCTTAACCCTCAACCTATCAAACATAATAATATATTCATAAACATAAATAACCACCCATTACTCTAATCACACGCAAATGCTTAGCTTGGTTGGTGGATGAGCACTGTTGGGAATCCATGCTCGATTCCCCTCGAGCGATAGTGGCTCTTAAGTGGGGCCCAATCAAGTGGAGGTTAGGAGATTTTTTGGGTGGGTATGTCTTCTAGGTCAGTGGATGATTAGTCATGCCGACAAGCGCCCTTTCAGGTGTGGCAGCGGGTAGGGGCCAAATTGCCAAAATATATTAAACTAAGGAAACCACTCATGAAGCTTCCTTAAGCTTCGATACCATTCTATCCAAATATTATATATAAAATCCATAGCGATTAATTTAGCTATAACTGAGCAGTCGCAGCGTAAGGTAAACGCCTTCATGAACGAGACGTTTACTCACCGTTTTCCTACATGTTTCCAGCTTTGAGACCAGTACAAATATTCCATGAAATGATCAAAATAAGGAGATTGCGACAGAAAAAAAGGGGAGAGAGATGAAGAAAGAAGAAAGAAAGTGGGAGGATTTAGCGTCTGATTGCTTGGTTTATATTTTCTGTTTTGTAGGGTTGGAAGAGCTCACAGTCGCTCTTCCATTTGTGTGTAAATCCTGGTATGAAGCTTCTTTGGATCATCGATGCTGGAAGAATCTTGACTTCCGGGAACTGGACTTCAGTTCTGGAAGTAATTTTGCACGAATATTCAGGCAGGAGTATGGTGTTAGAAGAAGCAGCTTTTCGTTTTCTGCTTTCATGAAGATGTGCGTTAGCCGCAGCTGTGGATCAGCAGTGGAGCTTACGATCCCATATATTGTGGGAGCTTCGATTCAGCAGGATCTGATCTATGCTTCAATCAGGTAAGAATTTTTCATGATGATTATGGATCTGTTTGGTAGAACTTTTTTACTGTTTTATTTTTTTTGATGTTTTTAAGAAAATTTTGTATTAGGAAATTGCTTTTTACACTATGGGTTCATTTGCGACGAATTTCTTACCACTTTTTTTGTTAAAAAAAAACTGCTTTTATAAGTAGTAAGAAAGCCGTCTCAAATGAACCCTATTTATTTTTTTATTATTTATAATAACTTTACAATCACCTTTATAAAAAAATATAACCAATAAAAAAGACTCTTAAGGTTAACATTAGTCAACCATACGAAAGTAGTTATAATTGTGCAAAAACATAATGCTTATTAACAAGGCTAACCCAGAATTTGGCTTCGTTTGGGATGACTTTCTTACTGTTTCGTAAAGCTATTTTTTATACAAAAATCTCTTAAAAGCAAGAAATAAGCAGGAGTCTAAAGTTGTCGCAAACGAATCCTTTGTCTTAATGATGGTAGATAGAGGCGATTTTAAAAACTTAGGTTTCGTTTGGGACGACTTTTTTACTGCTTCTTAAAATAATTTTTAATACAAAATTTTAAATTGTTATTCTAGAAAGCTGCTTTAAGAAGCGGCAAGAAAACCTCCTAAACGAAGCATTACCTACGCTTTGATTGGTACTTTTGGTTTTAAAACTTTTTTAAGAGTTTTAACAAAAAAATATTGAAGTATTCACTTTAGAAAATTTCATTCACAGCTTTTCTGTCTGGGGCTTCATATTTTAAAAATATTGCAGAATGATAAACTAAGGTTCCGTTTGGGGCAATTTTTTTGCTGTTTTTTAAAACAATTTTTTAGTATAAAAATTTCTAAGTACTAAAAAATTGTTTTAGAAAGCAGCAAAAAAATTATTCAAAGCAAAGCCTAAGAGATAGAAAGCGATAAAATATATTTTCTAAGGGATTTATTTTTATTTTTATTCAAATCTTGAATTCTGAAGTTTTTAAATCATTATATGGCATATTTTATTTTGATGATTTTCAAACTAGAATATGCTCATTTCCTTAATTAATTCTATATGGTGATGAGATCAAAAGACCATCCCATTATTTATTTGAGCTTACATTTAAAATGAGGGTTAGTAAATGAGAATCTTGGGATAGATATGTGGGTTTTATTAACAAAGAAATTAATAAGGTATACCAATGGGTCGGGCCAATGGGGCCATAGACCCGTGGCCCATATAGTAGCTCCATCCATGCTTGTTATATAAGCCCAATATATGCGATCACTGTGATATTATCGCCTAAATTGAGAGTATTAGAGTCTTACTTACGACATATCTTATATGACATGTTATTTACAATATTTATCTTATTTTCAACACGTGGCCAGCAGTATATATATATATATATATATATATATATATATATATATATATATATATATATATATATATATATATAAGATTTAGGACCCGTTGTTTTGTTTCCCAGAAAGCAATCACAATTTTATTTGGTTATTATTTTTTCAAAAATTTATGAGGCTGAAATCTACTTTTTGCATCCAGAGTAGCTAAGTCATGGCAACTTCAATTCTCAACCACTTTTCACTACTAGAAAAAATTACTATCACAACACTTTTGAAGGGCTTTTCTAAAGGTTTTAATCATCACTAAAAATTTTGCAGCAGTTCTAAATTAACTATAGTTCTGCTGTAATTGTTCTTCGTTGTAGGGAATTTTCGTAGCAGTTTTGCAACCGTCGCCAAAAAATATCTATAGCAACGGGTTTTAAATTACGACTAGTAAATGATGCAAAAAACATCTTTTTTTCAGTAGTGTTTGTAAAACATTTCATTTCCTCATTTCCTTTATGCAAATAAGGAAGATTTAGTATATATTCCAAATTTAATTCTTATTTTACCCCATAATGTGGAACTATTTTTTACTATTATGTACATCTCCACATGAAATATTCATTTGAAAATATTTATGGAAGAAAAAGAAAGTAAAATCCTTCATATATTTATGCAGGTGCCCAAGACTAAAAGTGCTTGCATTACCAAGCCTACTTGAAAAAGATGAGAAGAAACTACCAGAATTGATAAGCCAGTGGAAAGAGCTTGAAATTCTAGAGATTACATGGAAGCCCAATTCATTCTTAGAAATCCTTGAACAAATTAGGGTAAATTGCCCCAATTTCATAGGGCTACACTTGTGTGGATTATTTGATATTATGGAGACTAGGACTATTGTGAAGTGCATGCCAAGATTGAAGATTTTGGTTATGAGTGCTTCTTATCTTTGTAAGGAAGATTTGATGGAGATATTGGATGGTTGCAAGGAATTGGAGGTTTTTGATGTCTCAAAATGTAGGGGTTTTGTTGTTGATAATGAGATATTAAAGAAGGCATCTAAGATCAACAAGTTTGAGTGTGGAGATTGCAAATTGGAACAAAATTATACTAATTTTTACTATGATTACTATGGTGATGATGAGTTCATGGATTTGTTTATTATAAATTTTTTATGAAGAAATGTAAATTGGAGTTCATATTTTTAGTACAATTTTATGGTAGGTGGAGCAAATTAAAATTATTTTGGAGTCATTTGATTTGCTGAAAAATTAATGTGATGTAAAAGGAATTCTAGAGATTAAAATAAATTTAGGACATTTAATTGAAAGTTTTTTGTTTGTTTGGCCATAAAACACATGCAAGAGATTTTATTTTTTAATTTTTGGTTTGTAGTAATAAAATGATGATGACGAAGATGACCGTCGATAGTAGGGGTAGTGGTGGCCGATGAAGGTGGCGTTGGCTATGGCTCGATGGGGCAATGTTGGATGATGGGTGACATTGGTAGCATCCAACAGGCAGAGTGCGACGACTAAAGATAGTTGTCACTAACAGACCTGTAGCACCTATACATTTTTAAAATAATTTCAAACTAATTTAATGAACTGTTTTATAAAATAGTTCTTTTATGAATTTCTATATATATAAAAAAAAAAGTATATGTATGTATGCCGAACCTTAAATTGTATATATAAAATGTAAACCATTTCTATTTCATATCACTCTTTGATAGTCGTAGCATTAATATTTTAAAGATTTTGTCTACTGTAATTATAGGCTGATTAATATTATGAAATATATTTGATGATAGGCATAAAATATTATAATTATCATTAATAATCACCAATGAGTATTTGCCTATTTTTTTTCACAACAAATTAATTCTGCCTAATTATTTATTTTATCATCTAAGGACCTATTTAGGACAATTTTCTAATTGCTTTGCATTTCAATTTTAGGATGTGAAGTCACTTTTTGTTATTAAATCAACTGATATATGTGAGAGCTATAATTAAAAAAGTTATTGTTAAAATTTTAAAAAAAAATGATATATATTTATAATATCGCACTAGGCCTAAATGTCCAAAAAAAAAAAAACAGCTAATTACCGCAGATTAAGCTAAGGTGTCATAGCTCTAGAATTTGAATATTTTAATAAGTTAATAATATTAAAAAAATAAATCTAAATAAATAAAATAATACAATTTGATCATCGTGATCGATTATTTACTACACTTATCTCCTACCGTTCATAGTATTATTATTTTAAGTTATTTGCATAAAATCCATCTTAATTTAATCCTTACTGAGTTTTCATGAGCACGACATTTGTTCATCATTTTCCGCCAAGTTTATTAAGAACCTTTCCATGAAATAATCGGATTAAGAAGAGATTACAGTGATCAGACAGACAAACACAGATACAGATTGAGAGAGAGAGACGGAGAGATCATGGATGTTGAAGAAAGAAAGTGGGAGAATTTGGCTTCTGATTGCTTGGTTTGTGTTTTCTGCTATGTAGGATTGGAAGAACTCACGATTGTTCTTCCATTTGTCTGTAAATCTTGGTATGAAGCTTCTTTGGATCCTCGATGCTGGAAGAAGCTTGATTTCGAGGGACTGGATTTTCGATTCAGAAGAAAGTTTGAAAGAAGATTCGACCGACAGTATGGTTTTATGAGCGCCACGTTCTCCTTTCCTTCTTTCATGAAGCTCTGCGTTGGCCGCAGCCGTGGATCAGCAGTTGAGCTTTCGATCCCAGATTTTGAGAGTGCTTTGTCTCTGCAGAATCTGATCACTGCTTCAATCGGGTACGATTTTCAGAATATACCAATCGCTGAAAATACTTCGTTAAAGAGACTAAAAACAAATTAATTTAGAGTAGTTTGGGGCTGCTTCTGTTGTTTGCAAACATAACGGTAGAACTGTTTGGGGAAAATAGTTTCTTTGAAAGTTGATGCAGAATTCAAAGTTGGATGGTTGAAGTGGAGCAATGCATCGGGCTTGTTGTGTGATAGAAAAGTCCCCCTCAAACTTAAGAGAAAATTCTATAAGATGGTGGCGAGAACTGCAATGTTTTATGGTGTCAAATGTTGGCCATTAAAAGAGAAGCATGATATTAAGTTAAGTGTTGTAGAGATGAGGATGCTCAGGTGGATGAGTGGCTTTACACTTAGAGATAGGATACGAAATGAGCATATACGTGAAAAGGTTAGAGTAACGCCGGTGGAAGATAAGATTAGAGAGAGTCACCTTAGATGGTTTGGTCACATAAAACGGCGGCCTTCCGATGACCCGTTTAGGAAAGTAGATGTATTAGATTTGACTTATGTTAAGAAAGGTAGAGTTCGACCTTAAAAGACTTGGTTAGAAATATTATAAATTATCTTTCTTTATTAGATTTAAACGAGAATTTGACTTTTAATAGGACAAAATGGAGAAAAAGAATTTATGTAGCCGACCCCACGTAGTGGGACAACGGCTTGATGTTGTTGTTGTTGTTGTCTCTCTCTCTCTTTTACTCTAGCAGATCTTGTTGCAAAAAACTTATCACAAATGCTACAAAATCCTATTTTTTATTCTCATGCATGTTCATCTTAAAGAAATGATTAAATTTAAATGACAATTTGATTCTTAACAGAATACATCTAGCTGATCCCATGTAGTGAGATAAAAATTGGTTATTGTTGTTATCCATGTTGAAGGCTTGAGGTTGTTGTTGTTGTTATGCATGTTCATCTTAACATGACGGACTTATTTGGAAGAACTTCTGAAGGAAAGTATTTATTTTACTTATATTAAACTAGTCATTTATACATGCAGGTGCCCAAGATTAAAAGTGCTTTCATTCTCAGGCGTTCTTCAGCAAGATGAGAAGCATCTTCCTGAATTGATAAGCAAGTGGAAAGAGCTTGAAATTCTAAACATTGCACAAAAACCATTTTCAACCTTGGAAATATTTGAACAAATCAGCATGAACTGTCCCAACTTTAGAGGGCTGCACTTACATGGATTGTTTAATGCTACAGAAACAAGGGCCATTGTTAGATGCATGCCTAGATTGAAGATTTTGGTGATAAGCGGTTCTGTTATTTGCAAGGAAAATTTGATGGAGATATTAGATGGTTGCAAGGAATTGGAGGTGTTAAATGTCTCATACTGCGCAGGTTTTGATGTTGATAATGAGATATTGAAGAAGGCATCCAATATGAAGAAGTTCGACTGTGAAGGCACGACTAGGGAAGGCACAATGATACATTATTCTCTTGTAGAGAGATCAAGAATTGCTAGAAAATATTCTCAGTGGCTGTAGTTGTAATTACTGCTATCATTGTTGTGAGTATAGCACTAATTATAATCAATTTAGTGTGTTTATAAAATCCTATTGTAATGGTTTTAATCACCATCAAATATAGAAATATTTAAGACTCCGTTTGGGATAGCTTTTTATCACTATTTTTTTATGATTAAAAAAAAAAACTTATATTAAAAAGCTGCTTTAAAAAACAATAAAAATTTGTCTCAAATGAACCTTGGCTTGAGAAGGCATTCTTACTGCTTCTGAAACAACTATCTACTAAAAAATATTTGTAAAGAAAAGTTATTTTAAGAAACAGTAAAAAAACTATTCTACACGAAGCCTAAAACTATTGCAATGCCTCTTTTCTACCGCTACCATCTGACTTTCATAAAAATATTATCATCTGAAATAGTTTTAAGGGCATCTCCAACTTAAAATCCCATTTTTCACTCCAAAATGCAATGAAACAAAAAAAATGTCATGATTCATCTCCAATCGATCTCCATTTTGCGCGCTTCTGCAAAGGTACGCATTTTTTTGGCAAATCCGGTTGAAACAAAAAAATTGCGTAGGTGAATAGCGTGAGAGCAATGCAGAGACGGGACAGGAGGAGAGAAACAGAGACGGGAATGAAAGTAGAAAATAATATTTCATTAAACTAAACCTGCTACAGAGATAGCATTAAATAGACTATAGCCATAGTAAAGATGTAAATACTAGAACGGTAATAAGTACAATTCTTTATGTGCTAATAGCCTCCCTCAAATTAAGCATTCGGTGTTCGAATGTTTAATTTGCTGCGAAGTTCGTGGAATCGAGCGATCGAGAAGGGCTTGGTGAGGATGTCCGCTATTTGATCTTTGGAGGAGATATGCTCGAGCTTGATGTTGCCGGAGCTTATTTGCTGACGTATAAAGTGGTAGTCGATCTCGATGTGCTTCGTTCTTGCGTGAAACACCGGGTTTTTGGCTATGGCCATTGCCGAGGTGTTGTCGCAATGAATGGTGGTCGATGAGGGCTGTGGGAGGTTGAGTTCGGTTGTGAGCCGACGAAGGCAGAGCTCGTCCGAGGCGGCAGCGGAGAGGGACCTGTACTCTGCTTCGGTGGAGGATTTAGCTACAGTTGTCTACTTTTTGACCATCCAAGAAATGAGGTTTGGTCCTAGAAATGTGCAGAATCCCGAAATAGACTTCCGGTCGGTAGCATCGGACGCCCAGTCTGCATCTGAATAAGACCGTAATTCGAGTGACCCGACTGTGATGGGCAGGCCGAATGATAGGGTGCCTTTGATGTATCGAAGTAGTCGTTTTAAAGCTTTGAAGTCTTGTTCGGTTGGAGATTGCATGTGTTGACAGATGCGGTTCATTGCGAAGGCAATGTCCGGTCTTTTGATGGAGAGATACTGCAGTGACCCGGCGAGACGACGGTATAGGGATGGATCCGGAAAAGGTTGAATATTGAGTTCCTTCTGTTTTGTGGTAGGCGTGACCGGAGTTGGAGCAGCTTTGCAATCCTTATAACCTGCGTCGTTAAGGATTTTAGTAGCATAATGTTCTTGAGACCAGAAGTAACCGAATTTGGATCATGTCACCTGAATTCCGAGAAAGGGTGAGATGTGGCATAGTTGCTTGAGAGCAAACTGAGAGCGCAGTTGTTTGAGGAGAAGACGGATTGTAGTCTCGTCATTGCCTGTCACCAAGAAATCATCAACATAGATTGGTATATACATATGAATGTTGTTTTTGTGAAAAATAAGGAGAGAGGGATCAGAACGACTAAACCCGAAGCCTTGTTGTTGCAGAAAGCTGGTAAGTTTTTGAAACCATTGTCACGGTGCTTGTTTCAGTCCGTAGAGGGATTTGTGAAGTTTACAGAACGCATGTGGTTGGTTTTGGTCGGTGAAGCCGGGTGGTTGGCGCATATAGATGTCGTCGGGCAGATCTCCGTGCAAGAAGGCGTTGGATATGCAGAGTTGGTACACGGGCCATTGACGGTGGAGGGAGAGCGTGAGCAGTAGTCGGATTGTGGGCATCTTCGCGACTGGGCTGAAGGTCTCGTTATAGTTGATGCCGAATTTCTGATCGTAGCCGAGGGCAACGAGCCGTGCTTTATAGCGGTCAACTTGTCTGTTGGGGAGAAGTTTGATTTTGTACGTCCATTTGCAGCCTAGCACGGGTTTGTCTGAAGGAGGGGGAACGAGAGTCCACGTTGATTGTTGTTGGAGAGCGTCAAATTCGGCCTTCATAGCTGTCCGCCAGTGTTCTGATTTTAGTGCTTGAATATAAGTGTTGGGTGTGTTGTGCGGAGTGAGTTGGGCTAGAAGATTAAACATAGGTTTGGGTTTAAGAATCCCGAACTTGAGGCGTGTTTGCATAGGGTGTGCTGGAGCGGAGGATTTTGGGAGTTTTATTGTATTGTGTCTTTGCGAGACTGCATAAGTTTTTAAAAGTATTGAGAGCTTCATTTTTAGTGTGGAGTAGGTACAACAAAGAGAATCGAGTATAGTCGTCGATAAAAATTATGTAGTATCGGTGACCTTCCAGGGATGGGTGCGGTGCCGGACCCCAGACGTCGGTGTGAATGAGCACAAAAGGGGCATTGGTAATAGACATTCTTTTATTGAAAACTAGTTTGTGGCTCTTGGCCTGATTACAAGAATTGCAAATGAATGAGCTGTGTACATTGTTAATTTCGGGAAACAGCCGAGCAAGAACATTTAGAGTGCCTTTACTAAGATGGCTGAGACGAGAGTGCCAGGTGTGTGTGGAAGTGGTGGAAGCCGTGAGTGCCGCGTGCCTGTTATCCGGAGTCATGCTAATATGGTAGAGACTATTCCGAAGTTGGCCATGAAGCAGTAGACGTTGGTCCCGTAAGTCCTTGATGACAAACCCGTTAGCATCGAAAGAAATAGAAACAAAATTATCGGAGGTAAGCTTTGAGACGGAAAGAAGGTTGTGGGTGAGAGAAGGTACGTGAAGAAGATTGTTGAGATGTAACTTACGGGAAGTGTCCGGCAAAGGGAGAAGGCCTTAACCGGCATTGTTGATGGGAAGGGAGTTACCGTTGGCTATTGAGACCGTGTCCGTGCAGCCTTGGTAAGCCGTTGGATAGTAGATGTGATTAGCATCCGGCGTTAGGTGGGTGGAGGCTCCGGAGTCAAGAATCCAGTCTTAGCTAACGGTGGTAGTGGGATTTGCGAAGAGAGCCCACGGTTGTCTTGTGTCGGTGGGGGCATATTTGGGGTTGCTGCGGTGCCAACAGTTGAGAGCGATGTGGCCGAGTTTACCAATAATTTGGCAGGTAGGCTTGGACGAAGGTTGCGGGGCGGAAGAGTTGAGCGGAAATGCTGGAGTGGGTTGAGATTGCGGCTGATTCTTAGGTTTGTTGAAGCGTCTGCTATTGCCATTGCGGTTTCTAGAGGAGTTAGACGGGGCGGCATAAAGAGCGGTGGGGGTGGTATTGTTGGATTGTTCTTGAAGGTTTTCTTACTGTAGGTGAATTTCTTCGTTGCAAAGAAGGGCGTAAAAGGTGTCTAGATCGATAGGTAACAGAGAGTTGCGAATAGTAGATTTGAAGGAGTTGTACGCCGGAGGAAGCCCGTTGAGAATATGCAACATGACGTCTTCCGATTCAATCTTGGAACTAGACGCAGAGATATTTTCCACAATGGTCTTGATGCGGGTGAGGTACTGTTGTACCGAGAGGTCCTTCATAGACCTGTCAAAAACGGGTCACGGGTCGGGTTCGGGTCCAACCCGAAATTGACCCGACACTGTTCAACCCAACCCGACCCGACCCGTTTCTGCAAACGGGTCGGTTTTCCGAACCCGAACCCGACCCGCTTCGGGTCCGGGTCAACCCGACCCGACCCGCTTCGGGTATATTTAATTAAATTTTTTTTATTTAATTCATTTTATTTAAATTTAAATCAAATTAAGGATAGATTTACTTCAATTAATTTAAAATAAATCAAGATTAATTTAATTTGGGCAATAATATTTATAATTTTTTGAAATATTATTTACTTATTTCATAAAAATTCATTAAAATTCTCCAAAATGAATTAAAAACGGGTCAAACCGGGTCAATTTCGGGTTTCCGGGTCAACCCGAACCCGACCCGGTTTTACAAACGGGTCGAAATCTCTAACCCGAACCCGACCCGGTTCGGGTTCGGGTTGACCCGAACCCGAAATTTTCGGGTCGGGTTCGGGTCGGGTTTTCGGGTCGGGTCCAATATTGACAGGTCTAGTCCTTCATTTGGGTGCGGTATAGCTCGTTCTTGAGCTGAATCACGCGGGAGCGACTGGTTGGTTGAAGGCGCCGTTCAAGAACGGTCCAAGCTTCATTGGCGGTGGAGGACGTGATGATGTACGGTAGTATGGATTGAGATACCATAGAGAAGAGAGCGGAGAGGAGGTTGCTGTCCACAATGAGCCATTGTGCGTAGTCGGTGGAGTTGGTGTCCGGAGGAGCTTGGACGGTGCCAAGGAGGTGGCCGACGAAGCCATTCGCCGTGAATTGCTTGAGCAGTTGGACGCTCCAGAGATGATAGTTTTCGGGTGTGAGGGGATGAGGAGCAAGATTCTTGATATTGGATACAAGAAACTTGAGATTTGGTGGTATGCTGGTGGACATGCCAGTGCTGCCGGTTTGGGTGGAGGAGGTGGAGGAGGAGGAGGAAGGGGGTAAAGAGTCCATGGGATCTTGATCTTCCCTAACGGCTCTTGATACCATGAGAGCAATGCAGAGACGGGACAGGAGGAGAGAAACAGAGACGGGAATGAAAGGAGAAAATAATATTTCATTAAACTAAACCTGTTACAGAGATAGCATTAAATAGACTATAGCCATGGTAAAGATGTAAATACTAGAAACGATAATAAGTACAGTTCTTTATGTGCTAATATAGTGCAACGCCAATATTGACGTCGCACTGTTCACCATCCACCGATTAGCCATTTTTTTGCCATTCGAATGGAGCAAACCAGCTATGCCTTACAGTCGTTTGGAGTTCGGATGGAGACGTCCTAAGAAACAGTAATAAAGCTGTCCCAAAAGAAGCCTAAAACTACTGCAGTGCCTCTTGTCTAACCACTACCATCTGACTTTCATACAAATAAATATCATCTCTCTCGCTAGCGAGGAACCTAGCTCCCAATCCTCTTCCTCCTTCTCAGTGACTGGGCGCTGCTTCTCGCTTGTGCTCACCTTATTCTCATTGATCCCTACTTGATGTTTAGATTTTTTTTATTGTTTTGCAGAAGAAACTCTAAAAGTTTGGTTTTAGTTTTGATATGTTCATGGATCAAATGTTTTAGAGCTTAGTGGAAATATTACGCACACTAGTACTCTTATAGAAGCACTTCTTCACTTGATTTCCAAAATATAAATATCAAACCAAGAATCTTGCTAACTTGAAAATAAACAATTTGAATGCAAAGAATCATAAGATCAACAACCGTTGAAAATAAACAATTTACGTGATTGCGCACGTTTATGCCTGTATCCACGGGGAGAAAGAGAGAGCTTTTCTTTCATTAACTTGCACAAACTAATTACAAATCCCATGCATGTTTTAGATCTAGATTAATCATTAAAAGCATAACCAAATTTCTTTATCTAAATATATATGGAATGAAATCACCTGATTATCTTTTAAAGAAACTGAGAAGAAGAAAATCCCTAACTCAAACCAAACCTTCTTGCTTTGGTCACGAGCAAGAATCGAGCAATACGAAGCTTTTGAACCTTCTTCTCGGCTCCACTTAGATAGGGCCGGGCTTTCGATTCTTCTCCTCCCTCTAGCTCTCACCGGAAAAACTGCTCTCTCGCTCGCCTCCCTAACTCTCTCCGTCTTGCTTCCGGATCGCGAAGAGCTGCTCGGTTCGCACGCTTTGGCCAAGCGAAGGACCCATCTGCTTAATAAAGGAAAAAACATGAAACAAGCAATACACAAGGCAGTATACAAGGCTACACATTGAGTAACATAAAATCAGAAATCTGTAATTTAAATACTAGTGCAAATTAATAAAATAATTAACAACTAATACTTCATTCACAAAACTAATTAACCATTCAATAACATGGCTCATTCGATGAGCTATACTCATTTAAAAAATATTAATATAAATATTTTAAAAATAAATTAAAATTAAAGATTTAATATACAAATTTATTTAAAATTTCCAAAAATTATATTTCATTTTTTATATTACGTAATTTTTTATTACTTTCCTTCTAATTTCTTATGATTTTTATCATTATATTGTACTAATTGTTAAAATTATAATCATCATCTCCTATTCACAATAATCGAGTTGGCTCAAACTCATTAAATAATGCTCAAACTCGAGCTTGAACTTGATTAATTAATCAAGCACAAACTATTGTTAACGATGACTCAAGCTCAGCTTTACTCATTCACACTCGTAAGTTGGACAATACAAGGACCAAGCTTACAAGTTCATATATGTAGCATTAAAACAATAGAATAAAGAGAAAAAAAAAAAGCATATTTAAATTGAAGAGGAGCTCTATTATTTCACTATTAGTGAAGGGAATATGACTTGAGATAATGTCTCTAATGATTTGTATAGGTAGTCAAGTTATGGTGAGTAGCTTGTCAAAAAGCTTGCTTTTTGTCGACTATTGGCGACTACGAAGTGATTTGTATATAGATGGCTCTTGAACGGTAGAACTTCTCAATAAATTCAAGGAGTTTTCGTTACGGCCAACAATGCTTGTTATTAAAATTTACCCATATCATCTCACAAATTCATGGAAAACTATTAGGTCCGGTCACCTGATAGACAAATACATTTGGATTTCTCTCTATCTACAGAAAAACATAGTCAAAGCACAATTACTGTAGCAGATGCGCTTTAACTGCGCTTTTATTGTAGTCATGGGTGGATCCCCATAGTAGTGAGGGGGGCAAATGCGCACCCTAAAAAAATAAAAATATTTTTAAATTTTAGGGTGCATATTTTGGAATATTTTGGGTATTTTGCCCCATCTTAAAAAAAATGTTTGCCCTAATTTTATCAATTCTAATCATCTTTGCCCATCCCCTAAAAAAAGAAACTGGATCCGCCCCTGACTGTAGACATAAAGAAATTCAGATGTATCTCCCAGTCAATTGACTGGACCTAATAATTAGCCAAAATTCACAACCTGTGATAAAAAAGTCTAGTTTTTGAAAATGAGCTTTATTAGCATTTAATTAAAGGGAATAATGAGCGTAATTAAAATTTATTTAGAGGAAGGAACAAATACGAGCATCTATTTAACATATTCCTGAATACCGAAAATAATTTTTCATATTTTGTAATACCTCAAGTGTTATCTCAGTTTTAAAATTTATTTTTTTTTATTTATAAATTTTAATAAATCAAATGATATGAAAAACTATAAATAAATACATACTTGTATATATTTAATTTCTTTTGTAATAATTAATTTAAAATTTATTATACTTAAAAGAGATAATTAACATTTAATTAAAAAATACGCTCAATTTATGTGATAAGTACGCACTTAGGCATCTTTTAATGATGGTAAGATTTGAGATATATTTTGACCAAATACAATATAATTAATTACGACCTAAATATTAAAATTTTCTTTTAGAGTAATAATAAATATCAAATCTTCCATCAATAAAGAATGCTTAGATATTCAGAAGTCAGGATAAATATAATTATCATTAAATTTGTTGAATATTTTGATAAATGGGCATCAAAGTAAACATCATTACCATTAAATAACATAGCCTTGCTACAGTACGCCATCCTCTCGTCTGGTTCGCACTTGGCATGACAGGCTCTCTCCCCGCGCTACAGATGCGGCACGCGAGACCCGTTCTCCTTCGTTGAAGAGAACGGTACCGAGGAAGTCACGATCCGCTGTCCTCGACGCGACTTCCGAGATCCACCGGCAGCGGAAGAACGAATCATTTTCCGCCGTCTTTCAGCTTTTTCTATCTTTTCCATGGAGTTCATTAACGGTGATTCGGAAGCGGATCGTGATCGCGATCGCGATCGCTTTCCCGAGGCAGCTACCGTTGGCGTCCGCGGGGCACATTCCCTCCACTTTCCCGATCGCGATCGCCGCCGCGGGCTGTCCTTTCCATCCCCCGGAGCCGTCCGGCTCCGTGCGTACCGCTTCGATGGCCGCGGCGGCTTCTTCTCTCGCGATTGGGATATCGCCGAGGCCGAATCCTCACCCTGCGAATTCAATTGGTTCCACGTCGATCTCCCTAAAGGGAACCACAAGCTCTCCGTTTCGGCTCAGCTCTTAATCGATGCCCTATGCCCTCCACTTAAGCTACAGGACATTCTTTCATTAGTGTCTAATGGGCCATTCTGTGCTCACGTCGACGGCGCCCTTATTTTCCGCGTGAACTCACCCGGCCCTGCCACATCTGATTTCACCCTCCGTCTCGCCGCCCGTGTTACGGAGGCTACTGTCATTACTGTTTCGCTTGGGCGAGTGCCGAGGTTGGGTTTTTCTCAGACCGGGCAGTCTCTGCTTTCCGAGATCCCCGTTTTGGAGCATAGGAGGGGTGCTGAGGATGGGGAGGAGAGGGTCGAGGGATGTGGAATCGTTATCGGTGAGCATGTTCTCGAGTTTTTGCTCACGATGAATCATTCTGAGGAGGCAGATAATCCTGTGCCGAGGACTGTGTCTGATTTGGTGGTGCACGTTATAGATACGCATGTCGATCACGTGCAGGATATTGTGACCAGACTCGAGATGCAGCTCGATTCCGTCGAGCTGGAATTGGATAAAGGTATGGGATGTCTCTGGTGTTTGATGAAATGAAATGATTTGATTATGTTGTCTGGTTTGGCGTTTAGATTGATAAAGTTTGAAAAGGTTCCCTTGATATTTGAAGGATCGATTTGTAGAACTTGCCATCATCATTACACTTAGCCTAAAATTTTAGTATTGACGCTATGAATCATTCATTTTAATTCATTTTTGTGCATTTTTTTTTTGTATTAATCTTTTCTTGCTAAATCTTCAGATATCTATATTTGGTGTATGTTCTATGTTTTTGGTACATACATACAAAGTTAATAGGCCATCAACCCTTATAGGAGCATGAGCTTAGAGACCTGTGTCTAGCTTGATTAGACCCAATCACAAATTGAGTGGATTGAGTTAATGGCACAAAAGTTTAAGTTGACCTACCATATAATATAGCCTAATTGCACTTTTGGCCCGGATATGGTCTCTAAGGATTCATCCACATTATGGCTTAATTATTAGGACGGTTATTTTCATAATTAAGGTGAATTTAAAAAAAAAATGCAATATTTCTTTTAGTTTAACACCAAGATGCATCTTTATATGAGTTAATAGATTGAGTATTGTACTTGCAATATTAAATATTAAGGAGCCATAATAATAAATCCATATGTTTGGAGTTATGCACTTGTAAAAATCTAATTTATTTATTAGTGTCTTTTTGTTGTCTATACCATAGTCAATATAATTATGGTTTTATACAAGTTGTCTTTAAGTCTCCATCGTATTTTCTTTTCTTATAGTTTTAAAACATTCCATATATTAATCACTTAGCTTCATGATAAGTAGCCAACTTCTTAATTTTATGAATAGAATGGATTTGGAATGGTTTAAGAAATTTATTTTTTGGAGATTTCTTATTGATATATCAATCAATCAAAGGCACCACAAGTGTTATTTCAAGCTGTAGATAACTACTCTCTGTTATTTTCTCCTCCTTATTGTTGACGATATTTTTTCTCTAATTTTGAGTCCTCTTCCACTAGACAACAAGCCAACTACTGAATTCTTCTCCTATATTGTTGGAATAACAATCTGGATTATACTCCTTTGTTGGATAGCAGGCACTCTCGCTATTTTTGCAGTAGATATCAACCAATTGTTGTTTTGACTCCTATTTTCTGTGAAAACTATAAAGCAACAATGAAAGTTGATGAAAACGACGACTATAAGAGGATAACAGTGGCAAAAATGAAGCAATGGAGGTAGCAACGACTTCAACAAATAGAAAACAATGACGTACTTCAGTGCACAACACTATAGCTACAGTTATGCTAAAGTATTCTATAAACTCCTTGCTTTTGCTGGAGAAGGAACCGAGAGGAAGTTCTTCTGGAGAATTTAGATTGAATTTATTTCTAGATTATTGCCTATTCATAGGAAAAATCATCCGATAAATTAATTTAAAAGTATACTTTATTTATCATAAATTGATTCCACAATAGAAAAAAACTAATATCAAACAAACTTCATAGTATAACCAACCATGTCTATAATAGAAATCTAGATACGTACCAATTTAATTGAAGTAAAACACACTTTCACAATGTAGCACTCAAGACAAATATGGGATGGTGGGTTTTGGAAAGTATTTTAGCTTATAAGTAGATTTTACTACTAGGATGAAGTTATATCTTAAGTTTGCCTTGAAACATGCAACCGCCTAAACCAAATTGTAAATGGATTAATACCAAAGCAAGAAGATTTAAGTTTAAGATGCAGAGGTCATCGACAAGTCAAAAGTAGTTTCCATTTATTAAGCCTTATTGATTGCCCTTATTAAAGTTTCTTGAAGTTTATTGCCTATTCCAAATTTAAGTTTTGATACGAACTGATGGATCGGGATAGATATTCTTTACTTTCTTTTTCATTTATATTTTTTCCTCTATGTTCATACTTTTCTTATTCCAAAAGTATGTAAAATTTTCGCATATATCTCAAATCTAATAGATAAAAAAATTAGCTAAAAGGATTCAATAAAAGAGTGGAACGATAGGAATAGAAAGGATATATTTCAAACACAGTACAAAGAAACTCCTATTCTTATCATTTTGCATTTCTTCATTTCGTCTCTTCTGTCTTTTCTTTCAAATTTCATATTTTTTTTGTCACTCTTGCTCAAGTTACTTTCTGGGGTCCCCACTAAGTGATGTGCACGGTACAAAGTTCATGGTGCAGAATTTTTCCTTACATTCATAGTCCATATATTTTTCTTTACATTTATAAAAAGAGTCTTCTTTTGGAAGATCTAAGAAATTCAGGGGTTAGGTCCAATTTGTTGAGATTTTATTTTTAGTTTTTTTTTCATTGACATATGGTGGACTTAGGAGAGGTTGAGTCGAGGAATTTATTTAACGTGGGGGAATGTAAAAGGACCTTTGAAGTGATTTGAGTCTTTTAAAATTTTGAGAAGGATTTCTATGTTTATATAGAACTATTTAAGGATGGCTGATTTTGGATTACTTTTGGTAGTTGATTTTAAGTGGAGTTTAAGAGGGGTTTGGTAAGGAGATTGGGTGTAGATATTTTATGGAATGCTTAAGATGTTGGTAAGAGGTTACTAGAGTTGTTAGGGTCTGTGATATAAAAGTTATTGTGTGCAGATTTTAAGGAAGATTGAGCGAATGGGTTTTGATAGATTTTGGTTAGTTGGCTTTACATGGGAAGAAAAATGGGAAATAAGTGTTGGAATTTTGAGAAGGTCCATAACACAAGAAAGGGATGTATAGAAGTAAATCTATTAGACTGGTCACTGGGCAGAACTTGACCCCTTTGGGTGGGGTCCAACAGAGATATTAAGAGAGGGATTAATGTGTTCAGGAGGGAAGATTCAAAGAAGGGGCTATTTTGGGATTTACTTCATGATTATATACTTTAATAGGATATTTTCCCTAGGGTTAGGGTGATGAGGACATCGACAAACGCTACCGACATGTTTATCGCCGGCGAAATCGCAGATCGACGGCCACAATTCAGCACCTCTATGATAGGAAATACTTGTATTTATAAGTAATCCTAGCGCAAATCAGTAATCAACAGCAATTTTCTTGCTGTCCACAGCAGAAAAACAGCCACCAAAGAGAAGAAAATAGGGAAATTTCACTAAAGATCTGAGAGAAAACGAAGCAAGAACTTGTATTCCAATAGTAGATGCAATACAACAAAGAAAGATACACTTTTCCTTCAATTCGAGAGGAAGGAATTACTCTCCAACAATCTCCGGCAACGCCAAGAGCCCAAACAAGAAAACCTAGAAGACGAATCCTTTTTCAAAATCCAGATGAAAACCTAATTCCCTCATAACTCCCTCTTAATACAATCTAATTCAAATTAAACGCAAAAGGACTACTCTACCCTTCCTTCTCCCTCCAAAAATACTTAATCCAAGTTTGAATTGCACGTGGACCCCACTCCCTGGCTCCCTCTCTCTTCCGCCTGGCGTGGTGTCCGTCTTCGGTAAAACTGGACCGGCTGGGGCCGGTCCAGGATGAGCCGGTCCAAGCTGGACCGGCGTAAACATTACCCCCCCTCCCAAAGTACCACCTTGTCCTCAAGGTGGAAGGTCGGAAACTGCTCAGCAATCCTCTCCAGTGGCTCCCATGTGGCCTCATAGTCTGGAAGGCCGCTCCACCTAATCTTCACTTCCTTTTCCCCCTTCGCATTGATGCGCACTCCTTCTACTTCTATAGGCTCCAGTGTCACTTCCATGTCTTCCCTCAATGTGCTGGGCAACTCTGGGCTTACTGCATGCTCCCCCACCACTTTCCTCAACTGTGAGACATGAAAAAACGGGGTGTATTCTGGCTGTTGGAGGAAGCCTCAATCTATATGCCACCTCCCCAATTTTCTCCTCCACTTCAAAAGGGCCAAAATATCTCGCTGCGAGTTTCTCATTTCTCCTTTGGGCCATAGTCCTCTGTCGGTATGGTCGGAGCTTCAAATAGACCTTGTCTCCGACTCCAAACTGTATATCTCTCCTTTTGCTGTCGGCCTGCTTCTTCATAATCTGTTGGGCTCTAAGTAAGTGCCTCTTGAGCTCGGCCAACACCTGATCTCTTTCCTTCAAATGCTGATCCACTGCAGATACTGGAGTGCTCTGATGGCTGTAGTGTACCAGATGTGGGGGATCCCTACCATATAACACCTTGAAAGGTGTCATCTTAGTAGCCGAATGAGACGAGGTATTGTACCAGTATTCTGCCCAGGCTAGCCATTTGGCCCACTGCTTTGGTGTATCTGACACGAAGCACCTCAAGTATGTCTCCAAGCTCCTATTCACCACCTCCGTCTGACCATCAGTCTGTGGATGATAGGCTGTGCTCCTCTTCAATACGGTGCCCTGCATCCTAAACAGTTCCCTCCAAAAATGACTCAGGAACACCTTGTCCCTATCAGAAACAATGGACTCTGGTACCCCATGCAGGCGGACTATCTCCCTCACAAACGCTGCTGCTACCGACACTGCTGTGTACGGGTGTCTCAAAGGAATGAAATGAGCATATTTGCTCAGCCTGTCGACCACCACCAGTATAACTGTGTAGCCTTCTGATTTTGGGAGTCCATCAATGAAGTCCATAGTAATCTCCTCCCAAACTTTCTCTGGTAGGGCCAGGGGCTGCAGCAATCCCCCTGGTGCCATTGTCATGTACTTGCTCCGCTGGCAAGTATCACACTTAGCCACCATCTCCTCTATGTCTTTCCTCATCCCCCTCCAGTACAATTCAGCAGCTAACCGGCTATAAGTTTTCTGCACTCCTGAATGCCCTCCTATGGCACTCTCATGAAACTCCTGTAACAGCTGGGGAATATGGATGGAAGACCTAGGAATCACACTCCTTCCCTGATAGAACAGTCTTTCTCCCACAACTGAATAGCCCGGGTGGCTGTTCTCATCTGCTAACACCTCTTCTTTGATCTTCCTCAACTCCTCATTCTGAATGCTCTCCTCTTTAATGGCTCCCCAATCTATCAATACTGGTACTGATACAGCGATCCCCTGGAGTTCCCCCATACAGCGTGATAAGGCATCCGCTGCCTTATTCTCTAGCCCTGGTCGGTAGTGTATCTCGAAATCATATCCCAACAGCTTGGACAACCACCTCTGGTGCTCCTCTGTGACCATCCTCTGCTCTAACAAGTACTTCAGGCTCCTCTGATCAGTTCTGACAATAAAGTGTCTGCCCAATAAGTAAGGTCTCCACTTCTGGATGGCCAGTACAATCGCCATCAGCTCTCTCTCGTAGACTGACTTCAGTCTAGCCCGGGATGATAGGACTTGACTGAAGTAAGCTATGGGCCTGTGCCTCTGCATCAACACTGCTCCCAATCCATAGCCTGAAGCATCTGTCTCTACCACAAACACCTGACTGAAGTCTGGCAGAGCAAGCACTGGCACCGTCGTCATGGCCTTCTTCAGCTTCTCAAAGGCCTCTGAAGCTGCTTCTCCCCATAAAAATCCGTCCTTCTTCAACTGCTCTGTCAGAGGCCATGCTATGGTGCTGTATCCTCTCACGAACCTTCTGTAATAGCCTGTCAGTCCCAAAAACCCTCTGAGTCCCTTCAAAGTCTTGGGTTGAGGCCACGCCAGCATTGCCTCTATCTTGGATTGATCTGCAGCCACTCCCTCCTGGGATATCACGTGCCCCAGGTACTCCACCCGTGCCTGAGCGAAGTCACACTTCTTGAAGTTGGCCTTCAACTGATGCTCCTTCAGTACACCCAACACCACTCTCAGGTGTTCTAGGTGTTCCTCCTCAGTCCTGCTATATAAATTAGGATGTCATCAAAAAAATACCAACACAAACCTGCGGAGGTGTGGCTTGAAGATCCGGTTCATCAAAGCTTGGAATGTTGCCGGAGCGTTGGTGAGGCCAAAAGGCATCACCAGAAACTCGTAGTGACCCTCATGAGTCCTGAAGGCCGTTTTCTGCACATCTTCCTTCTTCATCCTGATCTGGTGATAGCCTGACTTCAGATCGACCTTGGTGAACAAGGCGGCTCCATGTAGCTCATCCATCAACTCATCAATCACAGGGATAGGAAACTTATCAGGCACAGTTTCCTTGTTGAGCGCTCTATAATCTACACAGAACCTCCAACTCCCATCCTTCTTCTTCACAAGCAGCAGAACTGGACTAGAGAAAGGACTCACACTGGGCTGAATGATCCCTCCTTCTAGCATTTCTCCCACCAACCTTTCAATCTCATCTTTCTGCACCTGAGGATATCTGTAAGGTCTCACACTGATAGGAGATACTCCTTCTTTCAGGATAATCTGGTGCTCCTGCTCTCTGTCAGGTGGTAGTCCAACTGGAGGTTGGAACACATCCTCAAATTCCTGCAACAGGGGTTGAACCAAAGCGGGGATGGGTCTTCCCTCCCCCTCCTCCTGCTCCTCCAAGCTCTGTAGCTCCACCAGGAATCCTCCTCCTTCCTCCTGTATGATTTTCACCATGGATCGGAGTGACACTCCAGCTCTGGACAATCCTGGTTCTCCTCTCAGCTTCACCTGCTTCCCCTCTACACTCAGCTCCATCACCATGGTCCCCCAATTCACCTTGGTTTCACCCAAGGTCTGTAGCCACTTCATGCCCAAAATGACATCTGTGCTACCCAACTTCAGGGGTAGAAAATCCTCTACCACCCTGATCTCCTGTAATCTCATCTCCACCCCTTTGCAGATCCCGGTGCTGGACTCAATCTTCCCTGTCCCCATCATCACCCCGTAGCTGCCTGTCTCAGTAGGCTCCATCCCTAGCTCCTCCGCCACCTGGGTGGATATGAAATTGTGGGTTGCCCCGCTGTCAATCAGAACCACAACCTCTCTCCCCCGAATCTCCCCCTTCACCTTCATTGTATGGCTAGGAGTGAATCCCATCACAGAATTGAGGGAGACTTCGGCTACCTCCAAACTGTGGATCAATCTGCTCCTCATCAGAATCATCACCCTCTTCAGGCGCCTCGTCTATATAGACGGTGAGAGCCCGAAGAGCGCGATCCTTGCATCTATGTCCTGGAACAAACTTCTCCTCACATCTGAAACAAAGGCCCTTGGCCCTCTTCTCCTGCATCTCCTCCTCAGTCAATTTCTTGAAACTTCCCGCAGTTCTAGTCACTCCGCTCTTCTCCTTTCCACTCTCTCTAGGGACACTAGGGCTTGGCCCTTTTGGAGCCAAGTAAGTGGTAGTGGTCCTGGTGGGACCTCCTGAGTGGTTGTTCCTCCACGAGCGGGCGTTGGTCTTCTGGTTCTCCACCAACTGAGCTAACTCCATTGCCTCCCTCAGATCTCTTGGTCTCATGACCTTCACTGCATCTCTGATCTCGGGTTTGAGGCCCTTCATAAAGTTTCCCCCCCCAACGTACTGTTTGATAGGCCCTCCATGTCTCCCACCAAGCTCTCAAAATTTCTTCCTGTATTCCTCCACTGTTCCCTCCTGAGTGAGGGCATAGAACTGCTCGGAGATCTCCCATGGGCTGCTCCCCCTGAATCTCTCCCTGATAGCTTCCTTGAAGTCCCTCCAAGTCCTCACCGGATCCCACTTATCCATGTACTTGAACCAGGCAAAAGCCGCCCCTTCCAAGCACATACTAGCCGCCATCAATCTCTCCTCCTCCATCAGGCCATTCACTGCAAAATACCTCTCCACCTTGTGGATCCACTCATCCACATTCCCCTCTTCGAAAACTGGCATTTTCAGCTTTCTGGCCCTCGTGTCCACCCCGTATGCCCTATTCCCCCCCATGGCCTCCTCTGTCCCAGGCAATGGGATCTTCCCAAGTTCCTCTCTCTCCATATCGGGGCTCATCATCCCTCCTCGTCCGTCGATAGCCATCTTCCCCTCGCGCCCCGCCATGGTGGTTATGGATCCCCCATGGCCGGTCCACTGGGTCGGGCCTCCGACGATGCCAATCATCCTCTCTTTCTTCCCGCCTGATGGACTCCCGATGCAGCATTCTTCCGTTGCTACCCAGCAGTTCCACCTCCTCTTCCCCTTCCGGCTTTGCCTTCTCCTTGCCCTTGCTCCCACTACCTTCTCCTCTTTCCTCCGCTGGCAAAGCTCTTGCTTGCCCTTCCAACAACTTTTTCATCATCTCTTCCAATGCCATAAATTTCCCTTCCATATTCTCACTCAACGTCGCCATCTTCTCCTCCAGATCCGCCTTAAATTGACCCACTTCGGTCTCCAAGACTTCTACACGTTTAGATGCCATGGGAACCACGAAATGGTCTCCGGATCTCTTCCGAAAAGCAAAAATCTGCTGCGAAACAGTGGAAAACAGCCCCCCACCGTCCGGATCTGTGCTCTGATACCAATTTGATAGGAAATACTTGTATTTATAAGTAATCCTAGCGCAAATCAGTAATCAACAGCAATTTTCTTGCTGTCCACAGCAGAAAAACAGCCATCAAAGAGAAGAAAATAGGGAAATTTCACTAAAGATCTGAGAGAAAACGAAGCAAGAACTTGTATTCCAATAGTAGATGCAATACAATAAAGAAAGATACACTTTTCCTTCAATTCGAGAGGAAGGAATTACTCTCCAACAATCTCCGGCAACGCCAAGAGCCCAAACAAGAAAACCTAGAAGACGAATCCTTTTTCCAAAATCCAGATGAAAACCTAATTCCCTCATAACTCCCTCTTAATACAATCTAATTCAAATTAAACGCAAAAGGACTACTCTACCCTTCCTTCTCCCTCCAAAAATACTTAATCCAAGTTTGAATTGCACGTGGACCCCACTCCCTGGCTCCCTCTCTCTTCCGCCTGGCGTGGTGTCCGTCTTCGGTAAAACTGGACCGGCTGGGCCGGTCCAGGATGAGCCGGTCCAAGCTGGACCGGCGTAACACTCTACTTTTGATATTAGATGTCATGATGTATTTTATTATTATCTTATGTTATTTGCAGTCTTTCTATTTTTACCCCTGTGGGGAGTTACTTTGTTATTGTAGCCCAGAGGGCAATTTCGTATTTTCTCATTGTATGAGTTGAGACCTATATATAGTGGTCTCATGTATTATTTTGAGCTTAATGAATATTTTGAATGAAAATTTGTTTTGATCATCTTGTCTTCTTCTTCTTCTTGTGGAGAGTTAGAAAGGAGAACGAGAGCCCAAGGTGAGGGTGAAAAGCAATACCCACCAGTCATTGGAAGAGTCTGTGGCTCGTGGTCTATCCCCAACATCCAATCCCCCTCCCTTCTTCCCAACCCGCCGGCCTTAGCTTCCCCTTAGCCATCGGCCACCCCACCACCACCATCCGTCCGTGGACCTTTCAACCATCGACCTCATCTCCCATTCCCCTCGAATTCAAGTTTTGAAAATTCAAAATTTGAATATCAAAATCTTTCCAATTTTGGAATTTCCAAATTAGGAAAGTTTTAAATCCGTTTTCATGACAAAATTCAAATTCAAACGGATTTTGTTTTAATCCTTCTTAAACCTCATGCACCCAATTTGGAAAACATCCACTTGCTCCCACACCAATTTTTCCCCTCTAGAAGCCGCCGGCCACATGCTTGGGTGGAGCCCCATTAATGCCCCATTAAGGCATTGATTCCTCTTGAATTAGGAATTAACTCCAAATAATTTTCCCTCCTAATTTACTTAAAACTGAAATCAAATTTCAGTTTTAAGTTTTTCAAACCTCCTCCCTCCCCCTATTGACCGCCGGCCCCTTCATTGGTTTCCCCTCATTAACCCCACTTAATGCCTTAATTGCTTGATTGGAAATTTCAAATTCAAGCCAATTTTCCCTCCAAACTTAATCAAAACTGAAATTACTTCAGATTTGGATTAATTCCCTAAAAGAAGTCATCTAAGCCTAATTCGTTTTCAAGCCTTGTTCCTCTCTACACCCGCCGGCCACCCTTCTCCTTTGGAATCCCCGCCGTCCCCACCCTCTCTCTCCCCGTCTCTTGAATCAAGAGTCCAAGAGGGAACGAAGGCGACGTCTTCCATCTCCGTTTCAATGACGTATGGCGGATCCGGAGCTTGAGTGGGGTCTTGTGTTCAACGCCGACGGAAGCATCAACATCCTACGATCCTCGTGCTTCGACGTAGGATTTGAGGACAAAACCACCGTAGAAGAATATTTGGAGAGAGTCATCCCGATCCTTGCAAGCATCATCGACCGACGATTTTCAAGCTACAATTGAAGTCTCGACGGCCACCTACGACATCCATCCCCACCGGCTACCTTTCCTCCGACGAAGTTCTTCAGCGCCTTCTCTCTAGTGGTGATATCCTTCATCATTTGGATCTTCTCTCTCCGCTAAAGCTTACTAATAGTTGAGTGAAACGGCCCACAAGGTGAAATTCTCATTGTTAAGCGTTGGATTTTTGTTACTTGTACTTTGCATCTAAATCTCTTGGAGTTTTGAATGAATTGCTTCGGTTAATTTCAATTGCATTTCTTTGGACCTAATAAAGTTGAAATTTTCAAATTCTTAACTCAATTCTATGTGCTAGCTTTAAATTTAAAAGGAGCAAAACTTTAATCTTTTCTCTTCTTAAATTTCTTGAAATAACTCCTAGTGGTTATCATCTCATATGATTCACATCATAGGGTTTTCTCTTTTTTGGCTGAAATTAGATTGTTCTAAGGATTGATTGGGCTATAGCTAGTGGCTAGAGATTGGGAGAGCCGGATCTTTCTCTCGAATTGAAGATCCATTATATCTTGTTCGTTTTGTTCTATATTTCATCAATTATAAATGTTTTCTCTTATTTTTCTTCATCGTTCTTCTCAATTGTTGTTTAGCCTTCACTGAAATTCAAATTCAGCCAATCTTTTCTTGGTTTCTTACAAGCATTTCCTATCAGATTTATACTTTAATTATCATGATAAAGTGATCTACACATCATATAGCATTATGAGGTATCTATAAAGCTTTTACAAATATGTAAGAAAATTTTGAGCATGAAAGACATCATTAAACATATAAGTTATGACATAGAATCTACTAAATATTCTTGTAAATATGATGTAAGTATCAAGGATAATGCCCCTAATAAATAATTGTACATTCATCCTCCAATAATAAAAATTACCTTCCTCACAATGCAATATGGAGACAAATGCTCAATTGAGATCCAGGGGAATAATGTGTTAAATAAAGAAGTCTTAATTTGTTAGAAGACGTAGATGTTTATAGTAGTAATGAGAATTTTTCAAGAAACAACAAGAACAATCCAACACCTATAATAAAGAATTTTAATAATGGATGTGTATAAAGGAAGTGGAAAGGAAAACAGTAAGGAGGAGATGAAGAAGAAAATCTAATTGTGATGGAGAGTGACATCATGACTCAAGAGTGGATGCTGATGCATGTCAAAGAAAGTGAGAAAGGGAAAAAGCTCGGGTGACAATATGCTACAGCTGGAACAAGGCAATGAAGACTTGCAGCGTGAGAGGGGTGATCTTGCTCTTGGGTGGAAGAAAAGAGAGGAAGAGATGCGGTGTATGGCTGGTTTAGGAGAAGCGGTGAAACAAACTTGTGGGAGAACCCTAACTCAGTTCCTTACTTTTCACTTTTGATGGCGATGATGGGTGGAATTCTTGTACAATGAAGGCGGCAATGTCAAAAACGAGGGAATTCACATGTTGGGTCTAAGCAGGGGCGGAACCACCTAGTGCGGAGGGGGGGGGGGGCAATTGACCCCCCTAAAAAAATTAAAAAATATTTATTACATAGATATTTAGGTAATTTGGTCCTCTCCATCCTTTTTTTACTATTTATTATAGGAGTTTTTAGGCAATTCCCGCCCCCGCCCCCCCCCCCCCCCTAAAAAAAAAAATTATGATCTTTAGGTGATTGTCCCCTAGCAAAATTAAACACGTTGTGTAGATGTGTTATTTATAAATTTACCCCCCCTAAGAATCAAGGCCGGTTTCGCCCCTAGGCCTAAGTCTGCCATGTTTTTTATGGTCAAGGATGGGCTGATTCAAAGGTTTGGCTCATTACACTATTTTACCCCAGGAAGAAGCGTAAAACTAATGCTATTAATTTGAATCAAATTGCGTTGAATTTTAACTAGTCGGCTATTTAATCAAATCACATGGAACTTGTCAAGCTTTGAATTATTTTACCTTGACAAGGACAAAAGCTAGAGTAGCATCACAATCCATTCAAAGCATTCTAGTGTTAGGTTTCCTTGTTCAGGATTTCTGTTTTCTTACTCATTTTCTTGAAATGCTGGCGAAAAAAATGAATCCTATACTAATTGTTTTGTAAGTTCTTTCTGTGCATGGTGTGGAATTACAAGCAAACACTTGCTTGTGTAATGTGTAAAAGGGTTTTAGTGTGGTTTATATACAAAATGAATACCGGCATGAACATTTAGTTCATCATCACCAATTCAAGTCTGTTCTCTTAAAACAGGTGTAGTAGATTTTTTTTTTTAATCTTAAAATTTTCAAATATATTCAACTAAGCATTTCTTCTAATGTGCTCTCCTGAACCATAGATGAATCTGCGGTTGATTTGTTCAAAAGATTGTTGGCCTTATATTCTTCTTTTGAAACAAATAAAGTGAAATGTTGCTAGTTTCTGCTAATGCTAGTTCCTTTAGCTGCATTTAACGTTTTCAACCCTTTATGAAGCTGTGTTTTATAGCCACTTCATTCAGTTAATAAATTTTTATACAATGATGATTATATTGTGGCATTTATACTTGATTTCTTGTTTAAAATCACGCTATATCTTCTGGTTATAGGTGGTTCTGCACTGAAGAAACAAATGCTAGATGATAGAAGATTTCCGAAAATGCATTTGGATTTGCAGCGCCTTCTACAGGTGATTAATCATTTTTACCATTTGTAGAATTTATTATAGAAAAATTCAAACTCTTACCTTTAGAGAGTCATTTTCAGCTTCTCAAATTGGGTCTTCTATGAATTTTTAAGCCTCTTTGCCCTATTTTACTGTTATGCATCCAACTAAAATACCATATAATCTTCGTTTGAGGCAGAAATAATATATATACACAGGTTTTTGATATGCCGGTTCATACTGAACCGGCCCAGCCGGTGTACTAAAGGCCGAAACAGTCCGCCTCCTCTGTTTAGTTCCGCCTAGTTCTGCCCAACAGGGTGGGCCCCACCTATCCACGCAATTTCAAATTGAAAAAGAGTTGGCGGCTAGGACTTGGGAGGGAAATTAGATTAGGAAAACTTTTTGTATTAAAGAGTAAGAGAGGATTAGAGAAGATTATGTTTTGATTGAGTGGAATTAGAGTTTCTTGGAGACTTGGGCTCTAGACTCTCTTGTCTAGAGATTTGGGAGAGACTATCCTCCTCTCGAATTGAGGATCTCTTCTATCTTTGCTTTGTTCTTGTTTCTCTTTGTTTTCTATAAGATTGGCTATTGTTTGATTGTTCTTCCACCACGATTTCTTCATTTTCTCGCTGTTTTTTCCTATTATTGTTAGGTTTGCTTGCGAACTCAAGTAGATCCGATAGAATTACTTGTGAACTAAAGTATTTCCTATCAGTTTTGATTTCACTGGTTTAACCTGCTTTAATGCAGGTAGTTGCTCATGGTGAGCAAGTATTCCCACGTGTGAAAGAGAAATGTGCGGGGAAAAGCTGGTTCCTAAATGAAAACATTGTTGCTCTGGAGGAGCTGATCGGTCGCCTTAGGAGACTGAAAGAGAATCTGGGATTTATAGTAAATCGGGTGACAGCCATTCAAGCTGGTCTTGATAGTTGGCAAGCAGAACAAATAAACAGAAAACTTTACTACCTTTCCTTTTTCTCACTGATTTTTCTTCCGCTATCAATTGTCACTGGAGGTAAGCTTAGCTGCTATTGATATGTCGAGATTCATGCTTCGTTTGGGACGGCTTTCTTACTGCTTTTTAAAGTAGATTTTCAATACAAAATTAAAATTTTTATATTAAAAAGCAGTAAAAAAACAGTCCCAACGAAGCTTCAAATACTTTACAGGTTCCTTCACTTCTGCATTTTGTTTTTTCTTGACAGTATTTGGTATGAACGTTGGTGGAGTGCCATGGACAGGACAGAAGGACCCAGAACTAAAAGATGGCTTTCGCAATGTTTTACTGCTCTGTGCTGCTATGTTCTTGTTACTTCTATTTTGCTTTACCTTCCCAACTATCTATCGACATATTTCTGCTTGGAGCAACCGAGCTGCATTACGAAGATCATGGTCTCTTAACAGAAAGTCCATCTTAAGAAGAACACTCCGAAGAGGTGCATTTCAGGGAGGAGGAGGTTATATACGTCTTTAATTGGTTATTCTTATATGCCTGTACAGTTACAGACTTCGAATAGAGGAGGTCAGGTATCTATTGAAGGGCAAATTATTAGGTCCGGTCATCCAATAAAAACTTGCCACATGAACTGTGCTTTGACTGTGCGCTTTATCTGTGATTTTGATGCGCTTGACTTAATATTCCGCATACATGTGTACAATCCACGTGGCAAATTTTTAGTGGATGTCCGGACCTAGAAATAGGTCCGATGACCAGACCTAATAATTTGCCCTATTGAAGCCAACACAATTCACCAGCATTGACATATTCTTTATTCATTCTTCAGTAATTAATTCAGATTGTTTTGATCAAGTTGATGGAATTATTTTTCAATGTAATTACTTGTTAACTTTGATAAATAGCCATTTCTGTTGTAAATTGTAATGTGATGATTTGAAATACTTGAAAATTTTCAGATTTTTGCAACGAAGTCATCTTCCATCAACTTTGATGTTATGTTGAGAAGGGGAGCTCTGAAATTCCATCAAAGCCTTTGAGCTTTGAATTGTAACTATTGCATATCTATTGTATATTTTGTGTCTGATTTTATGAGCAGTCATTGATGATTTGAAGCTTTGAAGCCTTTGAACTTCTATGGGATTAGGAATGATTTTGTGTTGATAAGAAATAGTCGTTTTTTTTTTTTTCTCGATTGCTAAAATATACTTTTTTCATTGGTCTCAAACAGGAGAAATTATTATGTGTAGAGTTCGGATGTAGAGTTGCGTCTGAACTCTACATATTATTGAATATTTTGCTGAATGTTTATGTGTATTTACTTAGTATTTATTGAGTATTAAATACGCAATAAATATTTTATAAATATGCAGTAAATACTCAACTAATATATAATAAATATTTAGTAAATACCCGACAAATATGCATTAATATAAAAATATATATTTTAACAACGTGTGAACATTTCATTGGAGTACGGACACAACTTTACATCTGGACACCGTACGTAATAATTTCTCCTCAATCAGATCGGAAAATCAATTAGTGTCTAATATTTCTCGACAACCTTGACATTATAGAAAGGTTGATGGCTTGCCCTACTAAGGCTTCGTTTGAGACGGCTTTCTTATTACTTTATAAAGCAGCTTTTTAGTACAAAAGTTTTAATTTTTGTACTAAAAAATTGATTTAAGAAGCAGTAAAAAAGCCGTCCCAAACAAACTTTAACTTATTTATTATTTTGTCTTTTGGCTCTGACATGTCACCTTGAGATGATAATGTAAAAATTGTGTGCATAATGTTTATTTTGATGAGTAAAAAAATATTGAATTTGTCTTAAGATTAGTATAATATGAGTTTTTTATATACAATGTTAATTTAAAAACATGTTTAAATGTTTAATGATTTTTATTAAGCCCATCATAGCATAAATTTTCTCAGCTTTATTTTCTTATCAAATTCTTCTCTCATCTTCTCATTGAATTAGTTTAACTTAATTTTTTTTTATCTTATTCAATTCTTCTTGCATCATCCGTTCATTGAATTAGCTTCGAAAGCCAAATGGATTAACAAGTTGACAAAAAAATGTTTAAGGTATTATTGCTCATAAATCTTTTAACAAACTAAAAAATAGGGTGCCAAAATTTGTAATCATAGGCAGAATTTGCTTAACAACAACAAATAAGTTTTTATCATATTACATGAGGTCGATTACATGAATTTTTTTTTTCCATTGTGTCCCATTAAAACTTCATTATGGATAGTTTTTTTGTTGATTCTTAAAGCAATTTTTTAGTATGAAAATTAAAATTTTTATATTAAAAAGTTGCTTTAAGAAGCAACAAGAAAGTCGTCGCAAATGAAACCTAAAAATCAAAATCTCATTTAAATTTAATAAAGAAATGTTATTTTTAATATTTTCTAACAAAGTCATTTTAGAAGTCATTTTAGATATATCTCTATCTTTATTAACATAAGTGAAATCTAATAGATCTACACTCTTCTAATCGGGTCATCGAAAGACAGTCGTTTTATAAAGAATTTTTCTAATCTTATCTTCCACTAGAGCTACTCTAACATTTTCACATATATGCCTCTTTTGCAGGAACTTTTATTACATCCGGTGAACGTATGTAGAGGTACGTTTGGTCGGCACGAAGATCGCACGCACAAAACGAGAAATACCGAGCAAATACTGAGCAATACCAACAATAACGAGAAATATCATTATGTGAAGATAAAATACCGAGTTATACCGAGCAATACCGAGTAATACAAAAAAATACCGAGTTTTTTGGTGTTGCTCGGTATAACTCGGTATTGGTCTTCATAGAGCCGTATTCCTCGTTATTAACAAACAATACCTAACAATACCGACCAAATACGGAGCAAAAACCGAGTATTAATTCTCTGACCGAACGTAGATCTACGTCCGGTCACAGGACGTAATAAAAGTTTCTTTTGCAGGCAGAATTTGAGTTTGCTCGTTTCTCAGAAAATGTTCAATGAATTGTTTTGGGTATTTTGATCTGTATGTAAAATATATTTAAAATGCACACATACAAAACAAATACAACCATTGAAATATATTTATTTGCTTTTATTGAATCAGATTTGCGTACATGAATAAAGAAGTGTAAATCTGTAAATAAATCTTTCAAATAAAAAAAAAACGTTTTTTTTTTTTTTGCATTTACATAATTACATTACCTTATCAGCCGTCGTGAACCAATCAGAGCTGAGGTTCTGTGATGAGGGATGTTTATACAAATGCAGTCCGTCGTGGACCAATCAAAGCTGCTAGAACCTTATCCATTCCACGACTGTCATCGCCGTTATCCACTCGCGTGCCCACCACAGCATATTGATTATTGAAGCCCCTGATTTTCACTCTACCAGAAAAAGCTCACAAATTTCGGAGTGTTAGGGCAAAGAGAGAGAGAGATGGCAACTACTGCTTGCTTCTTCCACAACCATGCTCCCTCCCCGGCCACCGCCGCCGCCACCGCCACCTCAAGGTCTCCGCGCCTTGTACCAAGCATCCGCCCTACCCATCTTGTCGTCCGGGCTCAGAGGCAGGCGGCAGCCATGGCCGAGGAGAACAACTCTACTGCAGTCTCACGCAGATTGGCTGTCACCATCCTCATAGGCGCTGCCACCATCAGCACCAAGGTCTCACCGGCCGACGCTGCCTATGGAGAAGCTGGCAAGTTCTTACAACAATTGATGGATTTAAACCCCAATTGACTATTTCAAGCCTCTTAGTTCTATTCCTATTATAGAATTTTTTAATAAGAAGCTTTTGTGATTATCTACGATTGCTTTTGTTTGGATTCCAGTTCTTCTTTATAATCAAACATGAAATAACCGGATATATAGGTATGATTATCCTTCTTGAGAATGATTGAAGTGTTGCTTTATACCGTAAACTTTTTTTAGTAAAATGGTGTATGTAAAGTATGAAGCTCTCATTTCGAAGAATTATTTTTTCTCTGCGGAGACCGGATGCAGAACGCTATTCAGAGACCACCTAGAATGCGGCACATCAGTGGTACCGAGCACAGGGATGATGTGGCGCATTCTGGTCTTCGGATGACGTTCGGCGTCTGTACATAATAATTAATCCTTATTTCTCTCTAACTTTGCAGCAAATATGACCCAAGTATTTTGATGTTCATGCCTGATTATAGATGGCAATATATAGTTATATACCCTGTCCTACCATTTAGGATAGTAAATAATGGTATATGTTTCTACTGAACATTCATGAGGAAAAAGGAGAATGCATGTTGTATGATTACATATCCTTATTCAATTCAATTATTATTTAAAATTGTGCAATAAGAAGTTCACCTTTATGTTAGTCATGTGTGACTTACACCTCTCATAATGTGAGGTGCTTAGGCCTTGTTAGGCATGCTCAATGTACATTAGATTTTCTTAGGTAATATTAATAAATAGAATTAATCAAACCTTTATTTTTCAAATCCTACCCTTTACCCCTCACATCTCATGCCTTACACATCACGCCTCAAAGCTTAAGCCCTCCTGGTTTTAGGATACCCTAACTCGATTGCCCGAGCTCATCTTCTTCTTCATGCATTTGCTACTCCACTTCTTCTCACACACTAGTAACCATCTCCTTCCTAGCTACCACTACCGCCTCCTCTTCTTGTCTATTTTTTACTTCTTACTATGTTAGGATGTTAATATTTTATTACTTCATGCTTTGATGTGTGTACAATACTTCTTGTTTTGTGCACTTCGTTGATTATAAGGTTTACAATTTAAAATGCCTTGAGGCTTGCATCTCATCTCACGTATGAAAAATAACTCAATGCCCATTTGCGCAATTTAATACATTGTTTGCGATTAATGAATGATTGCATGGAGCTATATATAAAAAAAAACTACATGTTATCCAACTGTTATACATATTACAAATTCTCCTTAACAACCGATATAAATCATCGATGATACATTAGATGGGGTGACTCACATACATGTAGGCTTTTTGGCGAATTTTTTCTCATGACTATAACTATTTGTATAAATTAAATCAATCATAATTAATGTATATAAGTTGAAATGCTCACAAGGAAGGCTTGCTTGCGTGATAAAAAATTCACCTTACTCATCATCAAAAGAAAAGACTGAGAATTGTACACTTCCAAATTATCTTTACATAAAAATTGATGTCCAATCAAGATCAAGAAAGTCATGTATGAATTAAAATTAATTTTTTTTTTTAAAGTTAAACAAGATTTAGCAGGCCCAAGACAAGTCTAGGATTACTAAGATTAAATAGGTGTTCAAGTGATTTGGTCTAGTTTAGTATATGAATTTCAAGTTCGACTTAGGCCCAAGACAAGCTCATATGGAGCATCTCACAGACATTATCTGCCAAATTTTCTTCACAAACCAGAGAGCATTTCACATCTCACTCAATTATATCTGAACTTGATGCAGCTAATGTCTTTGGCAAGCCGAAGACTAACACAGACTTCCTCCCCTACAATGGCAATGGATTCAAGCTCTTAATACCATCCAAATGGAACCCAAGCAAGGAGGTAGAATTCCCTGGCCAAGTTCTCAGATATGAAGACAACTTTGACTCTAACAGCTATGTTTCAGTCATCGTCACTCCCACAGACAAAAAGTCAATCACTGATTATGGACCACCCGAGCAGTTTCTCTCACAAGTAATTACTTCTCATTTCCCACTTCAATTTGTTTTATCTATCATTTGCACATTTAAATTTCTTTGTCAATGTCACAGAATTTCTACCTGTTTTCCTTTGCTTCTGTGCACAGGTTGGTTTCTTGCTAGGCAAACAGGCTTACTCTGGAAACACACAATCTGAGGTAGTTACATTAAGGTTTCATTTGACACGGTTTTTTTACTGCTTCTTAAGGAAAGCTGTTTTAAGAAGCAGTAAGAAAGTCATCCCAAATGAAGCCTAAATTTCTTTGTCAAAGTCACACAATTTGACGGCACATGTATATAATTGATTCTCAAATGATTGATTTTCTAGGGAGGGTTCGATGAAAACTTGGTTGCTACTGCTAATATACTGGAATCTTCGGCGCCGGTGATCAATGGGAAGCAATACTATTTTGTTTCAGTGTTGACGAGGACGGCGGATGGTGATGAAGGTGGCAAGCATCAGCTGATTTCTGCAGCTGTGTCAGATGGCAAGCTCTACATTTGCAAAGCACAGGCAGGTGACAAGAGGTGGTTCAAAGGGGCAAGGAAGTTTGTGGAGAGCGCAGCCAGTTCGTTCAATTTAGCATGATTAAGAAAATGTTTGCGTCAGGATTATATGTGTTTTATTTCTTTGGTTGTAAAGTAATGAGATTAATGTTATCAGAACTGCTATCTTTGAGGATCAAAGAAACTGGCATTTGCTAAATGATGATTCACTTGCATATGCATTAAGAGAGGATATTATATATATGATGATAGTAACTCCGAAAAACTTTGCATTTTATATGATCATTATGTTATAAGAAGCAAAGATCTCCATGGATCTGACAAGAAAGTTCAAGTAATGCAGAAGCATCTTTATAGATTTGTATATGGTTTTATATATGAAATTTTTTTTTTTTTTTGAATTAGAGATTTTTGTATTACAAAATTATTTTAGGAAGCGGTATGCCGGTATGAAAGTTGTAATAAGTCTTAGGCTTCGTTTGGGACGGCTTTCTTACAGCTTCTTAAATCAGCTTTATAGTAGAAAAGTTAATTTTTTTTTACTAAAAACTGCTTTGCAGCAAGGAAGCTGTCTTGGGATGGTTTTCTTTACTGCTTCGTAGAGTACAAAAATTTTATTTTTTGTGCTAGAAAACTGCTTTAAGAAGCAACAACAAAGTCATACCAAATGAAGTCTTGGGCTTGAAGTATTAATTGTTGCTGAGATATGATGAAGAGATGAATGATTAATAGTTACCCACCCTAAAAGATTGCTTGGTTAGTTTGGTTGAAATCAAGTATATAAAATCATTCTAAATGTTTCTTTATTCAAGCTCAAAATTTTTATTTGATTTGGAAACTCATATATTATAAAATTACTTTACCATTTATTTCTATCTAAATTGTTCTTCAGTGTTATTTCTGCAAGTATGTTGAATAATCATAATATTCATGAAATTTTATATTGTGTAATATTTATGATAAAGATTGTTGTTCTTGATCTTCACTTGTTAAATGGCATTACTTAAAAAAAATAAAAATAAAAGCATGAAAAAAATCAAATTATTATATTTTTAGTTTCTTAATGGTGCATATATTCATTTATATAAAAGAAAAAACAATCTAATATATTCTCTGTTTCTTTGTGTAAATATAAATATTTGAAAAAAAAATTAAGTGAATGTGTGTCAATAGGATTGGATATAGTTCTTATATAAATTATATCAGAATTAATTTAAAATTATTAGATTAAAATTAATGAATTAATCTTTTGAAATTTAATAATAATTAAATAAGTCCAAATATAATTTACATAAGATATTCTGATCTTTTTCGGTTTTTGCAATTGAATTTTGATCAAATTTGGAGTATGAGACTACGGGCCCGGTTTCCATGGAGCAGTATGAATGAGTGCTTTTTGGCCCGAAAGGAAGATATTGTCCATCCACAACCTGACCCGCCTAATATAGGTCTAGAAACCCAGCCCGTCTCCAGATAAAAATCAAGCAAAATTCCTAGTTCCCTTTATTTTATTTTTTTAAAAGAAATTTATCCAAAAATTTACTTTGAACAAAAATATCCTTGATAAGAAATTACTACGGACTACTTTTTGACTTTGAAATATATAGATAGGTTCGAAGATGGTTCGATCATTGATTGTGATTTGAAGATGACTAATTTAAAATTAGTTTGGAAATGATTCAAATTTAGTTTGCATATGATTCCATCATATTACGAATAAGGTGCAATTATTATTTAATCATCGATGAAAATAGTTCGAAGGAGATCAGATCATAGTACGAAGAATACTCGACCATTGTTCGTTTAATGTTTTATTATTATTTGAAAAATATTTGATCAATGTATGATAATGAATCATATCTCAACTGATATAATATAGAACACAATCACAACAACTATGACAAAAGAAAATGTATTTTACAAATTTATAAAATTATAAATTGATTTTAAGAAATAAAATACATCAGCTATAACACAGAGTTTTGTAAACAAACAAAACAAATTATAAAAAATCAACATAGCGGTCATATCATAAGTTTTATGAGCATATAGCATTTTTTAAGAAAGAAAACACAACAATCATAACACATAGTGCTTATGAGAAAACTGATGTATAAAATCCACAACAATATCAATATCATCATAGTTATACAAACTAATTTAATTAAAGAATGAATACTTTAAATTTAAATTTTTACATTAGAATGATAAATGGAATTGTAGATCTACATTATGGTGAGATAAATCTACAAATAAATGGTCTATGAAGAATTGAATGTGATCATGTGTGACTTCTAAAGAATTTTCTTTGAAAACAAACGTATGATCTATTGTATTCGATACAATTCATGATTATAATTGCAAATAAGATATAGAGTAATCAGCATACTATGTGCAATGATTTTTTAAGTTAAATTTTCTTAAAGTTTAGAATGAATTTTCTTATTGTAACGTCAGAGTCACATTGATGGTGGCCCTACTTTACATCTAAGGAGATTTAGGAGAAAAAAATCATGTCTTTTAGCAAATAATCCTAATTATTGAAGCAACATTGAGAAACATTTATATATTGGATTCATCATTCTCTATGAGATCTTCAGTGTTGTGCAAGAGGAGTCATAATCATAAAACTTCATGGACTATGTAGTAAGATATCACATGTAATCCAGTGACTGCTATTCTAGTTCATTGCAAAATATATGAATTCTACACCAACCAATAACGTTAGGAACTTCTCCTCTCCAATAGTATATATGAGTGCCACGTCAATGCATCAAGCCACATAAAGAAGTTATTTTTTCCAAAGTTTCTCAAAGATGAAAACTGTTATTCTATAATATTAATCAAATGATTTATTCAACACAGTGATGCTAAATCATAGATCTTCGAGTTTAGTTGAATTTGCTTCCTTATTAAGAAACATAAATAATCAATATGTTGGTAAAAGATAAAAGAAAACAAAAAAAAAAGTTACTGAAAATATCTTCCAAATGTTAGAACCATGCTTTCAACAAAGTAAAGGACATGTCACCATACTACTTAACAATGTAGTGGGAGTATTTTGAACTAGAACCACTCTGCACTTCCATTACCTACTTCTTCACCTCCTTTGAGTTGTTAGTCATTTCTACATTAAAGACTTAAAAGAGAAAAATACAGTCAATTTAGTGCATGGAGAGGGTTAATAGCATAATGATCCATGGACTTATACCTTTACCTTAATAGATTAGTGACATCTCTAGTCAAGCACTTATTCTTCACAAATTTTGTTAACATTGTTGGCTATACAATATTTTTTTGTAAATTATAATAATTAGACTAACCACTTTCTTATATGTATATATAATGGCAAGGAGTTGATCCCTTGAGTCTTACCTCTCATATTCTATATATTTAATGTCAATATGTCATTCCAATGATTCCTCTCATCCTTACCTACACATATAATGACAATGGGTTGACCGCCAAACTCTACCTTGTCCTCCAACTCCTACTCCATATATTTCTCCTACTACACCTCTTCACAAGTTGGGTTAGTGGCATGCACCTTCTCACTATCCTCATTCTCCTTCTCCTTCTCCTCCACATTTCTCCTTTCTTAATGCTCTTACTATATGTTGACCTCACTTCCAGCCGAGGTCACCCGAGCTATAGTCACCCGACCTACAATCACCTAACATGCAGTCACTTGAGCTTCAATCAACCTAAACTCCAGTCACCATGAACTTCAATTACCCTAAACCAATCAAATATCATAAACCTCAGTCATCCAAGCAATTAACAGCCCTGCATTACATTCAAATGATCCAATGCACTATCGGTCGGGTTTTCACATAGCATTATGATGAGGGATTTTTGACTTGAAAGGAATATATGGTCCGTCCAAAACCCGACTTGCCCAATATAGGGCTCGAAACCTGGCCCCCTCGAGATAAAAATCAAGCAAAATTCCTCATGCCCTTTATTTTATTTTTTTAAGATCTTTTTCCTCTCACGCATCTGCTTCATGAATATCTGCTCTTTCCCATGTGGTTGCATGTCAGATGTTTGTTGAAGCACTTGAGATTTTCCTCTGTGTTTGATCGATCCAGTTCCAGGCAAATAACTCAAATTTTTTGGGGACTTTTAGGTCAATTAAGTTAACTCGCACATACATCACATGCATAAGTTTCGAACTCAATAACTCTTAGTTGACAGCCAAAACTTCTAACTAAGATGAGCTGCATAAATAACTCAATTTGAAATTTGTTTTCTCGAACAAAACCCTTAGGTTGTTTGGCTGCAAGTAGGGTTCAATAAATCTTATAAATCAAAATATAATAGTTATGGTGTTAAACTCAAAGAGTTATTTCGTAAGAATTTACATGACTGTGATAGGAATAGTTGAATTTATATACTCTATAATAATAAAATTTGTATATATATAATTTATTTAAGAAATTTATCTGAAAATTCACTTTGAACCAAGATATCTTTGATAAGAGATAACTACAAACTATTTTTTTGATGTCGAAATATATAGACATGTTCGAAGATGATTCGATCATTGATTGTTGTTTGAAGATCAACATCAACAACATCAAGCCTTTATCCCACTACGTGGGGTCGGCTACATGAATTCTTTTTCTCCATTGTGTCCTATTAAAAGTCAAATTCTCGTTTAAATCTAATAAAGAAATGTCATTCCTAATATTTTCTAACCAAGTCTTTTTAGGTCTATTCCTACCTTTCTTAACATAAGTCAAATCAATACCTCTACTCTCCTAACCGGGTCATCGCAAGGCCGCCGTTTTATGTGACCAAACCATCTAAGGCGACTCTCTCTAATCTTATCTTCTACTGGAGCTACTCCAACCTTTTCACGTATATGCTCATTTCGTATCCTATCTCTAAGGGTAAAGCCACTCATCCACCTGAGCATCCTCATCTCTACCACACTTAACTTAGTATTATCTCTCTTTTAATGGCCAACATTCGGCACCATAAAGCATTGCAGGCCTCACTACCATCTTATAGAATTTTCCCTTAAGTTTGAGGGGTACATTTCTATCACATAACAAGCCCGATGCATTCCTCCACTTCAACCATCCAACTTTAATTCTGATGATAATATCCCCATCTATTTCACCATCACTCTGAACAATGGATCCAAGATATCTAAAACGTGTACTCTTAATAATGACTTGATCGCCCAAAGTCACAATCCCCTCACTAGGTCTATTACTACTAAAATTATACTCCATATATTCCGTTTTAGATCTACTTAAGCGAAAACCTTTAGACTCTAAGGTTGACCTCCATAATTCAAGTTTACCTTCAACTCCCTCTCTAGTCTTATCAACAAGAAGAATATCATCAGCAAAAAGCATACACCAAGGTACATCCTCTTGCAAATGTCTAGTTGTTTGAAGATGATTGGTTAAAATTTATTTGAAGATATATAGTTTGAAGATGATTTGAATTTAGTTTGCATATGATTCCATCATATTACGAATAAGGTGCAATCATTATTCAGTCATGGATTAAAAATAATTTGAAGGAAATCAAGTTATAGTACGTAGAATACTCAATCAGTTTTAATTTAATGTTTTATTATTGTTTAACAAATATTTAATCATTGTATGATAATGAATCATATCTCAAATTGATATAACCTAGATTGCAATCACAATAACTATGAAAAAAAATGTATTTCACAAATTTATAAATTGATTGTAAGAAATGAAATACGTCGACTATAACACAGAGTTTTGTAAACATATAGAGCAAATTATAAAAAAATCAGCATAGCGTTCATATCACAAGTTATATATGCATATAATATTTTTTAAGAAAGGAAACACAACAGTCATAACACATAGTGCTTATGAGAAATTGATGTAGAAAATCTACAATAATATCAACATCATTTATAACATAGTTATACAAATTAGTTTAATGAAAGAATAAATATACTTGAAATTTTAATTTTTACATTAGAATCATAAATTAACTTGTAAATCAACATAATGGTGAGATAAACCTACAAATGAATAGTCTCTGAATATTTGCATGTGATAATGTGTGATTTCTAAAGAATTTTATTTGAAATCAAATGTATGATATATTATATTCTATGCAGTTCATGATCATAATTACAAATAAGATATTGAGCAATCATCATACTCTATGTGCAATGACTTTTTAAGTTAAATTTTCTTAAAATTTAGAATGAATTTCCTTATTGTAACGTTAGAGCCACATTGATGGTGGCTCTACTTTACGTCTAAGGAGATTTAGAAGGAAAAATCATGTCTTTTAGCAAATAACCCTAATTATTGAAGCAACATTAAAAAACATTTATATATTGGATTCATCATTCTCTATGAGATCTTTAGTGTGGTGCAATAGGCTTGAGTCATAATCATACAACTTCATGGACTATGTAGTAAGTAAGATCTCTCATGTAATCCAATGAATGCTATTCTAGTCTATTGCAAAATATATGAATTCTACATCAACCAATAACTTTAGGAACTTCTCCTTTGCAATAGTGTATATGAGTGCCACATCAAGCCACTTAAAGAAGTTATTTTTTCAAAATTTCTCAAATATGGAGATTGTTATTCTATAATATTAATCAAATGATTTATTCAACACAATTATGCTAGATCATTGGGTATCGCCAAGTTTGCTCCCTTATTGAGCAACATAAATAATCTATATGCCGGTAAAATAAAAATGAAGACAAAAAATAAAGTTTACTAAAAATATCATTCAAATGTTATAGCCATGCTTTCAATAAAATAAGACATGTCACCTTACTTTTTAACAATGTAGTGGGAGCATTCATAACTAGAACAACTATGCACTTCCTTTGCCTACTTCTTCATCTCATTTGAGTTGTCGGCCATTTCTACATCGAAGACTTAAAAGAGAAAAATTACTCATCAATTTGGTGGAGAGGATTACTAGAATAATGATCCATGGTCTTATGCCTTTGTCTTAATAGATTAGTGATAACTCTAGTCAAGCACTTATTCTTTCAAAAAATTTTGTTAACATTGTATGCTATGCATCACTCTTTTTTTAAATTATAACAATTAGACTAGCCTCCAACTCAATGGCAAGGAGTTGATTCCTTGAGTCTTCCCTCTCAATATTCTATGTATTTAATGTCAGTAGGTTCTTCCAATGACTCTTCTCCTCCTTAACTACACATATAATGGCAATGGGTTGATCGCCAAACTCCACCTTCTCCTCCAACTCCTACTCTATATATTTCTCCACTACACCTCTTCGCAGGTTGGGTTAGTGGCAAGCACCTTCTCACTATCTTTCTCCTTCTCCTCCACCTCTCCTCTCTTAATGTCATTAATATTAAAAAAAAAAAAAAACTTTGCACAAGATTATTTAGAGCATCCAATTTATACTCTTATCTTATTTAATTGTTCTCCATCTTGATTTGACAACTTCTCAATTCAAGAATAATGGTTGAAAGTTTTTTCATCCCTTCATATGATGGAATGAACTTACTTGCAACTAGTTATCCGTTTACGCTTCCCCTTCTCTCTCCTTAAAAGTAGGAGTGCTTATTTCTTCTTTATAATTCTAACTGAGATATGCGGAGATGGAGTATATATATTAGATTTATAATATACAGTTGTTTAAGAAGGTTAAATATATATAAAAATTAAGATAAAAAAGTTATAGTGAGCAAATTATATATCTAGTTCCTTAAATATAAGTAATTGTTAAAAATTAGCACATACATCTTGATTATTAAGTCATATAAGAAATCCTTTCCTATGAGCATCTTGTTGCTCTTCGAGCTTAGATTTATTGGTACTTTCTCTCAAATTAACTCAACAAATATATTTTCTAGATATGGAATAGCCTTATAAGCCCATTGTATATATTGTCTATTTAGTTAAAATGTATTGGACTAGTACTTTATTCTTCTTTATTGCATATCCTTTGTAGTACAACTTGCCTCTCTTTAGCTCTCATAACCTCCTATCTCATGACATCCCACTCCATGTATATCTAAAAAATACATCCTTATCTTGAAATTCATTTTAATGAAGATAATGTTGTGTTTGTCATAATCGAGGACACAATTTATAATGAAGAACATCCCAAGCTTTCATAAATCATAGTTATAAAGCCATTTCATGAAAATTTTTTTCAAGTCTATGTTCTTAATTTTTGTATTCCTATCAAAGCATCTCTCGAACAGGCCGCTTCTACTTTTTGTCATCCTCTTGAACTCATTATGAGTTAGGAACTTCAACACGTTAATACAACAGTTGAATCATCTTGAATTATGATTGACCAAAATGATCAACCCATTCAATGAATTTTTGTAACATCTTTAACCCGTTATTTAATAAGATTCAATATAACTTCAACACATTAATGCTCACTCAAACTTTGTCAGATCCTTTTGGAAGATAATTTGATATGATTGATGAAGGGTTGAAGTTGAATTTAAGTATGTAAATAAGGTTCAATTAAGTTTGGATAAAGATATAATGCATTTAAGTTGGTTCAAATATTATTAAATTGCAGGTTAATGAAATTATGTACACTCAGCAATATAGGACATCATTTTTGAAAATGATCAAATAACGTTCAAATAAAATTTGATAATGTTATGAATTTTTTTTGATGTTGCTCAAATATGATTTAATTATCATTTTAAAGATAATGGTGGTTGGAAGATGGCTCAAACATGATAACTAATATGTAATTGAAGTCAAGCGACAATGGGGTTTATGGTTTAGAATGCGAAGACTATTTTAAATTTAAAAATATTACTAACCTTCGAAGATTATGAGTAGAGAGAGGCTATTGTGAACTTTGCCACACATCAAAGATGGACATTTTGCAATAACCCGAAATAAAGGATGAGATAAAAAGAGGAAAAGGTTAAGGAGCTCTTACTAATGGTTGTTGAAATGTAATGTTCAACAATAATTTCAACTCTATTTGTTAACCGTTAATTTTTGAGTATATTTCTTATAAAAATAAATAATTAACTTATTTATCCAATTTAAATTATTATGGCATATAAAGAAAAAATTTCATGTGATATGGGTATTATATTTATCTTCTCAATTAATCATTAATTAAAATTTATTAAGCTAATCAAGCAAAAAATTTAGTTTGTTAAATTAAATAAAAAATTAAAGTAAATCAAGTTACTTAAATTAATAAAAAATTAATTAATTAATAATATTTTTTAAGATTAGTTTTATTATATATATATGATTGGAAATTAATGATTTTGATTAATAATATTTATATTAATTATAAGGATGCTAATTAAATTATATTGAGTATAAATTAATATCTTAATTAATAATTAAATTGTAACTTATAAAAAGTATATAATAAGAATTATTTAAGAAAAATTATTAAATAAATTAAATCATAAGTATAATTAATTTATTTAAATTAATATTTTAGTTAAGTAAAATAATAATAATAATTAATTTAATTACTTAATCTTATTAATATTAATAATTTTAAAATCCGAAACCCTGGTTTTTCTGCCCGAGTACTCCTCCCCAAAATTACGGAAAGCGCGGCGACAACGAGCGAGGAAGTCGCGACGCGAGCTGGCTGGAGAAGGCATCGACGGGACCAGCGGCGCGGAGTTCGTGAGATTACGGATTTAAATCCGCCCAATGCCAGGATCGGACGTTCTTTTGTTGGATCGGAAGTAACGACGAGGACGGGAGGGAGCTCGCTCGTTGCGAAGGTAACCATTTTGTCTCATTCGTGCCAACGACAGGTTTATTCCGCCGTGATATTTATGCCGAGTCGAAATTCTGTTTGGCAGGATTAATGCTAAATCCTGCCTAAATCCTGATGCCGATTGAACAGAGGAGAAACGGGATTTGAGGTTATGCAGGAATTTAAGTTGTCATTTTTAGATGTTTGACAGGTTTTAATTATGTTATCCCACACTAAGAGGAGTCTAGGTTTTGCCTTTACCTTCTCTATTTCTTTCGGCTTCGTTCCTTCGCAGAAGTGTAGAGTTTTGCACGAGTTCTTCTTCGTCGCTGTTCGACTTCGCTCCTTCCACGTGCTTCCCTTCCTGTTGGAGCGGAAGTTACGACATTTTTTGATCGGAAGCAGCAACGAGAGCTCATTTGCTGTGAAGCTGACTTTCTCCCTTTCGCGCGCTTCTTTGGCCAAATCCCGTAAATCCGCCAAACCAAAGGATTTCGTAAATCCGGGATTATCCAATGAAAAAGAGGGAATTTTCCGTCAACCGCGGCTTTGATTTACCGTGATATTTGGTTTTGCTTTTTTGGCCGTTTGCTGGATTTAGCTCAAATCCGCTTCAAGTCCGGCCTAAATCCTGCATCCAAACAGCCCCTTAAAGTAGAAGAGGAAATCTAAAAAATGCTACCTTTTGCTTTATGATATTTTGAATTTCGTTGCAACATAGCCCTTTGACCACATACAGCCACCAATTCTTAACTATCAAACCAGATACAGCCACCGATTCTAAACTTCCAAATATGACCTCCCATTAGGGAGAGCACTCCATTACTATTGGCCCATATGGAAGCCTTATTCTATTTTTTGTTGCAATTTTATGTGGGTGTGCTGTTGATAAGCATATCTTGTGATTAATTTAGCAAAATAGATTGACAGATTGTGTACTTAGGTTTATCATCCATTCTTCTTGTTTCGTTTGAAATACCAGCCTCCAAACGTTAGATTCAGCATGATAAAAAAAAAAAAAAAACTAATTTAATTACATTTATATTACACCCATGACTGCATATCTTCAAGTAAGAAGAATGCATTGCAGTTACTTCATATTTTTAAAATAAATGCATTATAAGTAGTGGCAACCAAACAACACTTGGGTTAATCCCCTTTCCTTTTAATGATTTACACTTATCTTTATGTTCCTATGGTGATATTTTAACAAGATGTGGTGTAAATGGGCTTAACTATTTTTCCATTTTTTCCTTTGACAGATTTTGAATTGACGGCTACAAAGAGATCGCCAGCTTCTCTTGATTGACTAAGATTGCATCAGATCTTGCACAATGGCTCAAATTTTCCGCTACACTAGAAAGGTTCCTTTCTCTTTTGGTGAAGTTGGGATGAGTTTTTTATTATGTTTCACTGATGCTATTAGTTGTTCACCTTTATATTGAGTAGTAGGCAAAATTTTTTTTTGCCTATATGAAATGAAAGGTAAATTTAGTTTATGGAAAAGGAAAAAATGTTGTATACGAATGCCAAAAATTGTGATATTACAAGTGCTTAAAAAAAGGGTTGTTGCATCTCCACGATAATTGAATCATTTAAGCTTTATGATGCTTAAGATTATGATCATGAGACTATATGGTTCTTACTCAGTGGTCTAATTTCTTTTAATTAGAAGTGTACTTGGGTGAGTTTGTAGGTTCTTGCTCAAATCAAGATTATACTCTACTAAACTTTAGAAAAATGGAATAGGAGCTCTAATATTTTTTGGAAAATTGAAATAATGCACATTTGATATGAAATAACCAATCCAAAAGAAATTATTTAGCTAACCTAATTTTTTTTTAGGTATGCAAAATAAATAAGAAGATTTGTTATAAAAATTGGTTTAATTTTAAAAATTCTTATAATTGGGAAATATATAAAGTGGCTCGTAAGAATTCTAAGAAAGTAATATGCGATACAAAGACATTAGCTTTTAGTGATTTATATAATAGATTAAATACTAAAGAGGGAGAAAGATATATGCATAAGTTAGCCAAACAAAGAGATAGGAGTAGTAAGGATTTAGTTCATGTGAAGTGTATTAAGGATGAAGATCAAAAAATATTTTTCTTAGAAGATTATATTCAACAAAGGTGGATGAGATATTTTGCTAAACTTTTTAATGAAGATTGTAAAAATAAGATTGACTATAGTGACCTTAGCACCCTAAATGATAATAAAGATTTTTATTTTTATCGACGTATTAGTAAAACTAAAGTTAGAGAGGCTTTAAAGAAAATGAAGGGTGGAAAAACTGTTGGACCTGATGATATTCCAATAGAGATGTGGAAATGCTTAGGAGATGAAGAGATTTCTTGGCTTACTAAACTTTTTAATACTATTTTGGAGACTAAAAAGATGCCAGATGAGTGGAGAACGAGTGTCTTAATTCCTATTTTTAAGAATAAAGGTGATGCCCAAGATTGTACGAATTATAGAGGTATTAAGTTAATGTGTCATACTTTAAAACTATGGGAGCAAGTTATGGAGCATAGGTTGCGGCGTGATACTAATATTTCTCAAAATCAATTTGGATTCATGCCGGGCAGGTCGACTATGGAAGCCATACATTTATTAAGAGGTTTGATGGAGAAATATAGATAAAATAAGGAGGATCTACATATGATATTTATTGATTTAGAAAAAGCATATGATAAAGTTCCAAGAGAAGTGCTATGGAGAGTTCTTGAAAAGAAAGGAGTCAATAATGCTTATATTCAAATCATTAAAGATATGTATGCAAGAGCTATTACTTGTGTTCAAACACAAGGTGGTTTGACCAAGTATTTCCCTATTTCGGTTGGGTTATATCAAGGATCAGCCTGAAACCCATATCTTTTTGCTTTAGTCATGGATGTTCTCACTAGACATTTGCAAGAGGATGTACCTTGGTGTATGCTTTTTGCTGATAATATTCTTCTTGTTGATAAGACTAGAGAGAGAGTTGAAGGTAAACTTGAATTATGGAGGTCAACCTTAGAGTCTAAAGGTGTTCGCTTGAGTAGATCTAAAACGGAATATATGGAGTGTAATTTTAGTAGTAATAGACCTAGTGAGGGGATTGTGACTTTGGGCGATCAAGTCATTAATAAGAGTACACGTTTTAGATATCTTGGATAAATTGTTCAGAGTGATGGTGAAATAGATGGAGATATTATCAGTAGAATTCAAGTTGGATGAGTGAAGTGGAGGAATACATCGGGCTTGTTATGTGATAAAAATGTACCCCTCAAACTTAAGGAAAAATTCTATAAGATGGTAGTGAGGCCTGCAATGCTTTATGGTGCCGAATGTTGGCCATTAAAATAGAAGCATAATACTAAGTTAAGTGTGATAGAGATGAGGATGCTCAGGTGGATGAGTGGCTTTACCCTTAGAGATAGGATACGAAATGAGCATATACGTAAAAAAGGTTGGGGTAGCTCCAATAGAAGATAAGATTAGAGAGAGTTGCCTTAGATGGTTTGGTCACATAAAAAGGTGGCCTTCCGATGATCCGGTTATGAGAGTAGAGATATTAGATTTGACTTGTGTTAAGAAAGGTAGGGGTAGACCTAAAAAGACTTGGTTAGAAAATATTAGGAATGACCTTTCTTTATTAGATTTAAACGAGAATTTGATTTTTAATAGGACACAATGGAGAAAAAAGATTCATGTAGCCGACCCCACGTAGTGGGATAAAGGCTTGATGTTGTTTTATGCAATTTAATATGATTGACTTTAGTGATCTTAGCACCTAAATGAAAATAAAGAATTTTGTTTTATCGGCGTATTAGTAAAACCGAAGTTAGAGAGGCGTTAATGAAGTGTGGAAAAACTATTGGACTTGATGATATTCCAATAGAGATGTGAAAATGCTTATGAGATGAAGGAATTTCTTGGCTTACTAAGCTTTTTAATATTATTTTGAAGATTAAAAAAGATGCCAGATGAGTGGATAATGAGTGTGTTGATTCCTAATTTTAAGAATAAATGTGATACACAAGATTGTGCAAATTAAAGAGGAATTAAGTTAATGTGTCATATTTTAAAACTACAAGAGAGAGTTATGGAGCATAGATTGCGACGTGATATTAATGTTTCTCAAAATCAATTTGGATTCATGTCAGGCAGGTCTACTTTGGAAGCTTTACATTTATTGAGAAGTTTGATGGAGAAGTATATAGAGAATAAGGAGGATCTATGTATGATATTTATTGATTTAAAGAAAGCCTATGATAAAGTTACAAGAGAAGTGCTATGGTGAGTTCTAGAAAAGAAAGGGGTTAATAATGCTTATATTCAAGTCATTAAGGATATGTATGCTGGAGCTGTTACTTGTGTTCAAACACAAGGTGGTTTGACAAACTATTTTCCTATTTCAGTTGGATTATATCAAGGATCAACCTTAAGCCCATATCTTTTTGCTTTAGTCATGGATGTTCTCACTAGACATCTGTGAGGTTTTACCCCGATATATGCTTTTTGTTGGTGATATTCTTTGTGTTGATAAGACTAGAGAGGGAGTTGAAGGTAAACTTGAATTGTGGAGTTCAACCTTGGAGTCTAAAGGTTTTCATTTGAGTAGATCTAAAACTGAATATGTGTAGTGTAATTTTACTAGTAATAGATTTAGTGGGCGGATTGAGACTTTGGACGATCAAGTCATTAATAAGATTACACATCTTAAATATCTTGGGTCTATTGTTCAGAGAGATGGTGAAATAAATGGGGATATTACTAGTAGAATTCAAGTTGGATGGTTGAAGTGGAGGAATGCGTCGGGCTTGTTGTGTGATATAAACGTCCCTCTCAAACTTAAGGGATAATTCTATAAGATGGTGGTGAGACCTGCAATGCTTTATAGTGCAGAATGTTCGCCATTAAAAGAGAAGCATAATATTAATTTAAGTGTTGCAGATATGAGGATGCTCAGGTGGATGAGTGGCTTTACTCTTAGAGACAAGATACAAAACGAGCATGTATGTGAGAAGGTTGCAGTAGCTCCAGTGGAAGATAAGATTAGAGAGAGTCGTCTTAGATAGTTTGGTCATATAAAATGGAGGCCTTCCAATGAACTGGTTAGGAGAGTAAACATATTAAATTTGATTTATGTTATGAAAGGTAGAGGTCCTAAAAAGACATGCTTAGAAAATATTAGAAAGGACCCTTCTTTATTAGATTTAAATGAGAATTTGACCCTTGGCAGGACTCACTAGGAAAAAGGATTTATGTAGCCGACCCCACGGAGTAGGATAAAGGCTTGATGTTGTTGTTTGCTAGTTATTGGTGAATTCATTATAAATGTGCTTAGTGCTTATATGCACCTTAAATTGGATTAGAGGAAATTTTTAATAATTAGTCTGGGAGAACTGGATGAAACTATAATATATGCCTGAGAAATAGATGGCAATTGTTATTAGTGGCTAAAATGAACAGTTAGGTTCTACTATTGACATATGGGAGAAGCTATACTTATTGTTTGATTGGTACAACTTTTATTTTGAGTAACCTTTTTTGAAAATTGACAGGTTGCTTTGGCTTATGTGAAAAATATGCTTAGAAAACTTATATTTTGCATGCTCATATTCTCTTACTTCATCAACACGTGATCTAACTTTGGGAGTAGCTAGTAATTCTACATGAGAGTGCTGGTTTTATTTAGTACAATGCGTTAAAAACACATCAAAGCATGACCTTGATTTTGCATTAGTTATGATAATATGACATTTACTTAACAAATGAGATAACCACCTAGTTTAAAAGCTGACTTGTTAAATTGCAAATACTCTTTTCTCACTCATCAATATTTTTTTTTTCTGTAAAGTTTTGAAGGGGTTTTTAGAAGAGAAGACTTGATTAGAATATTTAGAGTAGTTGTTATATATATATATATATATATATATATATATATATATATATATATATGATTTTTCGAAAGAAAGATGTTATATATGTTGTTAATCTTGTAAGACGCAATTATAAAAATGGTAAATTGGATCTTCAAGCTAAACCAAACATAATGTAGGCAAAATGGTTTGTTATAGTTAGAAGGTTGCTATGGAAATTGCATGAGAAATTAAAAGTTTACCATACTTTAATAAGAAGATGTGTTGGTGGATCGAGGAGGTATAAAATATTTTTAAGAAAAATAAACGTACTTTAAAGAATGGCGAAGACTAATTATTGTTGTTATATATCGCAGTTGTAAGAAGTTAGAGGTCTTGTGAAGATGATAATATCTAAAGCCTATGCTAGAAGTCGTGATGATTTGTGTGGTTGGTTAGGAATTACTGAAGGAAAAAAAGCTAAGGAATGTAAAATAGTGAAGAGGAATGTGATATTGAGTTTGATTAAATTAAATGTTGATATAATAGAATTTTAGTTGAATTTAAAGATTTCATAGAAAGAAGAACTCGCTATTTGGATAAAACAAGAGTTTTATAAGAAAAAAGAATAGGTTGTGAAATGCATATGTAAGTTTAAAGATGTTGGTTTAGAAGAGACATTTTATGAGAGTTAAATGATATTATGGAGTAGTTTGGTTAGTAGTTTTTTTTATTGAAATCTAGATACAAAAAAAAAAAAAAAAAATCCAAAAGATTACGGAAAAATATTTGGTTATTGAGTTTTAAGATTGAAGGAGATGCTTAGTATTTGATAATTATCTTTAAATAAATCCTATGAACAGTGAAGTTATGGGAGATGGTGATGAGAAATATATGCTTAAAAAAACCTTGTGAAATTTAGCTAATTAATTTGGTTTTATACCAAAGTAACCTCTTATTAAGCTGATTTTTGTGTCACGGCTGTTAATAGAGAAGTATAAAGAGCAACAAGAATGTAGTATTTTTTTGAAAATTATTTTGTTAGGCTTTACTTGGAAAAATGAGTGAATCAATGGCATGCTGAAGTTATTAAATTTGTGTATGATGCTATACTGACCATCAGTAAAAGTGATTGTGGAATGAATTATGAGCTTTCTATCAAAGTAGTCATATCAAGGATGAGCAAATCCATATTATTTTTTTATGGCTATAGATATGTTTATAAAAGATTAATTCTTGAAATTTATAAAAGATTTATTCAGAGGAATTAGTGTATGCTATTTGTATGTGAAATTGTTTTGTTAAGTGAGATTTATTGATATTAGCTAATTGTTTGAGAAGCAGGAGACCTTACAATTATTAGAGTAGTTGTTGAATATGCATGCAATATTATGGTAATCAATAGTTTTAGAACGTGAAGTGATGGTTTTAATTTTCTTAGATTTATTATAACTAGTATGGAGTGGTAGTTGAAAATTTGATTTTCGGTGTAGATTTTTTTGTTAAAATGGAGAAGTTTCTCGGAGATTACATGTGATGAGGGAATATGATGACGATTTATGAATGTTGTTCAAGTGCTTTGTTTTGAAAAATCTGAAGTTCCACAATTTTAATTTGTGTGGGTAATGTGTAACATAAAGTATTATACTGTGCATGCCTCTTTCATGGTTTTATAATATACCATGCCCCGAGATCTATATTGGAAGAATTATATCTGTCTTTCATTTTAGCCAATTAGTTGAGCTTATCAATTTTTTGTGAACAGTGAAAAGAATTATGCGCGCTGTCCAGAGCCACATATCATAGGATTCTTATTATTTTCTGAAAACATGTAAAATCACGTAATGAATACATAGCCGACAAGTAACCAAAATCTTACAACTGAAATCAATGCAAGGCAAAATAGACGGTATGCTGTAAATCATATCAAGACATATATGCATCAACGCATATCAAAAATCAATTTATAATACATCACATCTTAGTCAATTACATCATCAGTCACGATAGCAGTAGGTAGTATTAGTGCTAGTCATAATATCAGTAATAATATTAAGATCAATATTCTCAGCGTCAGTCACAGTAACAGTAACGAAAATCATTAATAAGTAACAATAGTTAGTATCAATACAATGTGAGCTACAATATCATAACAATAAGGAGTAATTAATGATAATAAACAGTATCAATACAATAATTAGATATTTAAAAGATGATATCTTGATCTTGCTTTTGCACTTATGACTCCCAGTTAGTCCACCCTTATTACTCCCAATCAAAACTCCTTACAACTACCCTTGAAATATGTGATAGTCACCCTGACTTCTTATAACTCTCAATTAATCTTCAGCTCCTTATGACTCTCATCCACTGACTCTCGCCAGTGAACCATGTGGATTTTGAGGATATCACATGAGGTTATCATGTTATATATCAGTATATCATATATGATTCAGATTTGTAGCAATATTACATTCTTGCATAACTCAATCATATTAATCATTTTAGTACACATTACCTTGCCGGCTTATCATGCCATATCACAGTACAACACTTTTCAACTTATTTTCAATGTCTTTTTCCCTACTCATTTAATCCCAAAATTCCTATACACATATTTAACTGGTGAAAATACAATAAAATCATATCATATTATTCAGATATTATTCAAAATGATCAAATCCATAACATATCAAAAGTTATATGGTGAAAGCTTATGAAATCAGAAGATACATTTTTGACAAATTTAGGATAGATAAATTCAGAGAAATCAAAATTATTGAAAACAAAATTAAGAAGATAATTACTTACAACGAATTGAACAAAATCTGTAATAGAAATGAAGGATAAATACGACCCAAAGGTTTTTCTCTATCCTTACTATTCTTCTCCTACTTCAATTTCTTCCTGGCTAAGCAACAAAGTAAGGGAGGCAGTTGGGTGGGGCAGGGATATTTATAATAAAAAATATATGAAAATACTGTTAGTGCCTAGCACCACAGCGCTCTACTTCAGAATTTTCATGTTTTTCAAATAAATTCATTTCACACGTTTGGTTATTACATATAATAATGACTAACACAATAAAAAAGCAGCATGTTCTTCCTATAAGCTTTACTATGGCTTTATTTGTAGCAAATTGCACAAAACAAAAACTAAACAACATTGCTAGACAAAGCCTTAAAGATAAATATCACAAAGATACTCAGCATACCATATGACTTCGAATGTTGACCAAAAAATGCGCACTGTTACGCTTAGTATCGTAGAAATAAGGATATTAAGATGGCTGTTTGATGCAATAGGGATTTATAAAGTAAAATGATTATATTGGAGGATGGTAACTCAGTAAGAGTAGCACTTATTATGGTTAATATAAAGGAGGATAAAATTAGGTGTTTCGGGCATTTACAATAGGCGACTTAAGATGCCAACAAGCTGGGAAATAAACCTAATGCAGATTGTTTATGAAATAAAAAAGATAAAAACATATATGAAAATGGCTAGTATTTTTGCTAGGAGGCTTCTTTATGCTAGTCTAAAAAGTAACAGTTTGGGCTGGTTCATTTTTGGGGTATAATTTGTTTTCTAAAACTTATTCAAGTTTTTAGTGTATTGATAAATTATGTACAAATTGTATATCGTTTGTTGACTTGTTACAAAATACAAATGCAAAACTTTTTACTGGTTTTCTATTCTCATCTTGTACACATGTGACTCAAGTCAAAAGCTTTATATTGGACCGTACTTGCTTGGGAAATTTAGAGGAGCCTTGCGGGTTAGTTTGGGTGAACTGAACCCAATAACAAGAACCAACCCAAATAATTGGTTTTTGGAAAAATTACAGCCACAACTTTCTCTAAATGCTTATGGAACAGGTTCTAATTAACCTATTCTGTGTGTGTTGGGCTGATTTCTGTGTTGCTATTAGGTCAAAATAACACCAATACTGTTCAAGAAGGTTCATAGATAGTGCAGCAAAATTATGAACTATTATATTTGTTCTCCCATTCTTTCTTAGGCAAAAATTGAAGTAATGATGAATTCCCTTGTTCTTTTTCTTTGGGAAAGCCTCCCAATCCGGAGTTCTTTTTGGTTTATGAGTTTGGATATTATCCTTGTTCTCTGAAGCTGCTTGTTGGTTTATGAAACTGTGGTTTGGTTGGTTATGTAAAGCTAAAATATCACCGTTGACAATAGCCATTCTCCAAGGCATCACAAAGAGCTAAGCATTAATCTCTATCACTATTATAACCGTCCATTTTTTCCTTAAACGTGCAATTGAATTATTTTAGTATTATTATTATGTTGTTTTTTGTGCTAGATTGTATATAATTTCACCTCATGCTTTTGCAGCTCAAGAATGCTCAAAATATTCTACAAAATAGGCCTTTTTCCGCTGTCTCTTTTTCCTCTGATGCTGCTGCTGCTTTTGTTAGCAGAGGAGTTGGTAAGCAGTTTTTTTTTCCTTTCTAATGTTTCATTGCAGAAGGACCTTAAATTTTGAGTTTTTTGTGCATATATTCATCTAGATGATTATAGTTTGTAGCCCAATTTGTGTTGAAATTTTTTGCAAGTCCATCTTTCTCTTTCTTACATTCATGCATGTGCAAGTACATTTTGCTGCAATTGATTTTTTTTCCTTCCTAAGCTATTGGCTTTTTGTGTGGGTATGGACGATGGGTGGTTTTTGATACCCTAGTATGCACCATACACTACACTTGTACATGTGTTTTAACTGGTCATGTTTATGTTTGAGTTGCTAAGGAGCTGTGGATATGGTTTGCTAGGAAAAGGAAATGCTGAGGCCAGCGTAGCTGTCGGATATTCCCCAACAACCAAGGTTATCACCAACATAATTAATTTAGTATCTTACTGCATTCATGACTGCTGCTAGTTGCATGACATCACATTTTCCTCTCCGCAGTTTCTCTTGCCATATTTTGAATGTTTAACTTGTATGTTTTGCTGTTGCTTCATACAGGCTTCTTCCACAGTATTGTCTATATCTCATTTGACTAGTAACACAATTAAAACGAGAATCCCTGTGTCTAGCTTTCATTTCATCAGTATTGTCTCAGGGTAAGTCATCATGTATCATTTCATTGAAGGACTGATTCCTTGGTAAAATGTTGATCACTTTCTATTTTTTCAGTCCACATGCAGCATCAATGAGAAACTATTCAGCCAAATCAGGTTCGTATGTTGATTATATCTTTCATGACAATTAATTGTATAAGATGAAGTTGTCTGGGCAGCCTGCGGATGCTGTTTTTATGAGTTGTATAAAACTGCTTAGAAGGATTGATAAAAACGATTCTCTATCAGTTAAATACTGGTTCGTTCTACTACCAGAGCACAATTTTCTACTGAAATGTCACACTTAGAGGCTTGTCTTTTATGATCGCATGCTATAATGCAATTTTGTGAATTGTTTTTTTTTCTTCATATGCTTTTCATTAGCCTTGAAATTGCATGTGATAGTATAACTTAATAATTTATTTGTCATGCTTGAGCTGAAAAATGCATGGATTGGCATTAAATTGAAGTTTTTAGAGAAATGTATGATGTAGCAATGATTTGAAGAATGACTAAAGAATTTATAATTTTGGCAATGTTGATAAACATTAAGTAGTTTCTTTTTTAGCTGTCTTTGATGTGCTTAGGACAAATATTCAAAATGTATGATGTTTTTACTTGAAATGGTGTTAATAGGTGTTTAAACAAAAGGAAATATAGGAAAATTCGGATGTCAAGGGGCTTATATGCTTAGTAGACCAAAATTTTGATGTCATGAGATGCAACTTTATTAAATTAGAAAATGATCATGGTCATTTAGTGATGAGAAATGATTAATTGATAGTTATTTGTAGGTTTTGGTATTGTAGTTCTATCGTACAAAATATGAGGTTCTTGTTGATGATACAATTAATAGAGTTACGATTACCTGAAGTGGATATTTAATCTAACCGTTAATTTCAAGTAGGACTAAAGAAGAAGCATCCTTATGCTTTGGGCATCAGATCATGAAAAATAAAATATCTTTTTTTTTTTAAAGTTCTAATGGCTCAAATTCTCAATGAAAATACCAATTTACAAGCTGTTTATTTGTATTTATTTATTTATGGTGCGAAGAAACAGAAAAGAGGGTCAAAGTAGTACATCAATAACTAAAATTTAACTACTTGAGAAGAATATTAAAGATTTTTTAGATATTGTTTACTATCTTTTTATAGTACCTAATAACGGAATGAATAAATAAGGACATGCAGCCTGACGTTCATCTTCTTATGTGCTAAGTTTTCCTGATGAGCTACTTTTTCTGAATATTTTGAATGTTTTTTAATCACTAATAGTTAAAGCTGTGTCTTATTTTACAACAATATTCTAAATTTCCTTTTTATCATACGTTCATAATAGTTTATCTACATCTTCTGCACCTTTGGCTCATTTTCTGTTTTATTCCATTCGATTCGGTGGTTAGCTGTGGTTCTACATTCATTATTTGATTTTTTCTTGGTCATTCTATGTTACAACCGCTAGCTTTGGTCCTCATCAGATTTGATCCATTTTTTTTGTTCTCCTTCACTTAGTGGTGGCAAGGACTAAGCTTTTGGTGCATGGTTGCTGGGTTAAAAGCTGTGTTATTTCCTGTATGTGTGGCATGAGCTTGGAGGCAAACTCCATTGTATAGTGCAACTCCTTGTATAAACCAATTCATATTGGTTTGTGTTATGCTGATTTCAGTTCAAAGGACAAGCTTGCATTTTCAGCTATGTTCTACATAAAAGCTATCCAGTTGCCAATTTTACAGAAATTTTTTGAAAGCAAGTATGTTGGATGAAGAATCAGTCAAATTTCTTGCACATTAGTTAGTTTTTATATGACAATGTGGCAGGCAAGCCCGACTCATTTTGATTTCTATCTTGTGCTATTGGTCATCTGATGGAGAAGATAGTTTACTTTGTTTATATGTAACTAACTAGTCCATGGAATATGATTTGGTTTTTTGTTTAATGTCTTTGCTCATTTTGAGTAGATGTATTAGATTTAGTCTATGTTAAGAAAGGTAGAGGTAGAACTAAAAAGACTTGGATAGAAACTATTAGAAATGATATGTTTTATTAGATTTAAATGAGAATCCGACTCTCAATAGGACACATTGGAGAAAAATGATTCATGTAGCTGACTCCACATAGTGGGATAAAGGCTTGATGTGTTGTTGTCGTTGTCATCGTCTTTGCTCATTTCTTCTCCTAAGTCTAAATTATCTACATGACAAAAGTCACTCCTTTCTGATTATTACTATTGGCTATCGATTTCCATGAGAGTACTCAAGGTGCTTTTTGTCATCCTAATTCAGACCTTCCTCCACATCAGGAAATTGGAATGCCATCCCTTTCTCCTACCATGACAGAGGTACATATATGTTGTATTGCCAAATGCCAAGTATTTATGGCATGAATTTTAAGCTTACCACAACATCATCAACAGGGAAACATTGCAAGGTGGTTGAAGAAGGAAGGAGATAAAATCTCTCCTGGTGAAGTGCTCTGTGAAGTTGAAACTGTAGGATACTAGCTCATCTGTGAACATGTTTATTATTCAATACATTGTCTGTTATATATCTTGATTGTTACATCTTCTCTTTACAGGATAAAGCCACTGTGGAAATGGAATGCATGGAAGAAGGCTATCTTGCTAAGATTATTAAAGGGGATGGTGCCCAGAACATAAAAGTGGGAGAGGTATAAACAAATTTGATTTTCTTTTTAACTTTGAAACCTTCGGTCATTGCCTCGAAGGTACTTTTTGTATGCAAATTGTCTATTCACACACTTTGCATAATTTTTTTTGTTAAGTATTTTTTTTACTTCATATTCAATAATGAATCCATTGGGGGTATTTCCCTTTACATTTTTTATGTTTGTTATACATTTATTGAGAGGTTTGATGGAGAAGTATAGAGAGAATAAGGAGAATTTACATGTGATATTTATTGATTTAGAGAAAGCATATGATAAAGTTTCAAGAGAAGTGCTATGGAGAGTTCTAGAAAAGAAAGAAGTTAATAATGGTTATATTCAAGTCATTAAGGATATCTATCCAGGAGCTAGAGCTATTTTGTTCAAACACAAAGTGTTGACCAAGTATTTTCTATTTCAATTGGATTATATAAGGATCAGTTTTAAGCCCTTATATTTTTTTTTTAGTTATGGATGTTCTTACTACAAGAGGATGTACCGTGGTGTATGCTTTTTACTGATAACATTCTTTTTGTTGATAAGATTAGAGAGGGAGTTCAAGGAAAACTTGAATTATGGAGGTCAACCTTAGAGTCTAAAGATTTTCATTTGAGCAGATTTAAAATTGTGAATACATGGAGTGTAATTTTAGTAGTAGTAGATTTAGGGGGCGACAATAACTTTGGACAATCAAGTCATTAAAAAGAGTACACTTTTTCGATATATCAGATCTATTGTTGAAAGTGATGGTAAGATAGATGGAGATATTATTAGTAGAATTCAAGTTGATGGTTGAAGTGGAGGAATGCATCGGGCCTATTATATGATAGCAAAGTACCCTCAAATTTAAGTGAAAATTCTGTTAGCGGTGGTGAGACTTGCAATGCTTTATGGAATAGAATGTTTGCCATCACAAGAGAAGCATAAAATTAAGTTAAGTGTTGCATAAATGAGGATGCTTAGGTAGATGAATGATTTTTCTCTTAGACACAATGCAAAATGGGTATATTTGTGAAAAGGTTGGAGTAGCTCCAGTGGCATATAAGATTATAGAGAGTCGTCTTAGATGGTTTGATCACATAAAATGTTGGCCTTCCGATAACCGGTTATGAGAGTAGATGTATTAGATCTGGTTTATGATAAGAAAGGTAGAGGTAGATCTAAAAAGACTTGGTTAGAAAGTATTAGAATGATCTTTTTTTATTAGATTTAAATGAGAATTTGACTCTTAATAGGATACAATGGAGAAAAAATGAGTTATGTAGCCAATCACATGTAGTGGGATAAAGGCTTGTTGTTGTTTTTATTGCTATAATTCATTTATGCTGTCAAGTTAAATGTATAACTTACCTAAAGCCGCTGGTTACGTGCACTAACGTTAGCATCTGAAGCATTCAACATGAATGAATGGAGATAAAAAATTTACATACTCATCATGTTGAGAACTTTAATATTGAAGTATTTTTTCATTACTCTAAATTTGATTAAGACATCAAGTTTGCTGCAGGATATTATGCTTTTGTTAGAGATAGCTTAGGCATCTAAAAAAGTAAGAAACAAACTATGCTGGCTAGGTTTAGAGATGAGGCTTAATGCACTGCTATGACTCACCATGTGAAATGATGTAAAAACTCTTTTTAAAAGAGCTTGTCTTTCTTTCTGTTAGTCTATGGCATTATATTGTGGCTATTATGATGTCATCTATATTATGAGTAGTCTTATTTTTCATGGATGTACTTAACATGTTAAAGTTGATTGTTATGAAATTTCATAGGAGATGCAATGCTTTCCAAAATTATTACTACACCTAACATTTCAAATCTGACAATTGCAGATATCTTTATCATGACCCTAACAAATCTTTGTTTTCTCGGCTATACTATAAATTTGAGCTAGTAAATATATATGCTTCAACTTAAGGGGAACATTGGCATATTAAGAAAGTCATATTTTAGAAAAAAATTTATTAGAGCAATACCTGTTTATATCATCATAAATATGAATATTTTATAATTATTAATTTTTTAGTTTTGTTCCTCGTGCTTGCCTAGTTATAGGCACCTATTCTTGGTTAATAAGATAAAATATTTCCTTAACAGATTGAGAACTGAATTAGAGTTACTCAAAATGGCAGTGTCTTTTATTACGTCCCATCAACTGCCTCGCCAGTTGCAAGTTGCTGTGGATTTTTTCGTTTTTTCCCTTCTGTTGCTGTGCTGCCCAACACCTCATTATCTTTAGGTCAACCAAGATTAATCAATAGATTATTAGAGGAGCCATTTGCTGCCAATAAAAGGCGCATTTAATGAAAAGAATGATTATTCTGCAAAGGTCATGCAAATGAAGACGAGATTTTGTTGCAACATGCGCATATGTCTTTTCATCAGAAACATCTGTTGCACATCAGGGCTTTGAACGCCATAAATTACGGGAATTGATCATTATTTTTCTGTTAATAACTTTTTTGTGAAGTTCCTTCATCAAGTAATTTGTGCTTTTTTTTCATTTTTTTTTTGAAATATTGTTGTAGTGACTGAAAATTTTACTTGAAGCGTTATTGAGGCTTGTTGATTGGCTATTCTGATGAAGTTCCATTTTCAGCCATTCTAATGAAGTTTGGCTTTCAATTTTTTATTTTTAATTGGAGAAAGCACAAAATAGTCTCTCAATTATTTGTATGTGGTCAATTTAATCCTAGAGTATCCCATTTCTTTAATTTTGTCCCTTGACTATATAAAATTGATCCCAAATAGTCTCTCAGGTAGAAATCCCACTATGTGGGGTCGGCTACATGAATCATTTTTCGTCATTGTGTCCGGTTAAAAGTCAAATTCTCATTTAAATCTAATAAAGATAGATCATTTCTAATATTTACTAGCCAAGTCTTTTTAGGTCTACCTCTACCTTTCTTAGCATAAGTCGAGTCTAATACCTCAACTTTCCTAACCGGGCCATTGGAAGGTCTGTTTAGTTCATCAATTATTAAAAATTGATCCAATTTAGTTCCTAAGGGATTTTTGGAACCTAGTTTATAAAGTCAAGAGACTAAATTAGAGGAACATAATACTTTGAAATTAAATTGGCTACATACGAATAATTGAGGGATTATTTTTAACTTTTTACTTTTTTTTGGATTTCTTTTTTATGTTTCCTGCCTCAATCAGGTGATTGCTATAACTGTGGAGGAAGAGCAAGATATTGCAGAATTTAAAAATTACGAAGTCTCAGCTTCTTCTGCACCGCCGGCTGAAGCAAAGGCACCATCTGAGACAATTACAGCTTCATCTGAGGAGCCGGAACCAGCTAAAGCTCCTGAGCCAAGGGTTTCACAGGCTGAAGCAACTCCACATTCAGAAGATCGCATCTTCTCGAGTCCTTTAGCAAGAAAATTAGCAGAGGATAACAATGTAAGATATGCATTTAGTGTATTTTATGCTACCTTTTTAAATATTGCAACCCCAAGGACAACTTTATATGATTTTGAAATCTAGCGTGCATAATATTAGTGAACAAAATATCTTTTTTCTTATAATATCACCTATCTTAATAAGAAAAAATTTCTTCGACCATGTAGGTTCCCCTTTCAAGCCTTAAAGGCACGGGTCCTGATGGACGCATTGTGAAGGCTGATGTTGAGGATTATTTAGGTATTTTTTTTTCTTTTTAGTTCTTTAAATACAAAATTTAACCATCATTGATTGTATAAATTTGTCATAAACTTTCTGAGAATATTTAGGTGAGTTGCCAGAACATTTAGTCAAAAAGTTGCATGTTATGCCAATGAATAACCTAATCCATTCAAATCAATTAAACGGGCTGGTTTGCGATTGATATTATTATATAACATAATTCCTTAAGGCAAGTCAAATAGTTTACATTAGTTTGGGAGGAATCTCTTATTGCTGAAGAATATACACGCATGCGCTTGAACCCATAACTAGACCTTAAGGGTCTCCTTTGTTGAAATTAAATCATTCGAGATGAAATGAAACTGAAATAATTATATTGAATAAGAATCTGAAAGAAATATGATCTCCTTTCCCTGCTTACTTTGGAAGAAAATTATTTGAAATTTTGAGTGACTGAATAGAGGCATATTTGGGAATGGAGCCTAGAAATAGCAGTGAAATGTTAAGGCTGTGTGGGAGAACACTTCTCCACGATTAAGTAGGATGTTGGAGAGTGATATGTTCACTGTTACATACATTTAAAATTCTTCAGTCCTGAATTCATATCTGCGAGACAGAGAGAAGGTTTCTTTCAGCTGGAACTCCATTTGCCTTTCACTACTTCATCTGAAACAAAATATAGACCATAGGATTATCTTCTGCGAAGCTAATCTAAGCATTCTCTATTAGTATATTGACAATACTACAAGAAGCCTTTCCTGATGAAATCACCATGAAGTGTACTCGAGGGCCAATCTCTATCCTACTCGAGGAAACCTTTGCATGCCTCCTTTACTTTTTGGGAGATCTATGCTCCATAAAAAACTGTCTACTTAATATTGTCCCTAAGCCCGTAGGTTTTGACACAATGTTAGAATTCTAGCTCTTTCAGAGCCATATCTCATTGATGGCTCGTGCCCCCTGTACGGAGGTCTTCTTTGCCCTCCATCTACTAGGCATATTAATATTATTGTATATATGACCTTAAAGATGAAATGAATCTCTTAACAGTTTCTAGCTATAATTTGGCATGTTTTGAACCTTTATGACCTATACAAGAGTGTTAATTAGTAACTAGAAGTTTTATTAATTGGGATGGGCACTATTCCGTTTGGTTCTAAGCCAAAATATGTTTGAAACTGAACTGAAGTCTACTACAATTCAAAACAGAACCATTAAATTATGAAATTGAATCAAACTATTAAAACATGAAACCAAGCACAACCTATCAATCACTGCGGTTCATTTTCCAGTTTTGAAAAAAAAACCTTTGTTCATATGGTTATAACTATTCCCGAAGCAACATAATAGGAGCAAACATAAATAAACTGATTTGTTTTGGTGTTTCAAATCTTTATTTATAAATATTTTAGAAGGCTGTTGATGGAATATATATATATATATCTTTTAGGTGTCCTCGCTCGGGGTTGATTCCTCTTTGAGGGGTTTTTATGCCTCATCTCTCCATCTCCTCGATTTGCTTTCTTTGGGTCATTCGTTCTTCTAATTTCTCAATTCTCTTCTCCTCTTAATCTCACAAGTTTTTTTTTCTGTCTAACTCTTCCCTTCCCAATAGCCAAAATTCTATCTCAATCTTTACTCCTGTTGCACTACTTGTTGACACTTTGTCTATTTTACCTATTTTGTAGACTCGTTTTGAACTTAAAACCACTTCATAATAATTGCTGACTGCGTTCAATTCAGGTTTCCAAGCATAATTTACGTGGTTCAATGTTTTTTTTTTTTTTTTTTGAGGTTGATGAGTCTAATAGGTAAACTTGGAGCAACTTAGGAAATGTTGGTATATATTTGTTTCTATTTTAATTCTATATTATTATTATTATTATTATTATTATTATTACCTAATGTGTAGATTAGTGGGCGCCAATGGGCAGCAACTTGAAAGGTGACAACAAGGAGAAAAATTTTCAAGCAAAGCATCTCAGGGTCATAGGGTTGTTTATTGGGAGCTATTCTTGGGCAGAGTAACCAGATTTAGTCGGCCTTACTTGATGTAGGCAGCTCTCTTGTGTTGGCTTTTAATATTAATAATCATTTGTCATGTGTACACTTCATTTGGATGTGCAGACCCAATTGTTAAAGTTGGTGTGTGAGAAATCAGTCTTATTGGGATAAATGGGTTAAATGTGAACTAGTTTTTATTAAATTGCATCAATTCAGTTGGACCATAAAAAACCTTTAGAGTAGATGATCTAGTGGGGTCACCTTCTCTGCCTTGCCGCCTCCTATAGTACAGGGAGTAGAAATAAGAAGTCTAAAGAGCATACATAGATTTGGAGGTTTAGATGTTGGGAGGCTCCTTCAGCAAGATCTCTGCAATATAGACCAAGAGTGGTTTTGGTGACAATTGTGATAATGGCATCACAAAATCTCTGGTTTGTACGACTAAAGCAAGTTGTAGCATTTAGAGTCAACGAATGTATCCTAAGATAGTGGCAACTGAATTATAGAAAGAATCCATACATGGAGTTGGAGAAGATAAACAATAGGTTTTTGTAAATCTAAAGTTATCTCAACATCATAATCAACAAACACTGCAAGGCACATTTTTTCTTGCTCAACAACATTCTTAGGCTCAAACACTTCATGAAAAATAAACTATAGCTTAACATATGATAATTTCTCATACTCAACCTTAGGCACATTAACAAATTTAGATGTTGGTCATTCATAATGAGGCTCAAGTGTCCCATTTCATCATCAGTAATAAGAATGTGATTATAAACATCCTTATAAGGAACATCATCTAAGTGGGAAGGATCTTAAAATTTTGGCCTATGTTATTGAATTGAGAATTGTTCTAAGATTTGTGGGGTCAAAGGAATATGTGGAACATATGTAGTGAATTATATAGGATTGAAGGGAAAAGTTTCTTTGGAAGATTTATATGTAAGAGTATTATGGAAGATCTATGATGCACCGACATTTCTCCTCAAATAGGTATGCAGTGTCCAACATGTATTTGACACGACACGCCTCCGACGTGTCTATTTAAAAAATGTTAAAAATCAAGAATTATTTATGATTTTTTTAAAATATAATTTATTACATCTCAAAATTTTTTTAGTAAAAAAATAAAAGTTAAAATTCTGATGAGTATTCCCATTTCCATTTCTCTCTCTTAGGCAACGTTTAAAATTGCGTATTCGGGTATTGAGGCGTTTTTCGTTCGTGAGGCGAGGCGTAAGCCTCAAAATCAAAAAATTGCGTAAACATAAAATAATAAATTTTGTATATATTAATGACTAAATAATATATAAAATATAAAATGCTACTTACCACATCTGTGAGAATAAATAAGGGAGACATATCACATAAGAACTCACTAGTCATCAGCACTGTCATCACTCATCAGTCATCACTAAGGGGGTCTTCATTTGAATCATCATTATGATGAACTACTCTCTCCTCTTCCCCCTCTCCTATAGAGTCCAATATCTCCCAATCAGCTTCTTCTTTCTCATTATTAATTATCTTTCTCTTCCCTAAATATTTTTGAACAATATCATAATGAATAATAGTGTAATACATTAATAAAAATCTAAGAAAAGAAAACTATATTATTTATATACCTTTTTTGATTTGTTCTTGGGTTGTGGTGGATGTGGATGCTTTAAGACCATAAAAAAAATCAACATTTAAATCTTCATCTTGTAATTCAGACGGCATCACTTCAACTTCATCATCTACAAACCACTCATCGCAGATGCCGCATCATCACAAAGCAAATGATCTTCATCATCCATTAATCCTTTTTTCTTCAAATTTCTATCTTTGAGTCTTCTATTTTACATAATGTACACCAGTGAGTTCATCCTCAATGTCGACAAGCGATTTCTCCTCTTTGTATGTACTTGGTTGTAGGCACTTCAATTTCTTTCACATCCAGATGAAGAGCATGTCAAGCCCAAAACTTTCACAGCAAAACGCTGTAATTCTGGAGTCCCATCACCAAATTGAATCCACTCAACTGGAGATCGTTTGACAATTGTATCTTTTGCTTGTTGTAATCCAAAAAAACCTTCTTTGTTCCTAAAAGGTACTAATTGCAAGTCAGCATTTGATCTTTCAGTTGCATCACTTATTAGACGATCCATGCAATGATATAATCCCAACTTTATTTCAGGGTTTGTAGACTTGTTCTCTGCATATTGATACTGAGGGTTTAGGTAGTAGTCAGCGGCATGCAAGTGTCGGTGAAGCTGTAGTTCCCACCTATCATCAATAATATTCCAAATTTTCCTAAAGCTTCATTCACTGCCTCCTAAGTTGGAGGCAATCGTCTCTTTGGCTTCATCCATGGCATTGTAGATGAAACCCATTGCAGGCTTCTTCTCAGCATCCACCATCCTTAAAACATGAACTAAAGGTCTTGTGGTTGTAATGGCATATAAGACAATTTGTCAAAATCTGTCATTTAAAACAATATTTCTAATCTCTTTTCCCTCAGCCTTCTTCGCCCAAGCACAACTCAACCACTGTGTAGATGTGAACATAGCCTCTAAAGGTTGTCTGGCAGCCAGCATGCTCTCTAAGGTCAAGTAAGCGGTGGAAAATCTTGTTGCGGCTGGCCTTAGAATTTCTTTCTTCGAAAAATTTCTCATAAGAGCTAGAACCCAAGAGTCGTTGTAAATAAACTTGGTTATTTTTTTGGCTTTAGTGAGTGCATTTTTATGTTTAGGTAGCTCCCCAAGCTTCTCAAGAATCAGATCTATGCAATGTACAGCACATGGAGTCCAGTATAAATGTTTTCTCTTCTCCATAAGTTTATTACCTGCAGCATTATAAGAACTTGCATTATCTGACACAAATTGTACAACCAAATGTTCTCCAACCTCATCAATAATGCTATCTAATAATTCAAATATGAACTCAACATCTTTGACCTGATCAGATGCTTCAATTGACCTTGAAAATACAGTACCATAAGGATTATTAATGAGGATGTTGATCAGACTTCTATGTTTGATATCAGACCACCCATCTGACATAATTGTTACTTCTGTTTGGACTCAAGTCTTCTTAATTTCTTCAATGCTTTTATCAGTGCTTTCTAACTCCTTCAAAATTCATGTTCTTAAATTATACATGGTTGGAGGTTTGAACCCTCTCCCAAATGCTCCAACTGAACGAATCATGTTGTAATAAGCAGGTGATGTTGCAACATTAAATGGAATTGCATTTTCGTAGAAGAATCTGCCTATATCCTTACACACTCTTCTCCGCGCCTCCTTTGCATTTTCTAGGAAACTGCCGGTAGGACATTACAAATCTGACTTTTCCTTATATTAGCAAATAAGTTAGTGATCACTTCTGTAGTATATACAATATCATCGGCCCATCGTAGAAAATGGGGCATTTTGTCAGCATACATAGGAGCATGAATAGTAGTATGCTCCAGGAACTAAATCTGCATAAGATGAAAGAAAATTTTAGTACTCATATTGAGCCAATAAAATTTTGAATGAATTTAGCAGTTAGCAGTTAGCACTCACAATTAGCAGAGGTACAAAACCGTTGATGTAACCTGCTGGCTTCTTATTTGAAATCTTGGAGGAGGCCTTATTAAACTCTCCAACTAAAATTTTCCTAATTGAACTAGCCCAGTTTATTGACAAAAAATCATCTGGATTATTTGCTATTCTTTGAATCAACCGAGGGGTTTTGAAGTTGTTAAGTTGAAAAAGTAAATTTGAACATAAATACATGATAAACGTTCTTAACATAGTCTCGGGGGGGGGGGTTGCTTGTTCAACTCCATCATGTCTGTCCTTATTTCCGTTGACATAACTGAAGTATGTGCTAAGAAATGCCAGGATATTTCTTCTACTTTATTTGGCAGACCAATAAGAAGGGCCACTACATCAGCAGTGAAAGGATGTGTTGACCTTTTATAACAAAGCATTGTTTTGAAATGTCCCACCTTGAGATCAGCTCAAACCCAGAAAATTCCAAAAACTGTATCATCTTTAAACGTTTCAATGTGTCCTTGACTTCAGGAGTAATTTGCTGACCAAAGTTATCACAGATTGTTCGAAACGAAAAATCATAGCATCGATAGGTAATTGGACGAACATATATCTGAAAATTATAAAAAATAAAAAATAAGTAAATGAGATACACACAAAAAACGTACAACATATGCATAATATAAGCAACAATCACGCACAGTGTACGCATAACATACACATATATTACGCACAGCAAACGCACAAGAACGCACAATGCAGGAAACATGGCAGCAAATTATACAAACGCAAACAATACGCACATCATAAGCACTTATCACGCATAGTATATGCATAACATACGCACAAGAACGCACATTGCAGAAAACATGGCAGCAAATTATACGCACGCATAAAGTATGCACAATATAAGCAAGGATCACGCAACGTGTACTCATAGCATACGCACAAAAGACGCATTGCGTACGCATAGCCTACGTATATATTACTCGGTGCTTAAAATTTAGTTAAGTTTTATGTTTCAAATTTCAACATAAATCCATCATAAACCCTGAATACAGAGAAAACACGATGGCATCAAAGTATCAAACATTTACAAAGTTTCGAGAAGCAATGCATACGCATAGAATAAGCATAAAATAAGAAGATCTTCAGAACCTTGAACACCAACGCATAACATACCATAAAATACGCAGTACGGAACAGAAAACATAACATTAAGTTACTTTTCTCTTTGGGGGTGACGACATCTTAAAAGAAACTGAGTGAAGAATGCTTGAAATTGCTCCGGAGTGAATGCTTGAAAGTTCGAATTTTTGCTGGAACTTGAAAATCTAAACGTCGCCTCTGCATTCGACCTAAACCAGGGTTTAAATGTTGATGTCACATCGAAATCTCACTAGGCGCGCCACGTCGGCAACTGGGGGGCCGAACTTAAAAAAAACTTTAGGTTAATTTTTTTAGAGGTGGCGCCTTAAATATATGAGGCGAGGCGCGCCTCAGTAAACTTGAGGCGTAAGCCTCATAAACTGAACTTATTGCGTGGGCTTTGAGGCTTAAATGGACTAAATTGCGCTGAGGCGCGCCTCTTATTGCGCAATTTTAAACGTTGCTCTTAGGTTGCGGTTAGGCTTTCACAACAATGCTCAATGTTATCTCAATATCGACTTCCAATGTCATCCCAACATTAGTATTTCAAAACATCTTAACATCAAAGTTTGACGTCGTCTATAATTTCTACACCCACAATCATACCCCTGTGCCTTCTTGACATCTCATCTTGGTCCAATATCGTCTTAATATCAAAAACCAGCATTATCTCGAGATCGACACAATCGATGACTTATTGACATCAATTCGCTGCCCATTACACAACATTGATGCTCGACTGTCTAGAGTATTGTCGTCTCTCCTTTTGATGCCTAACACGACATCGACGTCTGACTCTCAACATCATAATATTAAAATATTTTAAGCACAAATCTTAATTAATTAATTTATTATTTCTTAATTATTCTTAATTTTTTTTCTTATTTAATTTTTATATTTAAAATATAAAAATTATAATTCTGTGTCCAACCTTTATCCATGTCCTATATTTTCAATAATTGACATGCCTTGTGTCTGTGTCTGTGTCTGTGCATCATAATGAAAGATTTTGTAGAGGTTAATTTTTAAAAACTTTGCTTGTTGTGTGATAGAAAAGTACCCCTCAAACTTGAAGGAAAATTTAATAAGATGGTGGTGAGACATGCAATTCTTTATGGCACATAAAGTTGGCCATGAAAAGAGTCGTAAAATTAAGTAAAGGGTTGCAGAGATTAGGATGCTCCGGTGGATGAGTGGCATCACTATTTGTGACAAAATGTGACACGAGTATATAGACAAAAAGGTTGGAGTAGCTCTAGTGGCAGATATGGATTAAAGAGTCAACTTAGATGATTTGGTTACATAAAATGCCAGCCTTCCCATGACCGGTTAGGAGAGTAAATGTATTAGATTTGACATATATAAAAAAGTAGTGGTAGATCTAAAAAAAATTAGTTAGAAAATATCAAAAATGACATTTTTTAATTAGATTTAAATGAGAATTTGACTCTTGAGATGACATAATGGAGAAAAAAGGATTCATATAGCCAACCCACGTAGTAGGACAAAAGGCTTGATGTTCTTGTTCTTGTTGTTTTTGTTGAAGATGAGATGGATCATGATAGCCATAAATATTAGAAGATGATTTATGTGATCTAGAATAACATAATTATACAACATTACAATTGTATGGCCTACAAATCCTAATATGAAGATGGAAATTATATTCATTATCATATGTGTATTAGCAAAGAGATTTGAAAGGTTAAGATCAACATCTAGAACCATAAGCTCCATTCTAATGAATATGAGAATGATAAAGATGATGTTCATGATATGTTAATGTTATTTGTTTAAGATAATGTGATTTCGTTGAAACTTTAGAGGTGGAGCTTTCTTTAAAAGTTTTTGGCAAGAGCTTCTTACTTTATCTAGTCATTGAGACTATGGTGTTTTTTATTTTTTATATTTTTTTGGGCGAGGGGAGTAGGTGGATTATAGTGATGGGCTATTATTGTTTGTCTTGGCTAACATGTAAGTTGATGTGAATAGGATGGAGGCTACAACTTTTGGTTCTCTTGCCCTATGAGAGTCGACGAGTTTGAAATGAAGGCATGTGACAGAGGAAGATGATTTTGTTATAGGTTTTCCTATTGTGGAAAGCAAGAAACAACATTTCTAATGAAGTTCAATAGTTGTGAATGCTAGGACCAAGAAGCGAGGTTTTGACTAGGACAAAGAAGCGAGGTTACAACTGTGTCTAAGGATTCAATCTTAAGGTCTTTATTGATTTAAGCTTTAGTGGAGGTTCAATATTGCAGGCCTATGGGTTGAAGGAGTTTTGGGATTCTAGGTTACAATTTTAATGTGGTTGTTATGTGAGTGCTTACAGAAGTAACCATGAGATGTGAGAGTTGCATATGTTTTTTTTTAATTATTTTTTATTTTTTACGGATAAGGTTAGGTGCAAAACTTGTGTTTCGATGAGGTTAAACCGTTAAGAAAAATTTAAACTATGTTTACTTTTTTTTTCTCTTTCATTTATTTTTCTTATTTTCTATTTTTTTAATATTTTTCCTTTTTTAGGTAAAATAAAATGTGTACAACTATGGGTAAAAATAAAATTAAGGAACGTGGTTTCAATTTTGTAAAAAGGGGGAAAAAAGAGGATGAGGGAATCGACCAAGGGTGTGGCGAAATCGAGGGAATCTAAAGAAAATACAAAGAAATCATCACACATCACTCTACCAAAATTGAAGTAGGAAAATTGTTGCAAAACAAGATATAAAATTTTAAGAGGAAGAATAGAGGATGAATGAACATCATGTACGTAATTCAGAGTGATCAACTTGGATCAAAGAAAAAAAAAAAGAAGAAAACCAAAGTTTGCCTCATTAAATAATTTATTCATTATTTAATCCTTCTAAAAGCCCATAGAAGCAATCATATTTATAAAGAAAAAGAACCCTAATATAATGATTAAATTATCCTTATTTCTATTATTTAAAATAAGAATGAGATTATTTTATCAATATTGTATTTAATCAATCAAAATAATTTACAAAATTAGCCCAAAAATAAGGATAAGTTTAAAATTGCTTGAAAATGGTCTGTTCCTCTCCATTTGTAACTTGTATTGACTTAGTTTGTTTAGCCTCTAAGGAATTGGTTTTATTTGGGCTAAATTGGTTGAATGGTCTATCGATCTTCGTATGCATCATATCTCCTCTCTTTCTAACTGATCTTGCTCACCCCTCCTTCCCAACCCCCCGGTGCTTTGCTCAATGTGTAAGAGATTATAGTTTGTTTGACATTCATAACTATGGAGTTCTAAAATCTTGTAACACATCTTATAAGCATATTGAATGCTTTATTATCTTTTCAAAATTCATTGTTGTCAATCTTAACTCTGACTGAGAAAGGTTGATTATTGATTTGGTGATGTATATGAAATAATATCTGTAGTTATGGATTTGAATAGGTCATTGTGATAATATTATGATGGACGTGGGGATGGTTTCATTTGAAGATTAGGTTTTATGAAATAGACCTAAGTCATATTTGGCGTGGTTTTTTACGCATGGGCAAGTGGGAAAGCTGCCCACCCATGCATACATTGTTTGGGGCATACAACTACCCCTTAACAAGCCTTTAGGTGGCTTAGGTATTGAATGGATAGTTGAACCAGTACGGTGGGGAGAGAACTTTTACATTGTAGTTGCAGAACCAGGGAAACAATGTAGGTGAATGGAGTAGGAAGGAAAATTGTAGATTGAAAGTATTATGACTATAAATTGTGAAAATGATCAGTTCAAAGTAGAATTAACTAGATATGCAACACTGAATAGAAATGAGTGGAAATGAAGTTGATGACACCAAATAGTTGGGATATATTTTTTACTCTGCTGCTACTGTTGAATGATGCTGGTTTATACCATCTCAAATAATACATTCTTAATCTATATGTTATATAAAGGTAAGATGAGGAGAGAAATTATGAAGAGTGTGAGGGAAATGATGCTCTCTTTATTTTAGTTTTTAAAAATTTGAAAGAGAGCGAAAGAATCTTATAAATTAACATTGAAAATTAAAATTCTTGGATAAGATATTTTTTCTATTTTCAAAATTATTTTAAAAATAATTTAATTGGAATTTTTAGAGAATATTATTACATTGTTTTCAAATCATTTTGGCCTTCAAATATTATGGGGTTGTAATATTATGTTTTATAATTCATATTGATTGATATTTTGTTAATGAAGAAAACAGACAGAAGTGAGATACAAAATCACAAAAACTGAAATAATACTTGTATGACTTTTACAAAACGAGTTTTAAATGAGATGTCTGATAGGATCAACAATGAGTGATTGAGTTCCGTACCCAATTGAACTTTGATTCCATAAGTTGACTGAAGGAATGTATCTTATCATGCCCATAAATATAGCTTATTTGCTCTTGCAGTGCAATGTCTTTTCTGGTTTGGTATAAAAAAGTAAAAAAAAAATGTATTACTGTATGATAGTATGATCCATGGATGGTAGTTGTTAGCAAGTTATAGATTTATTCAAATGAAATGTAAACATGAGCTTGCATATGCATGGAAGGAAAACTTATTGGGGCTTATTATTTTGTTTCAGTTTATTTTGGAAACATAGAGCAGTTATAATTGATCGGTAGGGGCATTTGTTTCCTGCAAATTGTTGTGCTTAACTAGAGGTGTGGACAAGCTTTAAGGGATATTCTTATGTCTCTGCTTAATAATAAGAATCTGGCCACATGTTTTTAAGTGTTGACATTGGAAATGTTTATAACATATCAAAAAGTGGAAAAAAGCCATGTGCCTTAATAAACGTCCACTCATCCAATTAATAGTGTTATTAGAGCCATGATCAGCTTATTAGGAGATAATAACTTTCAGAAAGTCATTCCCTTGGAGAACCAGCTTAAAGCCTTCTTGCAGCAAAGAAAAGCATTGTTTCTTGTAGAAAAGGCGGTTTCAATTTTGTGAAATTCATTTTAATAATTCTAATTTTGCTAGTAGTGTTTTGTTGATAAAAGATCTTTTGCTTCAGCTCTGAGCACTTGGGGCTTTCCAAATCTTATTTTCAATGAATTTTTTTATTTTTTGTAAATTTCAATCTTCAATGTTGAATTCCTTAAATTAATGCATCACTGCTTCCGTTCTTGTGATGGTGAATTGTATGCCATGCAGCATCCGCTGCAAAGACTGTGCCACATGCTAAGGCAGGTGTTTCTGGAACAGTTCAAGCATTGAACTATTCTGACATACCGAATTCCCAGATAAGAAAAGTAATATCTTCCTACTTCCAGTTTCAGGCTTTCAATTTTAATCGTTAGTAGATGGGCTTTTATCTTATTTTGTAATGCCTAACTGTACTTGTTCCAGGTAACTGCATCACGTTTGCTGCTTTCCAAGCAAACTATTCCCCATTACTATCTCACAGTAGATACTCGTGTTGACAAACTTATGCAGTATGAATCTTCTTTCTACTTGTGTAGCTAAATATTCTCTTTTAGTGCCTTGTGTCAGTCTTGCACTTGAGAAATAATCATTTACCTTCATTTCTTCTTATTAGACTACGTGGCGAGCTTAATGTTTTGCAAGAAGCTTCTGGGGGAAAACGTATTTCTGTCAATGACCTCATTATCAAGGTTTATTTTCTGTCTAAAATTATTGTATTCCCCGACTGAAATTGAGAGTCGTATTTGCTACTTTTATGGTGTCAATCTTGGCTTTGTGCAAATGTTAATGATACATGATAAGTTTACACATTTTTAAATGACACTCATTATACTGAATAAGTGAACGATTGCTTCTTAAAAGCCATCCCAAACGAAGCTTTTATTGCATATTTGTATTGCATGCCATATTTGCGTTAAAAATTCTGTTTTAAGAAGCAATAAAAAGCCGTCCCAAACAAAGACAAACTTTGCAGCGACATGCAAGTTTCACAGAACAAGATGCTATTAATTACACAACTATTTAAAGATAATGAAAGTCACACAAGTGATTGAAATTTTGTTTGCTGCAAAGATACTAGATTGTAACATATATGAAGAAACTAATCACACTTTCAACAATTTGTATAAGAGGAGGGATAAAGAGAGAGAGAGAGAAAGGAAAGGGGGAAAGAATTGACAAATAGCTAAATCTTATGCTTAGGCAAGATCGTCTCCTGAAGTATCTGTTTCGCTCATTGAAGAAGAATGGTTTACGCACTCAAAATTAACTTTAATTCAAGAAACGAATTGTTTTTCATCATGCTTCATAACTCTTATTACTCATATGTAGCATCAAATAGAATGGTATATGGTATTTGAAATAGAACTACCAGAGGTGAAAATGCAGAAAATCTGTGGGGAACAATTTGCTACAGGAGAATAAACTGCAAAGCTAAGCGGCATAACATTAGGATGAGCAAAACCAGCAGGGATTGCAAGAATTGACATAGATGAAACCCGCAAAAAGCATAGGAACGACTCCATGAATAGGAATTACAACCCACCTATGAGCCCACTTGGAATAGTTGCAAGAATAAGAGATGTTGCACTGCTTCAACTGGATAAGAATAACATCACGAGCATAGGAGTAGAAATTGTAGGAATATAATATAAAAGCTTTTACGTTAATAATTCTCCTTTGACTTGGAGAATTTGGCTGACGAATTGTAGAGTTGATATTCTTCTAATAGATATTGGCAATGGGCGTAAATGCATTGGTCTTTCTTTCTACTTTATAAGATTAGTTTATAAGATTATTTTAGATATTCTTCATTAATAGTGGCCTAGTGGGCATAATTTCATCTCCAATAATAACTTCATGAATTATAATAGCATGATTGTTTAGAAAATATATAGATGACGTATTGGATGTAAAATGGAGAAAAACCGAGAGAAAGTGTAAATAGAAATGAGTTCAAAGCATTGGTTGACGATTTCTGGCGTAAGTTAGATCGAATGTATCCAAATTGGGAGGATACCAAAGGTATTTAGGATGTTTAATTTGTATGCATTTTTTTTCTTAATATACAATTTTTATGATTTTATTTTTCTTATTAGTGCCTAGGATTATTTTATTTTTACTTTGTGTACTAAAAGTTGTCATATTTGAATTCAATCATATTTTGTTAACTTTTTCTTTAGAATTAAAATTATTATAGTTAACAAAATTTTGGCAAATTTAATATTCCATTCATATATATGTTATGTAAGCCATACATTTATTGAGAGGTTTGATGGAGAAGTATAGAGAGAATAAGGAGGATCTTCATATGATATTATTGATTTAGAGAAAGCATATGATAAAGTTCCGAGAGAAGTGCTATGGAGAGTTCTAAAAACGAAAGGGGTTAATAATGCTTATATTCGAATCATTAGGCATATGTGTGCTGGAGTTGTTACTTGTGTTCAAACACAAGGTGTTTTGACCAAGTATTTTTCAATTTTAGTTGGATTATCAAGGATCAGCCTTAAGCCCATATCTTTTTTGCTTTAGTTATGGATGTTCTTACTAGAGATTTGCAAGAGGATCTTCCCTGGTGTATGTTTTTTGCTAGCGATATTCTTTTTGCTGATAAGACTAAAGAGGGAGTTGAAGGTAAACTTGAATTATGGAGGTCAACCTTAGAGTCTAAAGGTTTTCATTTGAGTAGATCTAAAACCGAATACATGGAGTGTAATTTTAGTAGTAATAGATCTAGTGGGGGTTTGTGACTTTGAGCGATCAAGTCATTAATAAGAGTACACATTTTAGATATCTTGAGTCTATTGTTTAGAGTGATGGTGAAATAGATGGGATATTATTAGTAGAATTCAAGTTGGATGGTTGAAGTGGAGGAATGCATTGGGCTTGTTGTGTGAATTGTGATAGAAAAGTACCACTCAAACTTAAGGAAAAATTCTCTAAGATGGTGGTTAGACCTACAATGCTTTATGGTGCATAATGTTGGCCATTAAAAGAGAAGCATAATATCAAGTTAAGTGTTGCAGAGATGAGGATGCTTAGGTGGATGAGTGGCTTTACTCTTATTAGAGACAGGAATATGAAACGAGCATGTATGTGAAAAGGTTTGAGTAGCTCCAGTGTTAGATAATATTAGAGAGAGTTGCCTTAGATGGTTTGGTCACATAAAACGGCAGCCTTCCGATGACCCTTGTCAAGATAGGTAGAGATAGACCTGAAAAGACTTGGTTAGAAAATATCAGAAATATCCTTTCTTTATGAGAATTTGACTCTTAACATGACATATTGGAAAAAAAGGATTCATGTAGTCGACCCCATGGAGTGGGATAAACTTGATGTCGTTGTTGTCGTCGTCGTCGTCGTCATATGTATGTAATATAAAAAAAAATTGAGTAAATTCACCCGTCTCAAAAAGGCACGAATCTTGATATATGGATGGCTTGTTGTCGTCTTTTGTGGTAGGAAAAATAGCCAATGAAAAGTAGTTCATTTGGATTAGAACCTTTTCAAAATTCGGAAATCATAATTAAATTTTTGATTGGAAAAGTAATTTTTTTATAACAAAAGCAAAAAATCATAAACCGCCACAAATGAATCGTAAATCTATGGGTTTCTAGGTTGGAACTCGATAGCCATTTCAAATGAACTCGTTTTTGTAGGTCTAGTGATAGTTGAACTATATGCAAAAGAAACTATTTCTAGTATAGATTCAGTATCATAGAAAATTATGATATGTTAATATGAGAACTGTGAAACATTACTGTTTTTCTGACTTGTGTACCTTATACTTTCTGCTAACATTTCCTTTCCTTAGCACTGATGAAAAGACCAGGCTTATAACCGATAGCATAGCATTTTGGGGCGATCTATTTTGCTACAGCATCCCATGAATGTTCAAAATTGTTTTATTGCCAATCTTGAAGATTAATTGCGTTTATGATATTTTACAATGCTCCTCTATTTAGAATTATGAAGTCTCAGAGTGCCAATGAGGCTTAATTCTATCCTCGGAGTTCTGCATTTCATTTGTTGTTTTTTTCTCTTTTCTTTTGCACAGGCTGCTGCTTTGGCTCTTCAGAAGGTTCCTCAATGTAATAGTTCCTGGATGAATGACTTCATCCGCCAGTAAGTCATTGTAGATCTTTATTAATTCTGAGGAGTTCAGAGAGTTGTTTGTCGAGATAAATACCTTGGTTACTAATGCAGGTACCACAATGTGAATATTAACGTAGCCGTGCAAACAGACAACGGGTTGTTTGTGCCAGTTATCAAGGTATTTTCTGCATTCTCGTCACTGTGGTCCTCAGCCCTTTTTTCTAGTTTCTTCTGCCTTTTAACGCTGAAATGATGTTGCAGGATGCAGACAAAAAGGGACTATCAAAAATTGCTGAAGAAGTGAAGAATTTGGCTCAAAAGGCGAAAGAAAGTACATTGAAGCCTGAAGAATATGAGGTGAGGAACCATACATTACTTTACAGTCAAGCCTTGGAAAAATTATTCTGTGCGGAGTTCAGACTCCAATGAAAATGCGTCATGTCCGATACCGAGCTTGGTACTGAGCAGTACGCCAGTACCTAACCATAAACTGGGCGGTTCTCCCGTCCAGAGTCCGCACAGAATAATTTCTCCAAGCCTGGGATAACCTGTCTGCGGTATGTTACTGAAATTGCTTTTATTCAGGGTGGTACTTTTACGGTTTCAAACTTGGGAGGCCCATTTGGAATCAAACAATTCTGTGCTATAATAAATCCCCCACAATCATGCATTATGGCTGTGGGCTCTGGTGAGTCTGTAACGACAATTTTGCATTTGTTTTTTTTGCTAACAAGCGTATAATTAATGTTTGCCATTTTAACTGCTGCGGAAATTTGGACCCATTCTGCTTCTTGACTTTGGAAAAACCTCTTTTCAAAATATTTTCTTACTCCTTTGCAAGCAAAAGCAAATGATATAAACTATATTGATTTAGAAAGATTATTTGTTTCTGGAGCAGCTGAGAGGAGGGTAATTCCCGGTGCTGGTCCCGGCGAATTTGAATTTGGTTCCTTCATAGCCGTCACCTTGAGTTGCGATCATCGGGTGGTCGATGGTATGTGTTAAATATGCTAAATTAAATTTCACTAATTGTAATAAACTTGATGTGCTAATCTATGCTTTATGTTTTAGGTGCCATTGGTGCAGAGTGGCTCAAGGCATTCAAGGGCTACATAGAAAATCCAACCTCAATGTTGCTCTAAATTTATTAGTTCAGCAACAATTTTTTTGTAGGATCACAAAATAAGGTAACCCAGACCCTTCTTGATACATTTTGTGTTGTTCATTATTTTCTTTTCACAGGCATGATATAAATTAAATTTGGCCTTAATGAGAACCTTAAGGACTTTAGATAAATTATGGTTTTGAGTTCTTTCTTTTGTGTTAAATAATGCTATGTTATCTGGGGTGAATGTCCATATGAGCAGAGGATGAATGACTAGACTAGTTGATGACAATTTCAAATATGTTTTCCTAATTGATTCTTTGCTTATTGAGAATATTTATTATTTGCTTTTGCATTCTTTGGTTCTCTTTATTTTGTTTTGTTGTGTTTATGGCTTCGTTTGAGACGACTTTCTTACTGCTTCTTAAAGCTACTTTTTAGTATAATTTTTTTTTAATCCTAAAAAATGGCTTTAAGAAGCAAGAAGAAAGCAGTTCCAAATGAAACATTAAGCTTGATTTATTGACAGGGATGGCTTCAAAATATAACATTATAGTCCTTAGGGAAATGCAAAGATCTAAAATTCAAATTTTCTCACATTTCACATTTATGTTTATATGAATTAAATTTTGAATGCAATGTTAGCTTCCTAAGATGAGTAATGGTGATCTCAGTATCTTTGCATTCTATTTCAGTACCTATTTGTTTTGGTGAGGATTATTTTTTTAATTATTTTTTATTCGCAGTCGTATTCTTTGTTTCATTTGATAGGTATAATATAATAATATGAAGAATATGATATTTTGAAGGATCAAATGATCTAAAAATTAAATGTTGAGTGTTGATTGTAGAATGTAGATCATATAAGCATGATTGTTAATCTGTCTCATGTAATCAACAATGTGGCTTCGTTTTGGACGGCTTTTTTATTGTTTCTTAAAGCAGTTTTTAGTTTAAAAACTAAAAATTTTATATTAAAAAATCGCTTTAAGTAGTAAAATAGCCATCCTAAATGAAGCCTGAATCTCATAATCAAAGCATATGTAGTTTTTGTTGATTTTTAAAGCAATTTTTTTAGTACAAAAATTTTACTTTAAAACCGCGAAAAAATTTATTTCATATGAAATTATAATGAGAGTTGTCAAAAATATAAATGGGGAATGTTATTAGAATGGAGATCATTGTCACAACTTAAAACATGAAAGAAAAATAGGACATTTGGAGAAATAGTTACATTTTTCTGATTTGATTTCAATCAAATTTGTATTAATGGGAGTTGATTAGATACCTAATCTGTTAATTAGTGTCTTGATTGTGATGTCTAAACTGAGAGCCATCATATGATTTCAAACCAAAAAAAGATTATATTATCCAATCTTCTTTTCTCTTGTATCCATATCTAAGGTTTCATTTGATATAGTTATTATTATTATTTTTATAGCAATTTTTTAATATATTTTTTTTAAAGAAACGGTGAAAAAATAGTGATCAAAAGTTATACCAAATTAAGATTTTGTTTGGGATGATTTTTTTACTATTTTTTTAAGTAATTTTTTTAGTATAAAATTTATGAAATTTAAATATTTTTGTACTGCAAATATTCTTTAAAAAGCAATAATAAAATAATGATCCCTCATCTTGCTTTGCTTTAGCAGACTCTCTCAAGCATAAAAATCACATTTTTTGATAAAAATGTATTTTATATTTCTTTTCAATCTTATAATAACATATTTATACAATATAATGACATGAAAGTGCTTGAAATAAGTAAAAAAAAAGAAGATATTAATGAAGCCTAATTTATCATCCATTGCAAAATGACTTAGTGTTAGATTTTTTAATGCAACTACTACAACAGACATCATGATTTCTTGCAAAGGAAAAAAAAATCATGAATTAGACTAAAAAAACTTAAATATACTTTCTTTATGTTAAAAATATGTGATAGGGGAGCTTAAGCCCCATTAATTATAAGATTTATATAAGTATCTAAGAACTTTAACTAGTTTTGAAAAGAAAATTAGCAAGCTAATGCATTAACACTTATAAAATAAAAATTTTCCCATATCATTTTTTGAATCAAGAGCATTAGACCGGTTAATAATTGATATGTCACAAAAAATTGTCTTGATCGAGCATGAATCTCAAGGCATATCCAAATTTGAAACGTCTGAAATTAAATTGGGACCATCGAAACTCCAATTTCAATAAACTTATAGTCAAATTGAATATCTCAGAGAAACGAACCCAGTGATAGCAAAATCGGTCCAATCCGAGTCCAAATAGGTCCAAATCAAGGGATCAAAGTGTTTGGACGGTTCAAGTCATTAATTGGATGGTCAAATGATTTCTAAATATGACATGCTTATAGTCAAATTGAGTGGCTCGATGCGAATCCACGAATCCCAGGATCGCTTAATTTTGATATATTAAGGCACTTAAATGCTTAAAAAAAAGTTTCATGATCGGGGGAATCAATATGGGTCATTCAATAGAGCACTTCGAACTTGCCTTGAATTTTATCCATATTTATAGAGTGTTCCACTCATATAAATCTATAAATAAAACCCTCACATTCTACATAAATGGGACCTTTGACTAGAGATTGGAAAGAGCTCTGAAGTTTCAAGTGTTCCAACACCACTGTAATCGAACCTCTATCAACAGTGTCTGGACCACCGACAATTGTCGGACCACCACCTATCCATCTCTCCAAACTATTGTAATCTCACAGTTTCCAAGTTAAGGGACATGTCAAGTTTTATAGCTTACTCAACTACAATGGAATCTTCTCATCCGAGCAAGGTTCCATGGTTTTACCCTTTTTGAATTTTTTACGTAAAAAGTTTTGGTGTTTTCTCGCTCTCTCAATTATATATTTGTGTGCTCATATCCGTGAATTGTAGGACCAAATATTTTCTCACTTTATCGCAGTGAATATACTAGCCCGCAACAATAATATATTATGTAAAAAAGATAAAATTAAATTATCAAAACTATGCCTCAAACTAATACAAGGAGATGATATTTCTTAGAGCCAAGTCTTCATGTTTGTACCCCCCTCAAAATGATCATACATGCAAATTGATTCATAAATTTTTTTATTCATAACAATGTGTTGATAAACTCATAATATATGTCACACAAATACGCAGCAGAAAATAATAAAAAGTTGTCTCAAAATGAAGCTTTTTTTATGAAGGGAAAATTCATCAATTACGCAGCTTGGGAAATTCGGCTCTATCTGATCAGTGATCACTGCCGTTGGTTCTACACTTACTAGAATGACTAAAATACCCCTGTGCGGAACCTGTTGTGACGGAATTAGGGTTTCCTTGTGCGCAACTTTTATAAATTCGCAGTGACACTCGGAGCCGCCCATCTATTAGTCGAAAAGAGCGATCGGATAGGCCTTCGGATTTTGAGAGGGAGACGATGAGGGCAAAGGTGAGATGTTCCTGTACGTTCTTTGTGAAATGAAGCTCTTAAGGATTTCGTTGCGCTCTATTTTTCCCTTGTTGATGTTTTATCTTCGGTTAGATCACGTTTTCCGGGCTATTTGATTCTTTTGGGCTTCCTTTTGTGCAGAAATTTTGTTTTTGCATATTGCATCTGTCGATTTTTATGCTTCTTTTGTGCAGAAAGCAGTTTTTGGTACAAAAATTTCTTGAACTAGAAATTTTTGTACTAAAAAGCTGCTTAAGAAAGCAGTAACAAAGCTGTTCCAGACGAAGCCTTAATTTAGACAATCTATTGTTCTGAGCAAATATAGATCATTATGTCGTTTTTTTAGTTAGGGTTTACTTTTTACTACCACGTAATCTTCCTGATTACTCAGTTTTTTATTTTTTTATGCCATGAATCCTCTAGCAGTTCTTTATGTCTGTTGCAAGGTCTGAAGAACGTCGAGAAGCTTTATTAATAAGAAATTAATTATTGATGGTATGGTTTTTAGGTTTTAATGCAACAATTGGTAGCCCTTTTAAATGATGAATTATTTTTACTGCATATCTTATAGTTATTTTCAACGTTTTTGCTTTTTGGATTGTGTACCAGTAAGATTGATAACTTAATATATTTAGATTTAATGATTGAAAATATAACTATACACAGAATGAGAAAGATAATTGTATCTTTGTTTCTATTTGTGGAATATAGATCAACTTTGAATTTTTGAATATGTTCGGACAAGACCAAGGATTCATTGAAGTAATGTATTTACTGCTAATGTAAATGTAAGAAAAATAGAACCTTGTGAAGTTCTTCATCTGATCACACATGATCCCGATATAGGTTAATGGCCTAATTTGGTTAATGGGAAATATATTGAGCTCCTACAAGTTTGGGGAGTGGTTATGGTACAGTTCAAACAGCGTTTTCAGGAGGTTATTTGATTGATTTATACTCCTATAACATAAAAGGAATGATTTATTTTGAAACCCAAAAGTGAAAAGGAAACCCATTAGTTTAACAACAAAGAAGTCAAGTTGATAATCTAATGTGGATGTGTTGTAAAATTAGAAAGAGTATGGTGAGAAACGTTTATAATAATGAGAGCAATGAGAGTATCATCCATTTAAGATACAATAGTGAAAATAAACTTCAATTATGCATATAAAACAGAGGGAAGAGGATTCATCATTACTAGGTAGAGTGAATTGACATTGAGAATTTGGGAGGTGTGACAAAGTTTGATGGCCAGAGGTTGTTCAAAAATGAATCAGGAAAAATAAATGCAATACCTAGTGTAGCCTATGCTATGGAGGACTCCAAATTCAATGATTGTGAAGAGAGCATATATATGTCAAAGATGGTGTTGATAACAGTGAATACTAGTTTATCTCTAAACCATAAATGCTAAAAACCTAAAGTTGTTTTACCGTGTTTGGTTATTTAAGAAACTATTTTGCAAGATATTTTTATTTGAAATGCAGCAGAACTTGTAATTATCCAACATAAGCTCATCTTATTATTATTTGGTAAGTATTATTTTATCCTACATAATCTCATGTATTTATTATTTTGTACTTTTCAAAACTTTTCCTTATTAGGCCATCTCCAACCTAAAAACTCATTTTCCATTCCAAAATGCAATAACTCATTTCCAACTAAACTCCATTTCTAAACACTATAAAAAGAATATTCTATGTATATTCTACCTTATATTATTTATACTAATTTTAATCATATCTTTATATGACATTAAACAAATATGTTGGTGAACAATACAACATCATTATTGGGTCGCATTGTTCACTTTGCGATATTTAGCGTGGGATTTGACGTTCTGTTGGAGCAGGCGACTGCATATGAGCGTGTGTCGCTCTGTGGTTGGCGATGATTATACTAAGTTCAACTGATAACTTGTATCCATTTCCCTTTTAGAACCTTACTTTGGGGGAGCTCCATGTTTTTGCTCAGTGCCTAAGATTTAGTAGTCATATAATTTGAGGGCATTTGATGCCTTTGATAAAACTCATTCTCAGTAACCTTAGCTTCTAAATTCAATTCTGCTTTGCTTTTATAATTGAAATGCCGTAAAACATTACAAATTAATTTCTTTGACCGGAGATCAATCGATTTAGTGATTGCCTACTGCTTTTGAATTGAAGATTTTACATTCTGCAATTAAATTTTCCAGTTGTTTGCATAGTTTAGTTATATATGGGTTCTCTGTAATTTTATTTTCATTTTGATGTTTTCGTTAAAATTTACATGTTTCTCTGTATTAATTATAAATATCCCATGACCTAATTATTCAGTGGAAGAAGAAGAGAATGAGGAGGCTCAAGAGGAAGCGCAGAAAGATGCGGCAGAGGTCCAAATAATTTGGTGAATGCAAGGAAAACCTCTGCTTCTTTGCTTTGCTGCTACAAGTTTGGTGAATCCTTTACACAGTTTTCAGCATTAGGCGAGACTTGAACTTAAACATTGCTGTTGTTGTGAACTTCTACTTATTTTGCTTAAAAATTCTGTCTTTGCTATTGACCATAGAGTGCATCATCGCTTCTGTTCTGACCCTCACAGTTGTTTTTTGTTTACTAAATTTGGGTTACATCTTGCTTGCGTTAGCTTTCTTATCCGAATTTCTTGATATCAGCGGTTAGTTTTCTAGGCAGTGCAACTGTAAGTTTTCTCAAATGACGTTAGTTGATGAGTTCTCAAATTATATTGTGGGCTGAGTTAAGTTGGACTTGAGCCATCTAGTGGCTATCTAGTTAAAAGTTAATTTGTTATGAAAATGTACATACAAAGGAATGTTTTATGCTGCTTCTTTAGGAAATGCACTTTAATTGCATTTTTGTTTTTTGTCTCTCTTGATTGTTTTGCGTAATGAAGATGATTTTTTTAATCTAGATTATCTTAGGCCGATCTAGGAGGGGTCGACTGAACCGGTCCAACCTGGACTAGTTCTCTGCTACAATAGGCGGCCCAAGCCAGGTGGGGGGTGGATGCCCTAGTGGGCCAAATTACTTAATGTAATTGTTGTTTAGGAAGAACAGTTTGAATTAAGGGTTGTTTAGTTTTTTTGTAAGAGTCATTTGGCTTTAAATTAATCTTTTTGGTTTGGGTTTTGTTTTTCATCTTGAATTTGGAAGATATTTGAGATCTAGGGTTTGTTCTAGTTAGACTGTAGGCTTTGCTAGAGATTTAGAGAGTTTGTTTCTTCCTCTAGAATTGAAGCAACTTGTTGTATCTTGTATTATTTGTCTTGTTCGTGAATTGAATAGAAGAAATTTTCATCGTGTTCATGGTTTTGCTGATTTCTCTCCGAAATCAAATCAAATATTGATAGGTTTGCTTGCAAACTCAAGTATTTCCCCTTAGGGTTACTTGCAAACTCAAGTACTTCCTATCAGATTCCAACCTAATATGCTCGATTTGTTTTATTTTTTATTTGATTCAGTTTTTCACAATTCTCTCTTAAGTCTCCTCATCTTCCTCCCCTTTTGTCTTTCACGCCCCCTTTCAAATTTTTTCTGGTTTCATGGTCTATGATTAATAATAAACATGTCTGAAATTTCCTGTTGATAAAGCCTAAACTTCTCTATGAGGCTTCATTTAATTTTTGAATTTTATTGCCTTCTTGATTTCACACTACTTTATTGGTAGTTTTCTTTCCTTGTGATTGAAATTCAAGGAATGAAGGTTGCGTTCTTTTGAGATTTGATGATGTCAATGATGAAGACTTTATTTAATGTGTCTGAGATAATGATTACAGCTAATCTACTGCCTTCCTTCTGAGACATCCATCTGTTCATATCTCAAGTGCAAGTTTTCTCTTTTTTGTTTCACTAAATATGGTTTTTCAAAGTGGGAGCCAAATGGGAATGGTCACATGATGATTTGTGCATAGTTCAAATGATAATCATATCAGATTGTTGATTAAATTATTAGTTGTCTTTCGCTCCTATCTGATGACCTCCCCTCATCTTCCATCATTTTATTTAGCTCGACTTTCTATGAAATTGAGCAATTGACAAATTTTGTTTTATAATGTTTTCCATCTTTATTTCTATTAGTAAATATACTCTTTATAATGTTTTAGTTTAAAACAGTGAGTTGGAGGCCGACGGAGTTCTCGCAGCCTGTTTTCATTACTTAGGTTTCGTTTGGGAGGGCTTTTCTATTGCTTTTAGAGCAGCTTTCTAGTAAAAAAAATAAATTTTGTTTTAAAAAATTAGTTTTTAGAAGCATCAAGAAAGTCACACCAAATGAAGCTTTAGACTATTATGTTTATTCTTATGCCAAGGGAAGGATTAATTATTCTATGCTGACACAAGGCGTAGTCCACATCACCTTGTTGTGTTCTCTCTGTGTGCCGGGTGATCTGGATTGTCTCCGGACATAGAGCTACTTATGGTGTCCGCATAGAATAATTTCTCCAAGGGAAGAGGGCGATGATGATTTCCAGGTCTCGTTCGTCGTAACGGTGAATCTGCCTTGCTGACCATCCTGATATATCACCACCCATATTCTGAGTCCTATGTTTTCTTCCCTAAATTTTCTCTGATTTTCATATCAGGTCTACTTCTGGGTTTAGTTTTCTTACTTGACTTAACATTTATGTCTTTGGATCCAATTTCTTGATCCGAGGCCAATGATTAAATTCATTCATGACAAGCATGTCTGAAGATTCTTGTGGAAAATGCCTAATCTTCTCTATGAGGCTTCAAGGAAACTTTTATATTCTTTTATATTTTCTTGATTTCTCTATTATTGAAATTCAAATAATTTAAGTTTCATTTCATTGGAATTTTGATGGTTTCAACTTTATTTAGTTGGTCTGAGTTCTAGTGATTATAGAGATGCCATTGCCTGTATTTAGAGGTTTGTTTGGTTGGCTTAAAAAAATTCAGTGTAATAGAATTTTTTTTTTAATTTGTTTGGATGAGTGTAAAGTAAATATAGATGCAGAGGTTGGTGGTGTTGGAGGCAATCAAGGGAGCTTGCTTGAATTGAAAATGATGCTCGCTCAAAATTAGGCAAGTTTAGTTTACTTAACACAATGAGCTAAAATAATTTACATTGTCTTCCACTTTTTTGATTTCATATGTATGTTTTTTTATGTTTTGAATGAGAAATTTAAGAAAATGCTTGTTAGTTTATCAATTGTAAGCTATTTTATTCTTTTTTTTTGGAATGTTTTAAGTAATAACAATATATTTGGCTATTTAAAGCTATTTTTTGTTAAATTTAAGAAAAAAATAGCTTTAAATGTGACTAATAAGATGATGGTGATTAGTATGAGAAAGTATTATTTGTTTGCCCTTTGATTTTGTTTGGAATAGCTTTTCTTGTTAAAGTAAAAAAAAAAATTGAACTTGCTTTCACATGTTCAGTAATCCAAGAGAGGAATGAATATCCACATCAATAGATAATGATAAGCATGCTAAAATTAGTTGTAACATATCTCTATTGATAGTCATCAATTTTTTATGAAAAAGAGAAATGGATATTATTTAGCAAGGCAATCTATGGTACCAATGTTGTGTTCATTTATTATGAAAAAGAGATGTAATAAGATCTTGTTGGGTTGCAGCCTTGAACATAGGGTAGGAAGTTGTAATAAGATGTGCAAAGGGAAGTTGCTAAGGATTTAGGCCTTGTTTGGTTATAAAATTCTATTTTCTCGCTTTTAACGGAGCTTTTAAAATGGCAAATGGAGAATAATTTCTTCTTTATTCTGTAAAAATATGGAGATTCACTGGAAATTATTTTGAAGATGAATTAAAAAAAATGTTGCAGTAAAATGAATATTAAAAAAATGCTCTCATTCAAGTTTATTTCTCATCGTATTCAACTCATATTCGATTCGTATGTGCTTATAGAGCTTTAAATAAACAGCTTGTAAAAAAATAATAAATGAAACTTTAAGTATCAAGTTTTATTTTTGAAATAGTATTAGTTTATGAACAAAATTATATCTAATGAATATATCCTGTGAATTTTTTTGAGCTCAAACTATCGAGCATTTTTGAGTTTAAAAATAAGTTAGCTTGTCGAAGCTCATAAATTAATATTTTTAATAAATGATAATGAACACAACAATGTAATAAACATAAATAAACACAATTTTGATATATTGGTTGAGAGTCTTGACTATCAATTAATAAATCTTAATATTAAAATTTATATGTCAAATTTAAAAAAATAATAGATATTATAATGTTTAATTAATTTTAAAATTGATTAATTACTAATTATTATGTTATTGAATTATAATAAATATAAAACACATTAAATTATTTGTCATTTTAATTAGGCTTAATCAAGCTCCATTTTGAACATTAATTAAATTTCTTAACAAACTCATTCACAAACTTTGTATGGAATATGAATCAAACTTCTTTCCAAACTTAATACCGAACTTCTTATAAGATAGTTCATGAGTATTAAATAATGTTCACAAATATAAACAAGTCAAACATACATCTCTTCAAGTTCGTTTATTAAATAATTTAGTACTTGAAAAAAAATTCAAACTCATTTAATTACTAAAATAAGCGATCATGAAAAAATTATACTATGAGTAGTTTGTTGAACTCTTAAGTTCGTTTGTAACCCTAGCCCTTGATGAGTAATCCAATGAGCTCAAAATAACTAAATTTAATATCATTTAGGAACTTTAATATTGATAGAATGATCTATGATTGAGAGAATCAACTTAGATTGGCTAATATATTGTTTTGAAATTTTGATTAAACTTAATTTTATGATACTTTTAAAAAATTATGAATATACCCTCAATTTCATAAGAGAATGACAATGGACTAAAGATTAGAAATAATTTGGAGATTTAAAGAATTTTAGAACTCTACTCGACATTAGACAACAATAATCATTGCTAACCATCCTGTCATCCATTTACCATCATCTGATTACCATTAGTTGATCACTATCATATGAGCACTATCACCTACTCATCATTATCTAGCTGATATTACCTGACTATTAACATCTAATCAATTTTCCAATCATTATCATCTGACTACCATTGTTAAAACATCATCACCTGATCATCGCAACTTAAATGACATCACCCGATTGGTATCATCCAACAACCATTATCTATACAACATCAATCCCTTCACAATCATTGCCATCATTTAACTACCATCATTCAATTATTATAGCGTAACCACCATCATCACCACTTTTCCAAAAATTTCTTCTACAAACACATGAGATCAACCTATCTGATATTGTGCCCAAAACTTTGAGCAGATGCGTGCATTCCTATAATTTTTATAAATATAAGGGATCATTTCATTTAGGCTAAACTTTGAATTTTCTTTTTTCAAAATTTCCTCGAATGAATTTGTATTTTCATATTTTTATCTTTTAACCGTATGTGTGCTAAATCTTCATACAAAACTTAAAAGTAAAACTTCGTTCATCGCCAGCAAATGTGCTGGCATGCAAAAAGAATATCTATATAACCTCTTTTGCTTAGTGGCTCTGAATTCAATGCAACTAGCATAATTTTAATGATAAATAGCCCCACTCCAGTACATCCATTGCCTATCACTCAATCAAGATATTATAACAAGCTACATCCAGGCAAACAATTAGTCCCAACTAAATGTCCAGATTATGGTAAAATTTTGTTTTTAATAATCAAATCTAAGACAACATAGCCTGACAATTAGTCTTCAGAGTTCAGACTACGTTAGTTAGCCTGAGATACTAAAGTAACAAAAACAATAATCAACATAAAAATTCTAATTTTAATTTACAGTTAATGAGAAAGGATGACAGTTAAGGATCAGTGAAGCTTCCAGCTTTGCTGGGCGGAGCCCCGTGAACTAAAAGGGTAATAAATAGGAAGAACTTCAAAGTTCCATATAATGAGATTTGATCAACTAACCGTATAGCTTCGATGCCTTCAAGGAATAGAGTTTCCACGTCCATCCTTAAGGCTCTGCAGAAACGAAACGAACATATTAGCCAACCGATGAATCAAAAGAGAAAATTTTGAAGCAATTTTCTGATACAAACCAATCGTTTGAAGGAATTTCCTTGGGCCAGCTTCTTTGTTCTTTCCATTTCTGGTTTTGCACGATCCAACGCCTGCAGCACGCATATAACTGTGATATTTTTCAAGGTAACATCAAAATAGATCATGTATGCTTTTCTCTTTAAAAAATTCAAACATTGTTTTGAATATATTAAGTTAATAGAGTTGGAAAACTTAATTGTTTAAGTGAAAACAATTGATGATAAACCCTAAATTGCTATTAAGTTGATTACTGATGAGAATATTACAAATGTAGTTAGTGTTTAGGGTCATCAAATAAGGTTACAGGATAATTTGAAAAAAATATTTTTGAGAAGTTAATGCATGAATTGCTGCAGCATAATTACACAAGTGATTTAATTGAACATGAAAATTCTAATAAATTAGACTATGAAAATAATTCATAATAAATATAGAAGAGATAAAAATATGATGAGAGAAGCTATACTCGCTTTTGTGAGATCATATTATCTTGCAAAAGTGAAGAAAAGTGTAGTTAATTGCCCTGTAAAGTAGAACCATCAAATCTCAATCTCAAATAGAGCTCTTTCTACTCAGAAGAAAAGAAAATACAAATTACAAAAATTGTATGGTAATTTCCAAAGAAAGTTGGACCAACTAATATAGATTATAATAATGATAAAAAAGAACTGTCCTAAAAGATGGTAGAAATTGGAAACGAACAATGGGGCGTCTGCCTAACCACCGGAAAACAACTGGACTGGACTCGCCTACTTCAATTGGACTCGAACTCTCAAAGTATATCAAGAGAAAGGCTGCTCTTTTAGGCAACTACTTGAATCGCGTCTTCGAAGAAACTATCGCCTTTCACTTGTCTAAGTGAAACTATCGCCTTAAAATGGATGAGTTTGCTGGATTTTTTTTCTTTCGATCATATCTACACCTCATATTGATCCGGGTTGCTAACTCAACGGTAGAGTGTTCGAAATTTCTTCGTTCGTACCGAACCGCTTGCAGAGGCAACAACAGAACAGGGGTTTCGACGGCTTTTCTCTTCAACGAGGGGAATTCAGACTCAGAGGCCAAATTGAATTCAAGTACTGGTTTCAGCTAGAACTTCGTGGTCTACAGTCGTGAAGGTGAGACCATCGGAAGTCATCTTAAGGTTCTCGAATCCCATGTCAAACTTTCGAGCCTCGGGCAATGGAAAGTCTTCACTGGGTACCTTTCCTTTATAGGTACCATCCTGGTGCTGGCTGTAGCCGTGGGAGGTGGGGCTCTACCAAAAAGCATGCAACGACACAATCAACAGGTGAGCCCTTACCCGCACTCCGAAAGCGACCGTAATGGGCCAAACTCTGGGCCTCACCAATGATGGGACTATCATAACAAGGATATCACTACCGCAGGAATAGTATATCCTGGGACAGCCACTACCACGGTCACTTTTCAGTTTCTATTTTACCTTTCTGTTATTGCACGTTCTTCTTATTCCCTTTATCTTATTTCGGGAATAGCCCATGCTGTAGCTAGAGGAGTATATACATCCTCTCAGAAATTACTCACGGAATGATATTGATAATAGAGTATTCTACCATTGCTACTGTTCCATTGGTTTTCCTCTGTTTTCCTAACCCTCTTGCAGGTTGTTTCCGACTCTCCTCCGCTGAAGGCCCTAGCTCCGGCGATTCAGTGTGGAAAGGTACATCAGGTTGGTATCAGAGCGAGTGACTGGGTAATGGCTGCAGAGAGCTCTCGTAAGGTTCCTGACGAAGATCGGAGCCTGGATGCCGTATGGGCAGCGCAAGCTAGCATCAATCGGCAACTCAACGATTTGAGGGCGGACTTCTTCCGCCTATCCACGGACCTGCGTAAGGATATGATCGATCTAAAAACCTCTATCGGTTTAGCTCTTGGACAAACTCAACAACCTACCACCACGATACCGACGCCCAGAGGTCCACAACCTAGAACAAGGCAATGCAGGATGCCTGAACCAGCTTTGAGAGAGATTGTGGAATCTGATGAAGAAGGTGAGCCTCAAAACTACAATGAATTTTCTGATTCTGGAAATGACGGTCCCTTCCAGTATTACGAACGTCCGAGACCTCGCAGAGCAAATCACGGTCACGGTGGCCAAGGGGAGTTTCGTATTAAAATGGACATTCCTTTTTTTGAAGGAAGATTACATATCGAGGATTATCTCGATTGGGAACGAGCAGTTGAGACGTTTTTTGACTATATGGAAATCAGTCCAGAAAAGCAGGTTAAATACGTAGCGTGCCGCTTAAAAGGCGGCGTCAGTGCGTGGTGGCTACAACTCTCGCAGACTCGCCTGCGTGAAGGAAGAGGATCAGTTCGTAGTTGGTTTCGTATGAAACAGTTGCTCAGGGGGCACTTCCTACCTACAGACTATGAGCAAATGTTGTATCTACAGTATCAACATTGCTCACAAGGGCAGCGGACCGTCAGCGAGTATACGGAAGAATTTTATAGATTGAGTGCTCGCAATAATCTTCAGGAGTCCGAAGCACAGCTGGTTGCTCGATACATTGGCGGACTGAAAGAACAGATACAAGACAAACTTGAGCTTAATTCGGTTTGGACAATATCCCAAGCTGTTAATTTCGCACTCAAGGTGGAGACCCAACTCGTCCGTCAATCTCGAAGTCATAGTATTAGACGGACTTACACAGAGTCATACGCCGATGCTTCCAAAGGCAATTCGGTAACAGTAAAATCCACTACTACTCCCCGGGTGAGCCTCAGTCCCAGCCCGAGTCCTAATGCAGCTGTTGAAAACAGGACACAAGGCAAAGCACCCGTACCTTACCGTGAAAATCCTTACAGCAAGCCTACTACTCTTAAATGTTTTCGATGTTTTCAACCCGGGCACAAGTCCAATGAGTGCCGAATTGACAAAGGATTCAACTAATAGAGGGAGAAGCACACGGAGAATTTGAGCCTGTTATAGCAGAACCTGAATCCGAAGTAGGCATTGAAGACATCCACGGTGACGAGGGAGATCCGTTGCTTTGTGTTCTGCAGAAGTTGTTAATAGCACCTAAGACTCCGAATCCGACTCAGCGTAATGCTTTGTTCAAGACCCGATGCACAATCCAAGGAAAGATTTGTGAGCTTCTCATTGATAGTGGTTGTACCGATAATGTAATCTCTCGCTCAGTAGTCCAGGCCCTACAACTTAAGACCACTAGTAATCCACAACCTTATAAGATAAGTTGGATCCGGAAGGGAATGGAAGTGACCGTCACCGACATGTGCCGGGTTACCTTCTCAATAGGGAAACACTATGTGTGCGAAGTACTGTGCGATGTGCTGGACATGGATATTTGTCATCTCATCTTGGGCCGACCATGGCAATTTGATATGGATGCCATCTATAATTGCCGACAAAATGTATATACTCTAAAGTGGAAGGGAAGAAAGCTTCGGTTATGTCCCCATACGGCATCCCACTTTGACAGTAAGGGTGGCGCGGTCTACACAATCCTTTCGGGCAAGTTGCTAGTCCAATCTCGGCAAGACAGTAAGTCCTTAATGGCTATCGTAGTGGCAGACAGCCATCAGGAGGTATCTTCTACCTGTTATTCACATGAAGTAAATAGATTGTTAACCCAGTTTGCAGATTTATTTCCCGCGGAACTTCCTTCCGGGTTACCACCCCTGCGTTCGCTACAGCATCAAATCGAATTTGTACCGGGAGCCACACTTCCTAATCTTCCTTACTACCGCATGAGTCTGTTAGACCGGCCCAGGATGGGCCGGTTGGACCGGTCCAGCAGGGACCGGTCCGCGTCTACGCGAGACGCTCGCGAGAAGGCCGAACGGGCGGAAACGGCTCTGCCGTGAGCCGTGAAGTTTAGGAGGGAAATTTTGAACGTAAAAGGCTGTTTTAGGAAGTTTATGATTGTCCTTTATGATTAATTTTGTATAATTAGGAGTTTGGGGGGGAATTAGGGGATCATCTTGAATTTGAGTTTTCTCTTTGAGATCTAGGGTTTGCTTTGGGCTCTTGGCTTTGCCGGAGATCGTGGAGAGTTGTTCTTCCTCTCGGATTGAAGAACATATTGTATCTTTGCTGCTTTCTTTGATTTCTAGTGAAATACAAGCAATATCTTGTGTTTTTCTCCTGCTTTTCCCTATTTCCTGCTGCGTTTTCACCGAATTCCTGCTGTTTTGCTGCTGTGGACAGCAGTTGGCTGCTGTATATTTACTGGTTTGGGTTAGAAATACTTGAGAACTCAAGTATTTCCTATCAAATTGGTATCAGAGCACCGATTCAGGACCACCGGCGGCTGAAATTCTGAAATTTCAGCAAGATCGTCGTCTCCGGAAAAAGTTTTTTGTGGATCCGTTAAAAGAAAGATGGCCGGGAAGAAGGTGGAAGTTTTAGAAGGCGAGTTTGGTCAACTGAAGACAGATCTGGAGGGGAAATTCTTGGAGATCTCTACCAACAATGAGAGGTTGGAAGGGAGGTTCGCGGCGATGGAAGAAATGATGAAGAAATTATTGGAGATGAAAACCCATCCAGACACATTGGAAGTGAGAGAGACCACTGACGGCCATGGCGTAGGAGGAAATCCGAACCCAATCCGGGGGAGGAGGAATCCGGAAGTGGAGATTCTTGAAGGTGATGACGACATGCCACCTCTAGAGCCACTCTCTAGAGAGGAGATGAGCATGGGGAATGACCGCCGAGGTGCTGATTTTCAGCGTCGAGGTGCTGATTTTCAGCTTCGAGGTGCTGATTTTCAGCGTCGAGGTGTGGATTTTGGAGGCAGGCGGGGGGAATATGAAGGTAGTGCAGATTTTGGAGAAAGGAGAGAATAATATCAGCGTCGAGGTGCTGAATTTCAGCGTCGAGGTGCTGATTTTGAAAGGGGAAGAGGAGATTATGATGAGAAGAATTCGGTTACCAACGTCGGAGGGAGGATCGGGACACTTGGGGAGCACCTCCTCTTCGAGGAATGGGAGGTTATGGAGAGTTCCGGGGTAACGGAAGGGATCCGAAGGTGAGGAAGTTGAAGATGCCCATCTTTGAGAGCGAAGATGGCCATGGTTGGATCTACAAGGTGGAGCGTTACTTTGCTGTCAACGGGTTGACAGATGATGAGAAGCTGACGGCGGCAGGATTGTGTCTAGAAGGGAAGGCGTTGACATGGTATCAATGGCGAGACAGGAGAGAGCCTATCAGGACTTGGAGAGAGTTTAAGGATTGTTTATTAGAACGTTTCCGAGCCGATGGGGGAGGAGACTTCTATGAGCAGTTCTTTGCTCTGACTCAGGAGGGGACCGTGGCCGACTACCGAGACAGGTTCAAGTACTTAGCGAGCCGTTTGGATCATATCTCCGAATCAGCCCTGGAGGGAAATTTCATGAAGGGGCTCAAACCTGAGATAAGAACAGCGGTCAGAGTGCTGGAGCCAAGGAATTTAGGCAAGGCGATGGAGCTTGCACAACTGGTGGAAGATCAAAAGAAGTCAGAAAGAGGAGCTCGAGGCAACTACTCAGGGGGATCGTACAAGAGATGACTACTGCGGTATTACCCTCCAAAGGGGTAGCGCCGGGGGGTCAGAAGGAAGCACCCAAGGAAAAAGACTGGAGGAGGTAATGGGGGACAGTTCAAAAGGTTGACAGAAAAAGAAATGCAGGACAAAAGAGCAAAAGGGTTGTGCTTCAGATGCGATGAGAAGTACATGCCGGGGCACAGGTGCAAGGACCGCTCTCTTCAGGTTCTCCTCGTTTTGTGAAGATGAGGAAGACGAAGAGAGAGGTGGGAATGACCCCGAAGTGGAGGAGGATGAGAAGTTGCATCTAGATGTAGCGGAAGTCTCCCTGAACTCTGTAGTGGGATTCACTACGAGTCACACTATGAAGGTGAGAGGAGAGATAGCTGACCGTGAGGTGGTGGTGGTGTTGATTGATAGTGGGGCAACCCATAACTTCATTTCCACCCAGATAGTGGAATCGCTGGGGATGGAGTTATGGACACAGGTGGCTATGGGGTGATGATGGGCACGGGAAAGGTGGAAATGGGAAGGGGAGTTTGTAGTAGAGTGGTGGTGCTGATGATTCAGGGAATCCAGGTGAAGGAAGATTTCCTTCCTTTGGAATTGGGGAGTACGGACGTCATCTTAGGGATGAAGTGGCTGCGTACATTGGGGGAGACGAAGATTAATTGGGGGACTTTGAGGATGGAACTTGTGATAGGGGAGAGAAGGAGAACGATTCAAGGAGACGCTGGGTTGACCAAGGCGGGGGTTTCTCTCAAATCCCTAATCCGAACCATTCAGCAGGAGGGAGGAGGCTACCTGGTGGAATTGCATAGTTTGGAGGGGGAAGGAGTGGAGGAGGGAGGAGCTATACCCCTCTCCGTTCAGCCGTTGATTCAACAGTTCCAAGAGGTGTTTCAGCCGCCTCAGGGATTACCACCGCAGAGGGAGCATGAGCATGCTATTGTGTTGAGGGAAGGAGTATCACCCATCAGTGTACGTCCCTTACCGTTACCCTCAGTTCCAGAAGGATGAAATTGAACGGTTGATTAGAGAGATGCTGGAGGCAGAGATCATCAGACCCAGCATCAGCCCTTTCTCTAGTCCCGTTCTGTTGGTAAAAAAAAAAGGATGGCAGCTGGCGTTTTTGTGTAGACTACAGAGCCCTCAATAAGGAGACTGTACCTGATAAGTTTCCTATACCCGTTATCGATGAGCTCTTGGATGAATTAAGTGGGACCGTGATCTTCAGCAAGATAGATTTGAAATCGGGCTACCACCAGATTCGAATGAGGAATGAAGATGTTCCCAAAACAGCTTTTAGAACTCATGAAGGCCATTATGAGTTCTTGGTGATGCCCTTTGGCCTCACCAAGGGCATCACCAATGCACCTGCTACTTTCCAGGCCCTGATGAACAAGGTTTTCAAACCTTATCTCAGACGGTTTGTGTTAGTATTCTTTGACGACATCCTGATATACAGCAGGACAGAGGTCGAACATTGGGAACATTTAAGAACGGTGCTAGAGGTTCTGCAGGAGCATCAGTTGAAGGCAAACTTGAAGAAATGCTGCTTCGCTCAAGCCAGTGTAGAGTACTTGGGCCATGTGGTATCAAAAGAAGGAGTGGCAGCTGATCAATCCAAAATTGAGGCGATGCTAAGGTGGCCACTACCGAAAAGTCTGAAGGCGCTGAGGGGATTTCTGGGATTGACAGGTTATTACAGAAGATTTGTGAAGGGGTATAGCACCATAGCCTGGCCACTTACAGAGCAGCTGAAGAAGGATGGCTTCCTGTGGGGAGAAGCAGCCACCTCTGCTTTCGAGAGCCTGAAGAAGGCAATGACTACAGTGCCAGTACTGGCTTTGCCAGATTTTACTCAGACATTCATTGTGGAGACAGATGCATCGGGGTACGGGCTGGGTGCAGTACTTATGCAGAATAGGAGGCCCATCGCTTATTTCAGCCAGGTATTGACTGCTCGGGCAAGGATGAAATCAGTATATGAGAGGGAATTAATGGCCATCGTGTTGGCTATCCAGAAATGGCGACCTTACCTACTTGGAAGACACTTCGTGGTCAGGACCGATCAGCGGAGCCTGAAATTTCTTCTGGAACAACGGATGGTGACTGAAGAGCATCAGAGGTGGCTATCCAAGCTACTGGGGTACGACTTTGAGATTCAGTACAGACCAGGAGTGGAGAACAAGGCGGCAGATGCTTTATCTAGGTGCATGGAGGAATTACAGACAGTCGCTCTGTCCGTGCCCTGGATGCTGGATTGGGAGGCCATCAGAGAGAGAGAGCGCCAGAGATGAGAGTTTGGGAAAGATCAGAACTGAGTTGCTGAAGGAACCAGGTAGCCACCCAGGATACTCCTTGGAGGGAGACAAGCTGTTGTATCAGGGGAGATTTGTGATGCCCCGAACGTCGATCCACATCCCAAACCTACTCCATGAGTTTTCATGGGAGTGCAATAGGGGGCCATTCAGGCGTACAAAAGACATACAAGAGGCTAGCTGGGGAGTTATACTGGAAGGGGATGCATAAAGATGTAGAGGAGATGGTAGCCAGATGTGAGGTCTGTCAAAGGAGTAAGTACCTAGCTATGTCACCAGGAGGATTACTACAGCCTTTAGCCTTGCCGGGTAGAGTATGGGAGGAAATCTCTATGGATTTCATAGATGGGCTGCCCCGTTCAGAGGGGTTCACAGTGATCTTAGTAGTGGTGGACAGGTTGAGCAAGTATGCCCATTTCATTCCCCTCCGACATCCCTACACCGCAATAACAGTAGCATCAGCCTTTATCAGAGAAGTGGTCAGATTACACGGGGTGCCAGAGGCGATCGTATCAGATAGGGACAAGGTGTTCCTCAGTCATTTCTGGAAGGAGCTATTCAGATTGCAGGGAACAGTGCTCAAGAGAAGTACAGCCTACCACCCACAGACGGATGGACAGACGGAAGTAGTCAACAGGAGCTTGGAAACGTACCTCAGATGCTTTGTTTCAGAGACACCAAAGCTATGGGCGAAGTGGTTATCCTGGGCGGAGTACTGGTACAACACGTCATTTCACTCGGCTTCACAAATGACCCCATTCAAAGTGTTGTACGGACGGGATCCCCCACACTTGGTACACTTTGGGAGCAGTAGTACTCCTGTTTCTTCAGTAGAGGAGTATTTGGAGGAGAGGGACCGAGTGTTAGAGGAGTTAAAAAGGCACTTACTGAGGGCGCAGCAAATCATGAAGAAACAAGCAGATGGACATAGAAAAGATATCCATTTTGAGGCAGGGGATAAGGTGTTCTTGAAGCTCCGCCCATACAGGCAGAAGACAGTCACCAATAGGAGGAATGAAAAGCTAGCTCCAAGGTACTTTGGTCCTTATGAAGTGATAGAGAAGATCGGGGGCAGTAGCATATCGACTGAAATTACCCCCATCGGCGACTATACACCCAGTTTTTCATGTCTCACAGCTGAGAAGGGTCATTGGTGATCACATCGCCATTCCCGAGCTACCGCCGACACTTACGGAGGAGTTAGAGGTGATCCTGGAACCCTGGGAGCTGAAGGGTGTTCGCCAGAAAGAAGATGAAACTAAGGAAGTGTTGATCCAGTGGAAGAACCTTCCTGACTACGAGGCCACGTGGGAGCCATACGAGATGGCGAAACAGCAGTTTCCAGATTTTCACCTTGAGGACAAGGTGATTCTTTGGGAGGGCGGTAATGTTAGACCGGCCCAGGATGGGCCGGTTGGACCGGTCCAGCAGGGACCGGTCCGCGTCTACGCGAGACGCTCGCGAGAAGGCCGAACGGGCGGAAACGGCTCTGCCGTGAGCCGTGAAGTTTAGGAGGGAAATTATGAACGTAAAAGGCTGTTTTAGGAAGTTTATGATTGTCCTTTATGATTAATTTTGTATAATTAGGAGTTTGGGGGGGAATTAGGGGATCATCTTGAATTTGAGTTTTCTCTTTGAGATCTAGGGTTTGCTTTGGGCTCTTGGCTTTGCCGGAGATCGTGGAGAGTTGTTCTTCCTCTCGGATTGAAGAACATATTGTATCTTTGCTGCTTTCTTTGATTTCTAGTGAAATACAAGCAATATCTTGTGTTTTTCTCCTGCTTTTCCCTATTTCCTGCTGCGTTTTCACCGAATTCCTGCTGTTTTGCTGCTGTGGACAGCAGTTGGCTGCTGTATATTTACTGGTTTGGGTTAGAAATACTTGAGAACTCAAGTATTTCCTATCAGAGTCCTAAGGAATACTCGATTCTGCAGTCCATCATTGAAGACTTGCTCAGTAAGCAACTTATTCAACATAGCTTGAGCCCGTGCGCGGTACCTGCTTTACTCGTTCTCAAAAAGGATGGACAATGGCGCATGTGCATCGACAGCCGGGCGATAAACAAGATCACCGTTAAGTACAGGTTTCCTGTACCGAGGGTGTCCGATTTGCTAGACCGTTTGTCCGGAGCTGCTGTATTCTCGAAGCTTGATCAGCGGAGTGGATATCACCAGATACGGGTACGTCCCGGCGATGAGTGGAAGACCGCTTTCAAGACGATGGGAGGGATGGACTCTACGAGTGGAAGGTAATGCCTTTTGGGCTCTGTAATGCCCCATCAACATTCATGCAGCTAATGCATGAAGTCTTACAACCCTTCCTTGGGAAGATTTGTGTTGCTTATTTTGACGACATCCTCGTCTTTAGTGCTAATATGGTGGATCATGTTGAGCACTTGACCGAAATTTTTAAAACTTTGCAACATCATCAACTATACTTAAATCTGCCAAAGTGTGAATTCGCCTCTACTAGAGTTCACTTCCTGGGTTTTCATATTATCAAGTGCGGGCGTAGAAGTGGATCCGAGGAAGGTTCAAGCCATACAGGATTGGCCGAACCCACAAACCTTGTTTGAAGTAAGAAGTTTTCATGGGCTCGCAAACTTCTATAGAAGGTTCATACGGGGATTTAGCGTTCTCGTCGCTCCTATTACGGATTGCCTGAAGGCTAACAGATTTAAATGGGCAACTGAACAACAAAACAGTTTTGACACACTCAAAGCAACACTCTGCTCCGCGCCAGTCTTAGCACTCCCCAATTTTGAAAAACCGTTCCATGTAGATACGGATGCATCCTCGATAGGCATCGGCGCGGTATTGTCACAAGACTCCAAGCCTATTGAGTTCTTTAGCGAGAAACTGAGCTCCGCCCGGCAGAAGTGGTCTGCCTATGAACAGGAGTTATACGCCGTCGTCCGTGCGTTAAAACAATGGGAGCACTATCTTCTTCATCAGGATTTTGTCCTGTGTAGTGACAATCAAGCCCTCCAATATATTAATAATCAGAAAAACATAAATCGTATGCATGCCCGCTGGATTGTTTTTCTCCAAAAGTTCACCTTCATTTTGCAGCACAAAGCAGGAAAATTGAATCGGGTTGCCGACGCTCTTAGTCGGAGGGCTGCTATGCTTATTAGCTTACAAACTGAGATCACGGGCTTACAAGAAATGAAAGGTCTTTATGAAACAGATACCGATTTCTCACAACCATGGCAGCAATGTGTTGACGGCATGCCCAACAGTGATTACAACATAAGGCATGGGTTCCTGTTTAAAGCCAATTGTTTGTGCATTCCAAACTCCTCCTGGCAGTTGCAGCTGATTAAGGAAGCACACTGCAGTGGACTCGCAGCTCATGTGGGTCAAGACAAGACTCTCGCCCAACTACAAGTTCGGTTTTATTGGCCCCGGTTAGCCCGTGATGTATCCCGATTTGTAGAGAAATGTTCAGTTTGCCAACTGTATAAGGGAACGGCGCAGAAACACTGGCTTATACATGCCCCTGCCTACCCCCGATTCTATATGGGAAGATGTAAGTGTTGATTTCGTTCTTGGCTTACCGCGAACTAGAAGTGGAGCGGATTCTATCATGGTCGTCGTCGATAGATTCTCCAAGATGGCTCACTTTGTGCCATGTAAGAAGACCTTTGACGCCATTCATGTAGCCAAGTTGTTTTTCAAGGAGGTCGTCCGTCTGCATGGTCTTCCCCGTAGTATAACGTCAGACCGTGATGTCAAATTCGTCAGCCATTTCTGGCGAGAGTTGTGGAAACGGCTACACACTGATCTTAAGCTAAGCTCCGCATACCATCCGCAAACAGACGGTCAGACAGAAGTTGTCAACCGCACCTTAGCCAACATGTTGCGGTGTTTAGTTCAAGACCATCCGAAGAAATGGGAAGAGTCGTTGAGCCAAGCAGAATTTGCTTTTAATTCTATGCCAAATCGGTCCACAGGGCATAGTCCCTTCAGTGTTGTGTACACAAAAATGCCCAATCATCTTATTGATATTGATGTTGTTCCAAAATGCCGAAGCACCGTGGCTGCTCAAACAGCACAGCAATTCAAAAATGTCCTCGAAGAAGTGCATAACAATTTGGAATCATCTAATTCCAAATACAAACAGTTAGCTGATGCTCATAGACGGCACCAAGTGTTTAGTCCAGGCGACTTGGTTATGCTTCGGGTGCGCCGTGAACGGTTTCCTACTGGAACGTATACGAAACTCAGTCCACGGAAGATCGGTCCATTCCCCATTTCTCGGAAGATCAACGATAACGCCTATGTTATTGATTTACCTTCCCATATTCAAACTTCTTCAACCTTCAACGTGGCTGACATTTACAAGTATCACCCGCCGGATGAAGCAGATACTTCACTAGCTTCTCCTGAGAGCAGCTCTTCTGAAGAGGGGGAGATATGATGGGGACTATCATAACAAGGATATCACTACCGCAGGAATAGTATATCCCGGGGCAGCCACTACCACGGATCACTTTTCAGTTTCTATTTTACCTTTCTGTTATTGCACGTTCTTCTTATTCCCTTTATCTTATTTCGGGAATAGCCCATGCTGTAGCTAGAGGAGTATATACATCCTCTCAGAAATTACTCACGAAATGATATTGATAATAGAGTATTCTACCATTGCTACTGTTCCATTGGTTTTCCTCTGTTTTCCTAACCCTCTTGCAGGTTGTTTCCGGCTCTCCTCCGCTGAAGGCCCTAGCTCCGGCGATTCAGTGTGGAAAGGTACATCAACCAACTAGCTAATCAGACGCGACGAACCTGCCCGAAGCGAGCCCATCTTAGAGGCAAGTTCAGTTGAATCTAAGGGCTCGATCCCAGACTTCATAGCATTCAACGGAATAGAGGTTAGCGAAGAGAGAAAGCAAAGGCTTCGGCTAGCGAAGTGAGTGAGCGCGGGTACGCAACAAAATTACAATGCCTCCACCTGTTTCATCGAGACTACCTCTTTCTTTTGGTAATGTGGAAGTCACCAACTCAGCTCACCCTTCAGCACTCTCATGAGCAAATCGTTACCTGAAGAAAATGGCACGGTAGAGGCTGTGTTATCCTTTGTGTACGCATGTTGACTATGGCAGCAGCTACACGTGCCATTAAGACTTGCTCAAATCTTAATCAATATGGTCAAAATAAATCAATGGGGCCATATTCACTCTAAGAGTCCATTTGTGATGGCTTTTTACTAACCTACGCTGCTTTATGAAAACAATGGAAGGATCGTTGGGGACATCAAAATGATTTTGTAAAGTCAGATTAAAAGTTTAAAATGATTTTTTTATATAATATCCAAATAATATGTTAAATGATGATATATTAACTTTCTCTTGAACTATGAAGTAACATATTATGCTTTGATTACTTTATTAATTTGATGGGGACATCAGTTCGTGAAAGGTTTATCAGAGGCGTGGCTGCCAATCTACGACCACGATCGAGGCTTTGTACTTTTGAGTTATTTATGTTATTTTCTTATTTATGTATTTTTCTATTTTCAGTGTAGTATATTTGTTTTCCAGTTGTACCCTTTTAGTGGGAGATATCGTATGTAAGCCCGGAGGGCAATTTTGTCTTTTATTTTCATGAGTCCCATGTACTTGGCTATTTATAGCCTCATGTTTTATTTTTCAAGGTAATGAATGATTATCATGAGATTTTCTTACACTTGTGTTTTGAGAGCGCTTGAGAGAACTTTGGAGAGATCCCTAGGAGAGGGAGAGCGGATCACCCACCAACCTTGGAGATGGCCGGGTTCGTGGTTTTCTTCTTTATCCTTTGTCGTTTTCCCTCCACCTCAACTATCGCTTGACCTTGCATCCAAACCTTTTCCACCTCCAAACCAACATCTCCTCCTAACCGGCTCTACCCGAAATTCCCCACCCCCTCCATACCGCCGGCCCTAGGTCCCTAGCCGTTGGCCTCACACATCCCCCCTTCCACTCTTGAGTTTCCTAATTGGGTTGTGAGTTAATTTAGGATAATTTTGAATTTCAACTCATTTGAATTTTAAATTCAAAATCCTTCCTAATATAACCCCTCTATTTTAGGAAAGTATTTATTTGGATCTAATTTGAAATTTAAATTCAATTGGATTTAAAATAAATTTTTCCTAAACCCAAAACCTAAATTAAGAAACCTTAATTGCACTCATTAATTGCCCCCTTTACTCCATCATGCCGCCGGCCCCTATAGGGGAATTTTGGGAATTTATTTCCTATTCCTCCTCTAACTCCTCTTGGAAATAAATTTAAATCCCCTCCACGTCCTCCCTAGCCGAAATTTACTGAACCTTTATTTAGTTTGATTTCCAAAGAAGGCTCTCCAATCTTGGAATCAAATTGAAGCCCTCTCTCTCCATAGCCGCCCCTCTCTCCCAAATCTCTCTCTCGCTCTCCACTTGATTCCCCACCGGAAGTTAAGGATTGGATTCTTCCCCTAGAATTCTCATCCTTGATTTTCTCAAATCTGAAAGTTAATTTCAGATTTTGGGAAAGGAACTTGTTCTTAGCCTCTTTCCGATCTCCTATTGGAGAGAAACTTCTTTCTCTCCCTATTAATCAAGAGTGCTAATAATCCTTGGAGGACTTGCCAACTCGCATCCATGAATGGCGGATCCAGAAACTAAATACGCCTTAACCTTTGACGAGGACGGCTTCACTGATATTCTTCAGTCAACCTTCTTCGACGTTAATACGAGGATCGACCACACAGTCGAAGACTACCTAGAGCTTATTCTGGACACTTTAGTGGAAGCAATCGACGAGCATTTTGAAGGCGTCGAGCGGAGGATCTCCACCGCTCCTTGACGAGAGGTTCTCTTTTCCTCTTTCATTATATTTCTTAAATCTAACTTTATCTCACGAAGGACGATTCTCCTTGCTCATGCTAAGCTTAGTAAACGTAGGGTTTTGAGTGTGCTTCAGTGCTTATTAACTATCGTTGTTAGATTAGGGATTGTATTGAAACTACTATTCCGACATAACGTGATTTAATAATTTATTTTGAAAGTTTTCCAAAGCTCTGGTTATGTGATTTAGCCTAAAAGGGTGTGACCCATTTCTTGTTTTATTCGTTGTTTTAAAAAATGCTAATGGTTTCACCATTGCTAATCTAATCAAAAGTTATGCAAATCTTTACACACATTGCATTCGTACGTAGTCCTGCATCATAATTTTTATGTATGATTTATAAATTATAATGTCGTGTTCACGCTATACCCACATCCTGTATTTTTAAGAATTGATGTGTCCCGTATCTGTATCATGTTGTATCCGTATGGGTGCAACATAGTTGCCTACTCATCTAATTTTAACTTCTAAAGAAAGTTAAAATAATTGGCAACTCATAAATCATCTGTACTATCATTACTAAGAGGATTTTTATTTGAGTCACTATCATAACAAATTGGTTTATTCCCTACCTAATCTTGTAGGGTCCAATACCTCTAAATCTGCTTCTTCTTCATTTATTTCAGTCATCTTCATCTTACGTAAATATTTGTAATCAACATAAAGATAATATTCCGATATTTTAAGAGGAGATGGTGGTGGTGTGCGGCTTTCTAGTGATCTCCTGCGGCAGCTACGACGATGGTGTCTACAGTGAAGGCGGTGGGTTGGAGGACGAGACAATTAAGAGGAAGTTGCTACGGCTTGAGAGTGCAAGAAGATGTGATTTTTTTGGAGCTTTTGTATAAGATTTAAGTAAGTTTTAAATTAAGAAAAAAAATACATGATAGAGTGAGGCATACGCTTCATGCCAGCGAGGCGAGGCGCGCCTCAAGGCAGGTCTCATCCAAGATGAGGCTTAAACCTCATAAAAAAAGCCCAAGGTGTAAGCCTTGAGACGTTTTTTTACTGGAATTGCGTTGAGGTGAGCCTCATATTGCGCAATTTTAAACAATGGTTTACATAACCAAATTGATCATGCTAGGTCCATCCTGCATCGACGAGGCTTTCTTAAAGCAACACCTTCCTCCCCCTCTCTAAGAGCTTCCTCACACCACAATCTATCCCATACAGACGTGTGTTCTTTTAAGTAAAAATCCTATGCCCCAACTTTCCTCCCATTAATGGATTTTATTTCTCATAAAACTAAAACTGCATGAGAAGGGCAAACCTACACAGCCCAATTAACCTAACACAACCAGTTACTGTTATATCTTAGAAGTTCTAATTAAACAGCATTTGCCACAACTACACAGAATGGTGGAAATTTTACTAAAATGAACATCTAACTATACAGGCCATTAAAGGAAATCTCAATTTAATAATTTCCTGGTAAATCAACTAGCATAAGATGCAGACTTAAAAAAGAATAAAATGCAATGGATGATTAAAGAAATCCATGTGTTAAGATGCAGCCCTAAATAACATAAGATGCAGCTCAAGGACATTAGATAAGTGGGATGTTAACGGTTGAAGTTGATCATACAAACGAAAATGAAGATGGTGATGAGGTTTTACCTACACTTAATTCAAGCAACTTGTTCTATTTCACTAGAAAATGCAGCAAGCAGAATTCTCAATGAAGCACAATATAGCACAATCAACATGATGCTTCATACGGACATAATGGCCCACATTCAGAAACAAAAACAATGCCAACAAGTAGCTTTAGAAAAAATCATTATCCGTAAAAACATTTATAACAAATTAAAGCTTAAAATTCCATTCAGTTTATTAACTGAACGAATTGAATTATAAAACTTAAAACTATTTATGACAAGACTTAACCAAATGATACTTCTATTAGTTGATAAAACATTCTAGCCATATGATGGCGTGCACGGAGTGTTTACAAAAATAAAATACAAAAAGGACCAATGAGCATCCCAAAACAAAAACATAAATAGTATGACTTGTAAAGTGTCTGAATAACCTAGGTAACCATGTAAATGCGTCTATACTTCTCAAATGAACAAATATTCAATAAAATCAGCATAGCATAACAATTCATGATTATACCTGAATGAGCGTCTCTACACGACGACGCATCCTGGTGTGCATGAAACCTTCCGAGCACTGCATAAGAACAAGATGCACATGTAATTTTGTATAAAATTTGAAACTTCTGAGAAAAACTAAGAGAGCAATCTAAAGAACATATTTCTTTATCCACATCCTAACCCACCCACTTAACAACTATAATATCATTAAAATGATAAATGAAGTGTATGTTCATGCTTTTGACCTTTCAATAAACTGGCACACCGAGGGCATCGGTGACGTGATTGATGGAGTAGGTTAGGGCAGCTTCATCTTGAAAGATGATATGGAATAATAAACTTCTTTTATGTATTTTTGTTTCAAGTTTACCTAGTTGCCAAAAGTTAACACAGGAATGTAAGGCCTAATATAAAATGGTTGACCTACTATCAAAATAGCATAATTAAAAAGATTCCATTGAACAAGAAAATCATAAAAAGATGGACTTTTTAAAGGAGGCGGTGAGTAGCAAAAGTATTTGTACTTTGACATGGTAATTGACATATGCATGAAATGTTGATAAACTCCAAGCTGTTTTGTCAAGTTTCCGAACGTCAGCATGCCGAGGGTAGATCACTGCACCAATAAGCTTGTTTAAGAACGATTATAAACACTATAGTGATTTGTTAAGTGCTTAGCCAATACCAAAGGTGACAAATCCTGCATTTGCTGCTACTGCATCTGGGGGAGCTCCTTTGAGCTCTTGAGGAGGAGTTGGAGACCATGTACAGAGAGGTGCATTACTAAGGGCAGCGGCTCTCCTTGACTCCACAAATTCCTGCACTTCCAAAGGGTCGTGCTAAATTACAAATAACTGTGAGATTAACCAATTGGAATAATTGTAGAAATAATCAGATTATTTTGTACTCACATATGCAATGATTAAGTTATCCGGATGCAAAATTTTATAGCTACTTAAAGATGCGCTAAGATTATTATTTAAGCTACTTTCCATTCTTGACACAATAAATGAAATTATCAACATTGATCATAGCATCACAAAATTCATAGTTTAGGGATATTTACCTGTAAGAAGGAAGTAGCCAGAACAATATCAACAGAATCCCTAAATCTCATTGGAAAGATAACAGTGACCTTTTCAACCTGCCATAAGAGGAAATAAGGAATTAGACCTGGTTCTTTTCTATACTTTTTTTCTCTTCAAAGTAAATTATCAGTTATATGTTATTATGTTTTGCAATCAAATTTAAATGTCTCCAAGCTTGACACCTTTCTCAATTCATGTCACCTATGTGCATAGGATATACACGGACGAAGGACAAATTAAAGGTTACACTTTCTAAGCGAGTTAATACAGAAAAATCTACCAAAGTTAAACTTTCAATCGACCAGAACAACACATAATTATCTAGAAATAGATTTGAATACCATACCTGTGTTGCATAAAAGTAATATCATAATAGTAAATGTCTGATATATCTAGATAATTCAAGTTTTTTTTTTTGGGACATTTAGGCCATTTAAGGCAAACTCACACACACAACGCATGCACATGGACTCAAACCTTGGACCTCTTAGTTGGAAGCCTAAGCTCTCAACCAATAGGCCAAAGAGAGCTGTGTAGATAATTCAAGTTACTTAATATAAAAGTAAGGCGCCAGTGAAAAGTACCGTTACCTGAGGAATAAGGAAAAAAGATTCCTTAGGTCTATGCACTAGAGCAATAAGTTGACCCATATTAGGGAAAGTAGTCCTCGAAGCAAGATGATGTAAGACCATTCTTAGTGGGGCCCCCCGATACAACTTCTCTCACAGAAGCAACTTTTACCAAAATAGCCTTTCTTTGCTCTATATAAACATGAAAGGTAATATAAGTCACATCGCAAAATAAAATATAGGAAGCTGAGGCAAATATCAATTAGAGACAAAGGCTGAACTCCTTGAAGGACAGTTTTGCCCAAACCACAAAAACTGCATGCAAAAAGATGCTGATTGCTGGCACAGATAAAAGCAAGCAACAAGTTTTTAAATGCGTTATGTCAAAAAAATAATAATTAATACATAACATGCAGCACAAAGGCTCGATGTCTGATACACGGTATCTACACCCAACTCTTAATATCCTAATATTAATCATTTTAAGTACAAATTTTAATTAAAGGACTTATTATTTCTAAATTATTGTTAATATTATCCTTATTCAATTTTTTCTACACTATTTTTTTAAAATAAAAATTATAATACCATGTCCAACCCGTGTGTGTATCCTGTCGTATCTGTATTGCAGTGTGTGTCTATGCATCATAAATCATCATCCATTGCCTCAATAGGGAGGGGATGAACACGGTAAGTCGGCCTACATTGGTTCACCAGATCGGCTCCCTTCATCATCCAATTAGAGTGTTTGTGCAATCATTGGAACAATTATGAAGATGTGATTATTTTGGTAACAAGTTTGCAAATTTTGGAATATGTTTGGTCCTATAATTAATTTTTAAAACTTTAATTTGAGTTTGTTTGATCCTTTGAGTGATTTTGTATATGAAATTATGAATAGAAATTTGCGGTTGATCGGAATGTCGATATTGTTCGCTGGTTTGATTCAGGTTCGACATGAAAATGACCTAACATGCATATAACAACACGAGCCCATGTAAGCTAACACAAGCTCGAACCGAATCTTAAACGGGTGAATCCAAATCCCAAATTTTTGTGTCAAGTTCAAATCAAATTTTGAGTTGGGTTAAATATTGAAACCCCTAGTGCTTGATGAGATAAAATTGTCGGTACCCTTAGTAATATTTTAAGTTAACATTCAACATGGTTCATCTACTGATTTTGTGATTTTATGTTTATGTGATTTTTTAAGTATGTTATTCTGAATGCAATGGCATATGAAAGAAATATCACAATGAATTGAACGACTATTAAATTATAAGAAGTTCATCATAATATCATCTCATCTTGAGCCGGTTTATACTAGCTCTTGTTATTGAAAGCATATGAGTGATGCTAAACATCATTATCCTGTTAGAGAAATATAATGAAGATTAATACACTCACAAGATTAAAACAGAAAATGATAACTAAGCTTTCTCCAATTGACCACAAACTGCTCTAATCAATATTTCTCTACTACTCAAAACAGGAAGATGATCAAACTCAATAAATTTCAATTTTCAGCTTAGTTGATTCTTTAAAATTTTTTTAAAAGAAAAAAAGATTACTCCGGCAAAGACTAGCAGCAATTTGCTACAATGAGCTAACCAAGTCAAAACTAACAAGTTAAGCACCAAGCATGTAAATGTTAAAAAATTGAAATGAAAAGTCCTTTAAAAAGCTAATTGTATACACATGAAGCAAAACAAATCAAAATTAAAATCTAATCTAATTTTCAAACCATAGCACAAGCTATCATATTTCCACAATATCCCTGGATTTCATATTTTCAGTCCATTTAAACTTTCGATCAAAACAGAACACTGTTAAATCCTTCGCAAAAGTTGGAGTAACATAAAGCACCAATCGCATCAGCACAAAAAGTTGGTTGCATGCTTTTTCCTTTTGTGTCCGTAAAAAGTTTTTTTAGGCCAGCACATGGCATAAGTCTTCAAGATAACTATTTCCCTCATTAGAGTTCAACATCAACATTCCAGTAATAGTTGCAGCTATAAGCATCATTTTACTTCAACATCCAGAAATCTTGATTTCGATGGGATAGCACTTCCTACATCAAGGATTTTTTTTCCCAAAAGCAAAGTTTAAATGCCCACCTAAAACCAAAACAGACAAACACTTGTACTATCAAGTTATTCCCTTCACAAAAGTTCAAAAAACATATGAGCCCTACTTTAGTGTTTGTTTTTGAGACATCTAAAGTTTCAATCTCAATTTCATCTCTACCAAAACAGAGTTCTCATATTCAATGCTTTCAAAATGCTCAGTGCAAAGGTTCTTTCTTGCATTAATACACAAAAAACAAAACAAAGTGGCGCTTTTATTAATTAGAGTGCCCATGACTTGTGAATCATATGTACAGCTAGTATGTGCATTTAATAGTCACTTAATCAACCAAACTTAAACTATACGAAGTAATAATTTTTAGCGAATATGATGATACATTTCATAACAATAATTTTTAGTTATCTTGAAGAAAAAAAAAAGAATCAAAGACATAAAAAGACTAAGTGACAAACTGATGAAAAAATACCTAAAAATTAAGAATAATCATAAAATTGACAGATCGCTAGAGACAGAGAGACAGACAACATGAAGCGAGAGAAAGTGGGAAAATGAGCACCAAGAAGCATGCAAAAAATACATCAAGAAACTTATGATCAAAAAGCTACTAGAGTCAGTAGCAAAAAAAAAAAAAAAAACTAGAGAGCATGAAAAGAACCACCAAGACAAGACTATATCCAATTAGAGAAAATTGAGGACTAAGATCAACAACTAAAGAACCAATGAGAATAAGCAAGTGTTTGTGCACTAGTAATTGTGACAGATGTTTAAACCAAGCCATAGGATCTAAACCAATACTTCATTTGAACTAAAGACAATTGTGCAACACAACAATGTGATGCAACAAAGCACTGTGTTAAGTGAGCTTTGCTAAGAGCTTGCACTTTGCAGGCAAATGATGTGTTATGACAGTGCATTGCTTCGCTTCACTTCTAAAGCGAGTTTGTAATAAAACTGCTCCTATTACTCTTAGCCCAATCTATGTCCTAATATCTAATGATTTGTTTAGTAGCTAGCAAGTCAAAGGATGTGGGACTTCCAACATTTAGAGATGTTAGCTCAAGAAATAACTTAAGAGAAGAGAATGTTTACTTATTTGTAACCCAAGTGATACTTTCACATAGGAGTGACTTCAGAACAAATAAGAGGGGCAGACAAATAATAAAACTCATTAGATTGTACTTCTCTAGTCGATGTAGCATGTTCTCTTCCTAACCTTAATTTCCAATCAACCAACTAATAGTTTCAACTTCCCCACTACCGATTTTAGTGCTGCTTACCTGCAACCAAGCAGCTTTAGCACAAGCAAGTTGTGAAGGAACCTTTCAGTCGGTAACTAACTAAAAAAAGAATGCTAACTAAGTTTTTGCCTTAAATGTTATATTGCATGACACTAGCATTTAGAAGCTGAAATTGATTTAAGCATATCAACAAAGAAATTCATGGATGAACCACATATAAGGGTGTAAGTGCGTCAAGCTGACTTGTGAGTTCACATACAATCTTGCAAAACAAAAAGTTTAGAATGATCTTGGCAAAGAAACTCTTCATACCTTCATCTTGAGGAAGCTTAGTAAAGTTAAGCTTCATGGTAAGATTATATCCATCTTTTGGAGGATCCAGAATCTGAACAAGCTCTCCATATGCTCCCTTTACTGCTTCTATGGAACCCAATGGAAGGCCATTCACGAGAACGGTCTCTGGTGGTGGAATGGGTAGTGAAATTGACAATAACATCACCTGAGGGGACTTCACAGAGAACTGCAAAGCAAATAAAAAAGCATTCTTAGCACTTCACAAGTAAAGCGCAGTTCGCTCCGCTAAAAAAACTGTTGGCATTGAACAAAACTAATGCAAATTAAACACTTTGCAGTGGTCTTGTCATGTGACTGAACTAAAAAGTGGAGTGATGACAAGCAAATGTAACACATTTGCAGCAAAAACACACAAGATAAATAAATTACCTGAATATGATAACGAACATCATCAAATTCAACTGAATGGCAGTCGAGATCAACACTTTTCTCGGAACTGCAGCCCGATTAAAACAATAGGATGCACTCAAGAACAAGATTATCAAAGATACAGTGATAGAAATACGAACTTCTCACCTGATGAGACGATTCTGCAAGATCTGGAGGAGAAATCTCGACGCAGATTGCAGCAATATCATCCCTTACCAGCGGTTGAATCGACAACCTCACTTCGGCGATTAATACTACCGTTGAGATCTAACGACAGAAGAACTGCAGCCAATAACTTTGTACTTTACGTGAAGTGGAAAGACAAAAAAATTCCTATCATTATACCAGAAACAGAAATTAAATCAGGTTAAACCGTTCCTCAACTCCACCTATAACCTAACCCTAAGAACCCTAACCTCCTTGGAGCTCCTTATCTCATCTCTTAGCAGCGCCAAGCACGCGGTCTCCTATAAGTGATCACGCGCTGTGGGTAAGCGCCATACTCGTTGAGCCCGGCGAAGCAGAAAGTCCTGATCTTGGAATGGATACAGGGTAGATCTACCGGAGCCGACAGGGCTTCTCGTATCTCAATTAGTGCACTTAGAATTAAGTATAATATTACTTATTCTGCGCCTTTTTCTAAATAGCCTATTCAGGATAATCCAGATCTAGTTTTGCTCTGATAAGGAATTTAAGCTTTTCCCTAAAACTATGATTCTATTATTTTCTGCATCAGCAGCCTCACTATTTTAACTCGGATAGTACATACCTTCCAATTTACTTGGAAACAATAATCCGCTCTCTCTCTCTCTTCTCCTCTCTCTCTCTCTCTCTCTCTCTCTCCCTATTTATCTCATAAATATTATGTACCACAAGAGAGAATTAAAAATAAAGATGTAAAAATATTTAATATATTCATTTTAGTGTGTCAAATAGTGTCACGGGTCGGTTCGGTCAAACCGATTTT